>JABSTQ010009584.1:0-344947 GCA_013358835.2 Ixodes persulcatus | reverse complement strand
AGCACGAGGGACATCGCAACTGAAAATAGCGAGCAGAATCTCGTTAGGAATCTTTAGGTCATTCCCAAAAGCTATGCGAGGCTAGCGGGAACCAGGAATACAAGGTGGTGTTGAACATTGGAACCGGTAGAAAACGCCAACCTTTTACGCCTGATTTCCATGATTCGCTTCTACTTGAAATGATCAGTTTCGACATCGAGCACCGCCGTTTCCGGCTACAATTATTTTGCAGCACGAGGGACATCGCAACTGAAAATAGCGAGCAGAATCTCGTTAGGAATCTTTAGGTCATTCCCAAAAGCTATGCGAGGCTAGCGGGAACCAGGAATACAAGGTGGTGTTGAACATTGGAACCGGTAGAAAACGCCAACCTTTTACGCCTGATTTCCATGATTCGCTTCTACTTGAAATGATCAGTTTCGACATCGAGCACCGCCGTTTCCGGCTACAATTATTTTGCAGCACGAGGGACATCGCAACTGAAAATAGCGAGCAGAATCTCGTTAGGAATCTTTAGGTCATTCCCAAAAGCTATGCGAGGCTAGCGGGAACCAGGAATACAAGGTGGTGTTGAACATTGGAACCGGTAGAAAACGCCAACCTTTTACGCCTGATTTCCATGATTCGCTTCTACTTGAAATGATCAGTTTCGACATCGAGCACCGCCGTTTCCGGCTACAATTATTTTGCAGCACGAGGGACATCGCAACTGAAAATAGCGAGCAGAATCTCGTTAGGAATCTTTAGGTCATTCCCAAAAGCTATGCGAGGCTAGCGGGAACCAGGAATACAAGGTGGTGTTGAACATTGGAACCGGTAGAAAACGCCAACCTTTTACGCCTGATTTCCATGATTCGCTTCTACTTGAAATGATCAGTTTCGACATCGAGCACCGCCGTTTCCGGCTACAATTATTTTGCAGCACGAGGGACATCGCAACTGAAAATAGCGAGCAGAATCTCGTTAGGAATCTTTAGGTCATTCCCAAAAGCTATGCGAGGCTAGCGGGAACCAGGAATACAAGGTGGTGTTGAACATTGGAACCGGTAGAAAACGCCAACCTTTTACGCCTGATTTCCATGATTCGCTTCTACTTGAAATGATCAGTTTCGACATCGAGCACCGCCGTTTCCGGCTACAATTATTTTGCAGCACGAGGGACATCGCAACGGAAAATAGCGAGCAGAATCTCGTTAGGAATCTTTAGGTCATTCCCAAAAGCTATGCGAGGCTAGCGGGAACCAGGTAGAGCTGGAGTGGCCGGCCTCTCTGCACAGCTCGTCCACCCTCTCCGTCTGCCGCGCCGCTGCGCCATGGAGAGGGCTTCCTTGTAGCAGTGTTGTCCACGTTCCTCAAAAAAAGGAACGAAGTGTCGTGCCTCGTTCAGTCTGATTTTTGGAACGCGTTCCCGTTACAAGTTCCATGAGCGAAGAAGGAACTCGTTCCCGTTACAGTTAAAAAAAATGGAACGTATCGTTACATATACGTTACATTTGTATTTTTCTGATTACCATATTTAATTAGATCAAGCAAAGTCCATCAAATGGGAACTTACGAATTTGTATGTAGTGATGGAAGGGCACCAGGAGAAGAAAAGAAGCGGAACCAGGGTTTTATTTCTTGATATATTCAAGTTTAAAAATCTCAGCTTTTAACCATATTAAAGGAGCTGTGCAACGATATTCAATTGGAATGTTTTTCACTTTACACGAGCTTACTGGCACTAGTGGGACTCAAGGATACTCGCACGCAATGCCACTGGCCAAGAAGCTCCTTTGTTGCGGTGTAATTTCAAGGACAAAAGCGATTATTTTCATTCAATTTCTTCTTTGCAAAATTCGATGACGTAACGTGGGGATCGCAGTACACCCATACGACGATATTTGAATGCGGTTCAGGGGAGTCCCTTATCAAGCGGCCGTGGCGGTTCATAGATTGGACCCGAGCATTGCGTGGGCACTCGATTTGGGCTCGTGATAATTACTATACTCTGTTTCACCTTATGATGTACCGCAGGAAAGGCTACAAGCGCGAGCTCCTTGCTCTAGGGCACATCTCGGCGGCACAAGCTCTCGTGCGTTAAAAGCAGCTCCCAACGCTATGAGCTCGCGCTTCTAGCCTTGTCTGCGGTACAACATAAGGTGAAACGGAGTATAGACCTTTCCAAAAAAGGGCACTTGGCAGGTTCCATTTTCAGTGTTCGTGCGTATGGCGCGTGATTTGCTCGCTTTCTGAAGCGACGAACGTGCGCGTTCTGGACTGTGATTTAACACGTGTGGACTGTGATTTTTGTAAACAGTGGAAACGTCTATAGCTCGAGAAGCATTCGGGTAGTGACCCGTGTCTAATCGCTGCAACGACGACAATAGCCGAGCCATAACAATGTCTGGAACTCAGCGCGTGTCCTGTGCTTTTCCAACCCCAGCGCGTGGCTGTGATCAACATTGGCGGCATATAATCGGCTCCAGATCGCGTGGCCGCTTGTTCTGGCTGCGAGTTGAGGGCGTGAACGCTGCTCGTTTTAGATGCGGAGCATCTCCTGCTCGGGACTATGTCCCGCGGCGTCGTAGTCCGCACTCACACTACGCATGCGCAACTCTACTCCTTCCCTCTCTCCAACAGCTGCGCGTTACTCTCTCAGCTCTCTCTCTCTCTCTACCAGCTGCGTGCACTTCGCGTGCGTTCGCTTCTACTCACACCGCGCGCGCATGCGCAGCTTTCCTCCTCTAGTCTCCTCTCCTTCAAGTGTGAATATAAGCAGCGGTAGCGCGCTGCGCGCGTTCAGTTCAGCGCTGTTGACTCCACTTCACTCCGTTCTTCCGATGAAGTGTGATGGAAGCAACAGTCCCGTCAGTGGGTTGGCGCAAGCAAGCGTCAGCACCACCCCAGAAACTAACAGCAACGCTACGTCCACTGAAGACAAAAAATTACACCATCTTCCCGAGGGGAACCATGGGGTGATGCGGAGCATCGCGGAGTTTCCAACAACGTTCACGCGATGTGTGGTAACCAACGCAAGTTAACAACGTAAGAACACGCAAGTTAACAACGTTACTAACAACGTTACTAACACCGTTAATAACACCGTTAATAACGATCCGCGATGCTCCGCATCACCACATGGTTCCCCTCGGGAAGATGGTGTATTTTTTTTCTTTATTTTTTTTCTGGGACTTCTATTGCGTGGGGTGAAAAACGAACGCGTCACATGTTTCAATCGAACAAACTCCCTTGTTCGAACTTAACAACAGTTGTTTCTCGATCTTGCTGTCCGCAAGACGAACAAGCGAAGGAGAGGGTAGGGCTTTTGGAACTACAAGTACTTCTTCGTGAAGGTTGGATTCGTGGTTCATTTTGAAGGTAAGGGACAAGGGGGGAAGGAATAAAGGTTATTTTTCGTAAATCTTTTAAGTGACCAATATTCGGGATACAAAGGTGCGTTCGATGTCTGGTGGAAGTTCAGAAATGGCTGTAGTCCGCTTGAGATTTCTGGGTGTATGAGGATTCGTGGAAGCAAAGAAAGTCGCCGAGTTTGAAACGTCCCTCTTTCTGCGTTCTTTCCTGCGACTAAAAGTTTTTTTTTTTTTTTTTTTTGTAGCGCAGTCTCGGGCACTCAAAAAAGAATCAATGTCCACTAGTTCTCCTGCACCCGACTGTTACCAAGCGAGGCCCACACAAAACAAACCCTAAGTGGCCAAAAAGTTAACGAGTTTAAAGCAATATCTTCGTAAAGATAGTGCTTTTATACTTGTAAAATTTTCCTCTTACAAATAAAATAAAAATTACCCCACTGGACGAAAAAAAGGAACGCCGTTACTCTTTCCGTTCCAGTAAAAAAGTAACGAGTTCCCGTTTCAGTTCCACCGACAGAAAATGTAACGGCGGCGTTCCTCCTAAAAAGAACGCGTTCCTTGGAACGCCGTTCCGTACAACACTGCTCTGTAGGATGGCGTTCCTGGAAACTACGCGCCAGCCAATGGAAATTTATCCATCAATTCGCTGTTACAGACTACAAGCTTCGCTCCATGAAAATGCGGAATTCGGGTGCCGTTGGCGCCGCTTCAAAAGCTGATAACGCCGGTTCGCTCCATAAAACAGATTTTCGCATAAAAAAAAAAAAAAAGAAACGTCAAGTTAAAGCATTGACGTTACCTAGCCACTCCTTCCAGGACGTATGTGCGGATAGCGAACCTGTGGCTTCCAAAGAACGACGCTTTTTATTTATTGCGAATGAACGTATAGTTTGAGTAATAAACTTGATGAACGTCATTGAAAACTACTGTATAACTGAATCTTCGAAAGATTTTAAGCGCGTGGTGCGCTAAAGTTACCACTCAAATGATGGGCGCAAGGCGGGTGGTTCGGAAACGCACAAGAAACAAAACAAAAACAGGCGAGCGTGTCGAATTTGGACGCAATTTTGTGACGAAGTGACGAGGCGCCGGAGTTCCTCTCGAGCCAGCTCCCGTAATCTGCTCAAGATCGTGATCATGATCAAAGCAGGTGGACATCTGTTTATTCTAGCTAAAGCTACGTTCACACTACTAAAGCCCCTCAATCTGCTTACGTTTGTCTTGTAAGTATAGTGTCAAATGCGCCAGTGTACAAGGCCCGTGTCTCGTGCGGCTCTTGGTAGCAAATGGTGGCGCAGCCCTGAATTGAGCGGCCCTTTGAAGCGAATTGCCGCGGAGCACCCGCTCGTGGCACGTTTCTGGCGTGTTTCCTCAATAATGGTTGGCGGTACTTCACAAAAACAAAAAAAAAAAACGCTTTTATCAAGGAGATTTATACCCGCCGAAAGCACCTGGATGTGTTTGCGTTTGTTTTCCAAGTAGCGCAAAGCACGCCAGAGCACGGGGCCCGTGTCTCGAGCGACCCTTGCAAGCGAATGAAGGCGCAGCAGTGAAATGAGCGGCCCTTCCTTGGAAGCGAATGGCGGCGGAACCCCCTCCCGTGGCACGTGTCTTGCGCGCTTCTACAACAATGGTTGGCGGTATTTGTAAAAAAAACGCCCTTGTCAAGGAGATTTATACCCGCCGAAAGCACCTGGATGTGTTTGCGTTTGTTTTCCAAGTAGCGCAAAACACGCCAGAGCACGGGACCCGTGTCTCGAGCGACCCTTGCAAGCGAATGAAGGCGCAGCAGTGAAATGAGCGGCCCTTCCTTGGAAGCGAATGGCGGCGGAACCCCCTCCCGTGGCACGTGTCTTGCGCGCTTCTACAACAATGGTTGGCGGTATTTGTAAAAAAACGCCTTTGTCAAGGAGATTTATACCCGCCGAAAGCACCTGGATGTGTTTGCGTTTGTTTTCCAAGTAGCGCAAAACACGCCAGAGCACGGCGCCCGTGTCTCGAGCGACCCTTGCAAGCGAATGAAGGCGCAGCAGTGAAATGAGCGGCCCTTCCTTGGAAGCGAATGGCGGCGGAACCCCCTCCCGTGGCACGTGTCTTGCGCGCTTCTAAAACAATGGTTGGCGGTATTTGTAAAAAAAACGCCTTTGTCAAGGAGATTTATACCCGCCGAAAGCACCTGGATGTGTTTGCGTTTGTTTTCCAAGTAGCGCAAAACACGCCAGAGCACGGGGCCCGTGTCTCGAGCGACCCTTGCAAGCGAATGAAGGCGCAGCAGTGAAATGAGCGGCCCTTCCTTGGAAGCGAATGGCGGCGGAACCCCCTCCCGTGGCACGTGTCTTGCGCGCTTCTACAACAATGGTTGGCGGTATTTGTAAAAAAACGCCTTTGTCAAGGAGATTTATACCCGCCGAAAGCACCTGGATGTGTTTGCGTTTGTTTTCCAAGTAGCGCAAAACACGCCAGAGCACGGGGCCCGTGTCTCGAGCGACCCTTGCAAGCGAATGAAGGCGCAGCAGTGAATGAGCGGCCCTTCCTTGGAAGCGAATGGCGGCGGAACCCCCTCCCGTGGCACGTGTCTTGCGCGCTTCTACAACAATGGTTGGCGGTATTTGTAAAAAAACGCCTTTGTCAAGGAGATTTATACCCGCCGAAAGCACCTGGATGTGTTTGCGTTTGTTTTCCAAGTAGCGCAAAACACGCCAGAGCACGGGGCCCGTGTCTCGAGCGACCCTTGCAAGCGAATGAAGGCGCAGCAGTGAAATGAGCGGCCCTTCCTTGGAAGCGAATGGCGGCGGAACCCCCTCCCGTGGCACGTGTCTTGCGCGCTTCTACAACAATGGTTGGCGGTATTTGTAAAAAAACGCCTTTGTCAAGGGACTTCACGCACTAAGGACACAACGCGCCGATATTTCATACCGCACGCAAACGTAAGCGCAAGAAGTGGAACAATAGACCCATCTCACCAGCCAGTTTAAGGCGGCGGTCCCACGGCGGCCATCTTGAACAAGACATTAGTTCAACCACTAGATGGCGCCACTCATCCGTGTGGCCTATACAGGGGCCTTAGTGTGGCCTCTAGTGTGGCCAGAAAGCAGGCTCGTGGCAGTGATGTTCCTCCTCTGCTCTTCATTTTCTCCTTTCTGCTGCTCGCCCGGGCACGTTCAGCGCTCAACGCGTGCTCCCGCTGACACAAATGCCAGCAAGCATGCCAGTGGTGCTAGCAGTACCCAGTTCGCACAGACTGCATTTTGATCTATGATAAAACAAGCAATAGCAGACTCTTTTTCAAGACGGGTGTTCAGAGGGACGCTCTATATAACTCATCATTTTGATGATAGTTTGATAAAGCTTGATCATCAGTTATCTAACCTTATAAATAACCACCCCAAATATTGTTGAAATAGTACGCCGAGGTCGAAGAATCTGCATGTTCAAGAAAAAAGTAAAAGTGTATTTTCTAGTCCCAGTGACCTAAGCTTAAAAATTGTTAGTGGAGTGGGTAGCAGATTTCAAAGTGTGTTTTATAGTGATTTTGATATTTGTTTTTCATTAATAATTAAATTAGTCGATAATTTGACGTTGAAAAAAATATACCAACGTCTTACATGTATATAATATATATATACCGGGTGTTCATTTTTAATTCGAACAGATTTATTACAAACAATCCGTAAAAGATGCACTAGTACGGTTTGTTCAAGTGAGTTATACGGCTAGGGGGACATTATGTGGGTGGCTAATCCTTGCGAGAAGTTGGATAATTACTTAAAATTTGTTAATTAACTTTTTAATTAATAAAAATAGACATATGGTTCCAATTAGAAATTTGCTCAGCGTCGTCGAAAACCCCTAAATCAGTCATTTTCAGAAAGACTTTGAGCGCGTGAGAAGCGTAGTAGTGAACTGAAGTTACCGCTCGTGGAGCAGGTACAAAGCTAGAGGTTGCGATAAGGCGCCCGTGCGATTTTTCCGTCTCTTATCTAGCCCCAGCCTTGAGTAATGTCAGTTTGTCAATAGTGACGGTGATGTTTCGAGAATGCGAGGACACCAAGCTTTCATCGCACACAACCAAACTTTTCACCGCCGACTCGAACACGCATCATCAAATTTGTCGTTCTCAACTGATCATCCTGACCCTGACGTCAAAGTTATGAACTATAAAAGCACGTCACTGAACGCGCCTGCAAGCAACGAGCCCTGGCACGAGCCTCTCCATTGAAAGTCTGTCATGGCCACTCGTAAGTTCATGGCAGAGCCGTTTCATGGAACGCGCCCCGTTTTAATTCCAGAGTCTCTAGAACCATAATTTCGAAAATTGCACGCTGTGCTGTTCCTCGTCATCGCTCAGTTGGAACGCCTCTAAGCAGGGTCGTAGAAACAGAAGAACGGGGAGGGGGGCTATTCAGCCCCCCCCCCCCCCCCAAGTGGCGTCGAAAAAGGAGGCGCAAAGGGCATAAGGATGTAAGGCGGGGGGGGGGGGGGGGGGGGGGGGGGGGGGGATATCGCCCCAGCCCCGGACTATAGCATTTCAGAGAGTTATAATAAAAAAATGACAGACGTTTACAGTTCTCTGTAATGTCGAATTAAAGCGCAGCTCTTGAGGAGGGGAGGGTATGCCTCTCCACCCCCCCCCCCTCCTCCTATCCTGCTCCCCTCTCATTTAGCGGGGAAACCTATACTTCGTTTCACCTTATGTGCGAGCGAAGGCAAAGCTGGAAGCGCGAGCGCGAAAGCTCCGTGCGTTCAGGCTTTGCTCGAGCGCGCGAGCCGGGGAGAAATGCAAAAAGCGCTGGTCTCGCGCTTCTAGCTTTGGCTTCGCTCGCAGATAAAGTGAAACGAAGTATAATTGGTGTTAAAATCACGTGACGTCAATTTCCCCGCTAAATTTAGTGAAAAAACGTCCCATAATGCGACGCGCGCGCGGTTACGCCGACGGCGACGCCACTCAAGCTCGAAACGGGCGCATAAGAGTTGCGCTCTAAAAATTCGGGGGAACGGATATCCCCCTTCTTCACTACTATCACCCCACCCCCTCTCTCTCTCCCGAACAATTTCTACGGCCCTTCCTGACCCCTATTTGAGTGTGTGTTTGTGTTGGTTATACCCTTCTTTCCCCCTTTCCACAGCTTTTTCTCGCCATCCCCCCTCCCCCCCAATCTCTCAGTCATTACCGGCATAACGCTTGTGGGTGACCACGGTGGCGTTGTTGACAGTGGCGGAAGATGAGCTCTAAAACCGCGTACACCGCGCACGGCTCCACAATATCACAAAGTTTAATCTATTCCGAAGCGAAGATTTTGGCCTCAAATAACTCCTTCCCAAAGTTGTGAAACGTCAAGCAATAACTTCCACAAACGACGATCTTGCGACGATCTTGCGACGAGAAAGTTCAGAGTATTTACAGCCCGCCTAGGTACAATCTACGTTTCATTGACTCTATCGCGGCGTAGGAATGTAGGGACACGCAGGCGCAACGTCATCAGTGCAGCCATTCAATCGGCTGGCCCCACGGTGTTGCTCGAGCGCGCTCCGATGAAGCTCGCTACAACTTTGTGCCTAACATTCTCGCTGGAATTTGAGCACCGAGAGAGCTTGGATGATTGACATCTCGTCCCGCGTGAAGTTAACGTCGCGAGAGTCCAATCAGCACGCTCTGCGAACTTCGTGCCCAACTTTGTGTTTGACATCTGGATGAGCATCGTACCGCACGCCGGTACGATGCTCATCCAGATCGAAACGGGCAGGGGTGGGGATTTTTAAAAACATCACGCGCCCTTCATTTTGTACTAAACTCCGATAAATTTCATACAAAAAGGGTCTTTTCCGTTTGTTTTTACGCAAAAACATTCTTTCTAAAAGCTCAAGGTGACCTCAGTACAGACAAATGATAAAGAGTGGCGCTGTTGTCGTATTTAGCTCGGTTTCGGTGGACGCCAGCGGCCCAGGTTTTGACGGCGAGTTTCCCAACTGAGCGTTTTAGTAACGTTTGGCTGGGGCCGAGTGTCGCCACCGGCGGCCATTGATCGACACCAGCCACATCAGCCAATGCATGGGACTCTATGGGAAGAACGAGAAAAAGTGCCGTTTCCCCCGTTTCTAAGTTGTTGTCGGCACTGAAACTTTTTGGATGCTTTTCGATAAGCCCGTCAAATAGCTTGCGTACAAAGATTAAAACTGGCAGCCCTCGCAGTTCTTATAAATAAATATTTTGTGGTCGAGAGTGACTCCGCTGCAGTGCAGCTCAATGAGGCGAGAGTTCCTAGAGTTACCGCGGAGTCGGTGGCGGTTTCGTTGAGTTGGGTTTAGCAGACGACAAGCTCGAAGGCTTTGCTACGCGGAATTTGCTCACTTCCGGGAAGCCGCTGTCGAGATGGAACCATGGAACTTCTTTGTCATTCATCAACTTCTGGGCTTCCTAAGGACGGTCTTATTGACGGCAAGTTTCTTTGTTTACTCCACTACGAGAGCAAGCTTGCCAACTCAGCGGTGGGTGCTCCGGTACGTTTGATTTTTTGATTTGGCCGACCGGACGTTCGACAAATACTGATTTGATCTCCAACCACCCGACATAAGGATCGCAGCGCACCATACAATACTCGCCTCCGAGCACAGCGTACATGCTTCGATTTAATTGTGTGCGTTTCTCCCATAGACTCAAGCAATGGCCGCCGGTGGCGACACCGGCGGGCTCCCGATCCGCGATCCAGCCTATGATCAGTGGAACTAGGGCGTGAACTAGGCCCTGACTAGAGCACTATATAGTTCCCCCTATTGGAAAATCTTGATGATGGAAAGATGATGGAAAAAGCCTCATACAAGCGTAACCGTAATATGGGACATCCTATACCAGCGAAAAAGCGGCCCCAGTATAGTGGATTAAAGCGGAAAGATACAAGTAGGCGGAACCATACAAGCGTGTCGTAATATGGGACATCCTATACCAGCGAGGTGGATCTCGGTGGAACCATGGAGGCGGAAGGAACCATACAAGCAGAACGTAATATGAGACATCCTATACCAGCCAAAAAGCGATACCAGCACGTTGGAGCCATATGGCTCCACCATGCTGGTATCGCCTTTTCACTGTTATACAGGGCGATTTTTTAAGCTTTACTTATTTGTTTAGAAAGGCTGTGAAAGCTACATTAATGCGGTTTGTGCAGGTGAGTTATACGTCCAGGGTTACGTAGTATACGGGCCTAATCGTAACAGTTAGTCGGATAATTAAAAAAAAATTTTAGTTACTTTTTAATTAGTGAAAATGGACATATGGTTTCAATTAGAAATTTGCCGAGTCATTGAAAACGACTAAATAAACTCTTTTTAGAAGGATATAATTCAGGGGTACCAGTTTACGCATTCTGTAAAAACGCTTTATTTGTATCAGTTTCTAGGTTTCGGTTTCTTATCAGAGCGCATCTCTGCACCTACGGTCCTGTTCCCCAGGGGTTTAGTCGCGCAACACACGTGCGCCCTGCTTCCCTCCATTCTACGAGGGAGGCGAGGAGGTGGCTTTGCATTGCAGCCACTGGTCAGCAGTATCGCAGGTGCAAAGATGCGCTCTGATAAAAAACCAAAATCTGGAAATGCGTCCAAATTAAGCCTTTTTTTAGAATGCCGTAAAATGCTGCTCCCGTCTTATATATTCATGAAAAGGGTTGATTTATTGTTTTTTGACTATGCCAACTTTGTAATTGGAATTATGGGCCTATTTTCACTAATTAAACATTTAACGAACATAATATAGACCGACACGCTGTTTACAAACAAGCCCGCGTTTGCCCACGCCAGATGTGGGCACTGCGCCTGCGCAGAAACCGAATTCGCGTGAAGTGAAGCGCATGCGCATGCGCCGTGCCGTCAACAGCGCCACCGCAGCTGCGTGACGTCAGGGCCACGTGTCGGTCTATACTTAAAGGGAAGCTAGAGTGGTTTTGTATTTGAGGAAACACATTAAACTCTTCTTCATTTGACCTCCAGAATCTCAAATATCAAAATTATTTGGTAATTTGGTGAACCGAGGCTGCATAGAATAATTTTTAAAGTATCACTGGAGGCACTCTTTCCCGGAGAGCGACATCACAAAAGGAGCTTTCGAAATCTCTGCTCATGCATCTTCAGCGCTAATCAAAGCTATGCATGCACACACTATTTTTAAAAATGGGAAAAAAAAGACTTCACAACTGGTGCCAGTACGGGAGAGTACACCTAGAAAGCTTTCAATTGGACGCGCGGCCCTCAAGTGACACATGCTTGGCAGCCGAAAAATCCCCTTACGACGCCACTACTGGTCAGTTGTTTTTGTGTTTTCTCACGTTTTGTTATATCTTTGGAGAAAACAAACGTGATATTCAGATTCAGGGGATAAAACTACACTAGGATCAACCTCCATCTAGTTTTCTGAAAGAAGTCTCGCACTTCCCTTTAATAAGCCGACTCATCACTACAATTATAATTACAATACAAAGGACACCCTATAGCATGTCCCCTAATACGATACGACTGTATGGTTCCTTCCCCGCTTGCATCCTTCGGGAGAGACTCGCAGACATCCAGCGTGCATTGGAATGCTGGATGTCAGCGAGTCTCTACATCAGCATTGGTTTGAAACAAGCATGATGTTTGCACACAAATAAGCTCTTTTCCGAGGTTCTCCAGGAGCACTAATAGGAGTGGCGAAATGTAGTGACGTGGTAAATTCAGTAGCAAGTATTTATTTCTAGAAGAATTGCATGCAGCAAAGCTGAACTTTGCTCAAAAGATGATAATTATAAATTCAATACTGAACAAAGGTGTCCCTTGAGCTGTCAGGCCAAACTCCCACTCTTGCCACTCAGGAGTTCCTAGCTTGTGCGTAGAGGATCAGCACAACCCAGATTTGTGCTGCGGGTGCACCTGCGATATAAAAATTGAATAAACATGAGATTAAAAATAAAGGAAGTTTACAATTCTTTGTAATGCGAAATTAGAACGAAGATCTTGAGGAGGAGGATGGGAGGGTATGCCACTCCTTCCCCTCCCCTCCTCCTCGTCTGCTCCCTCCGATTTAGCGGGAAATTTCCATAAATTTAACAGGAAAATTATCTCACTAAATTTAGCAGAGAAATTGATGTCACATGACCTCAACACCAATCCAGTTTTCCCACTAAATGTAGCGGGGAAAATGACGTCACATGACTTTGTGTCACGTTAGCCAGAAACAAATACAGTTTCTCCAATAGATTTAGCTGGAAAATTAATGTCAAATGATATCTACATTAATTCAATTCCCTGCCAAGTTTAGTGGGGCAGTTATGCCGATGGCAACGCCGTGGAGCGAGCACCTAAGACCTGCGCCCTAAAAAACTGAATGCCTCACATGAAATAAAGTGATAATTAGAGATAAGACAAAAAAAGAGAATCTAAAATACCGCTTTAATATCATTCCTTTTGTCCGTTCTCAAATACTTTGATTTCAAGAAATGTTTATCTCTTTATTCATACCCAAAGAACCCCTCCCAGTTTCAGCATGAATGCAATAAATCAATGCAGACTAGACCTTGTAAACCGTAATGCACATGAAAATGGATGTTTGCCACAAAGTCTTGCATGGGTCGGTGGCTCAGATCTCTAAATACATTTGTAATGAGGAACGTTCTTGAATAAAACTTAGGCTTTGAATTTGACAGTTTAAATATCCATGAGGAACACTATACATCACTGATTTTTCGTGACATATCAGAAAAGGTGCAGCACCATCATCCTTGCATACATAAAAAAGTTTGCAATTTTTTAGCATAGCTGATACCCATACAGCCCTCTTTAACAAAATTTTGTCTATAGAGCTCCTTCTGTGTTCTTAACTCACACGACAGATTCGGTAGCTTGAATTCTCACTCGGCATCAACACTTCTATATATTGATGTAATAGTGAAAGACAAGATGTATGGGCTTGAGTATGGTTCGACAAGCACAAATGTGAAAAAAGGTACTGTCGAAAACTCAAATGTCAAAATAAAAATATTAGGTAGAATGTGGATACAATTATGGTAATAAATACAGTTAGCACATTCAATATGAAGAATATGTGTTAGACGTACATTCAAAGAAACCTGTTGCATCTATATTCATGCAAATTACTTCGGAGAACCAAGCGCTACAGTCTCGAGAGGGAGTTCCGTGAATGATTCTACCGAAAATGAGTGTAGACGGAAAAAGCAGTTTGATCTGCGACAATGAGCGTTACATAAGCAGGTGACATGCCATTGTTACTGTTACAGTGCCGACTGTTTGAAACTGTCAGCCGCGTCATTCGGTGAGTTCCCTCCGTACATTACAGGGTTTGGCTCTCTCGAATGCTTTGGAAGAAAGCTGATGAGCTGGAAATATCTATGGTAGTTCTAGAAAAACTATTTCCAGAATCTTATCTCAGCATCGTAAAGAATATAAAAAGTTTCTAGAGACAAGCTTAGTGCAAGAGTTCAATAAAATAGTTTGTTCTGTGAAACCATCTTGCCGTAGTAAACATATAAAGTTCCCCAGCTAGAGCTAGTCATTTTGGATGATTGTGCCCACTGCACCACATAAAAATTTAATTTGCGACCTACAATATTTAATGGCTCAACCAACTCTGAATAAGTGGAACACTTGA
Organism: Ixodes persulcatus; assembly: GCA_013358835.2. Taxonomy (NCBI): domain Eukaryota; kingdom Metazoa; phylum Arthropoda; class Arachnida; order Ixodida; family Ixodidae; genus Ixodes; species Ixodes persulcatus. The sequence goes on along the minus strand of JABSTQ010009584.1, from coordinate 330,964 downwards.
CATTAAAGATTGGTCTCACCATGACTCTCTGCAAACATCCACATAATAATTTCCATGAACCTTTGTATTTCAAGAAAACATTTGGTGCGAGCTGTTTAAAACACCATAACACTTTTTAACACTAAAAGAAAGCCTGTACTGGGCCACAACTTAAGCAGTTTTCACTTCATTATGAAGAGCAACTACACATATGTGAACCTTCAATATAGACCTGCACTGAATTGTTTTCTTAAGTAGAATGTACTATGCTCTGTTCACTATATAAATCTTTGCAAAGCTGACAATGTGCAAGTTCCTGTTTTTTTTTTATATTTCACATCTCCCAACTGCTGGGCACGATAGGTACGTAAGATTGATGACACCAACGTAACACAGTGATTATTTAAAAAAATTGTTTGGGTATAGCACGAGCGAAGCCATTTGCGGGAAGTTATTTTTGGGACACCGTTGAACTTACATCAGCGGGCTTTAGGTTCAAATGTTAATCATATCTGCAGACTCCCCCTTTTTGTAGTTTGAACTCCATCCAACCTAAGATTTGAATATGTCTTTTGCATTTTAGGCTTAGTAATGCTTTTGCTGTTTCACTCAAGGAACAGGTAAAAAGAATGCTTATTTCGAGTGGCATACCTAACACCTGGTGGCACGAAGACTCCCCTGTCGTGACGCTAATCAAGTCACAGGCAGTGAGATACTGCGATGCTCTTGTTGCCGGGATTACCTCCCCCCCTGGGTCCTGGCCAGACGACAGAAGATTGAGTCCAAGCATGTGGCCACCAGGATCTCCAGACCTTGAGGCACCCAGGTAGCTGAAAATATAAACAAATCACAATCAAGTACTTGGCAGAGATACATTACAATGAATGGCATATTCTTTCGTGATCAGCACATAGATCCTTTAATTTCTACACTTTGTACTTGTACTTACAAAAAAACTGCTCCTTTACTACCACAGCCATAGTCTCCGCCGAGGACAAGGCCATGCAGGCCTTGAAATGATGGAATTAAGGCAAATGATTAAACGCATTCGTTTAACCCTCTTTCACCCCAACCTGAAAGATTTGTCGAATATTCATATTCAATCGTAAAGACTATAAAAAAATACTACTACATCAATGCACAGCCGTATACTGGGAGAGTTTTGCCAGTGGGTGTGGCGACAAAGGCGCTCGAGAGGCGGGAAGGGGGGAGAGTGCCGAAGGAGCGAGAGAGAAAGAAGGCAGCAAAGAGACGACCGCCATTTTGACGCAACGCTGTCGGCGCGGAGCACTGTTGAGGCTATGCGTTGTCTGCTACGGGCTTATTTCTTTTTCGCCTGACTCAAAGTTTGCGTTCGAACGTGGAAGAACCAATTCGTTAGCTTTTAAAGCCACCGAGGAATAACATTATATCATTTTGTTGCGAGAGCCTGATAATAAAAGTAGAGGACCAAAATTTGTATGCCTATCCCATGCATTCCGCCAGGCGAATGAATGAAAATGGCTGCCCTCCCCCTCAGCTGGCAACAGTCAAGAGTTCACGCGCGTGCGCTCACGCCTCTCGCTCTGCGCCGCGGGCTGATTGGCTCACTCGGGAGGGGGACATTACGGCGGCGAGATCATAGACTGGCCAAACTCACCCCATATATGGCTCTGCTGGAATGGAAAGATTTTTCTACCCTCATGTTCAACGAGTGTCGACTGGGGATACCAGTTCATACACTAACTGAGAATGAGGGTAGAGTGTACCAGCAAAGGGCAGGCGTCCGGATAGAAAGATTTTAGTTGGCGCACCAAGAGGCTAACCGATAAAAATGGGTACTACTCTGAGCAAAATGCCAAAAAAGCGCCGATCTCGACTTAGCACTAACAGCAGCACACAGTATCTATTATACTGACTAAAGGGTACTCAAACTAAATATTCTTCCCGGCTTGCATTTTAGGAAAATCTCTGAATTTACAAGAACTATTAAGACAACTGCTAAAAAAAGCAATGGCAAAATCAGCAATTGAATTTGCCTGCTCTCCAGTAGCACATCTATGGCAGGTAGACCTGCAGAATGAGCAAGCAGTCTAGAAAAACAGGGTATGTCCTATGTATCTTTTTTTTTTCGTGCTGCAGAGCAAGTGCTGAAAGGAGGTTTCACGGCATCCATTTTTCACAACCAAATTTCTTGCAATCAGTTGAGAACAAGTTTGAGCAGTGAACTTGTCCTTGACACTGGCATAACGTTTTAGTGTTGCCCGTGGAGACTCAAATAAATTTGTAAATAAAAACAAGGAAGACCAACTTTCATAAAAAAAATCTGTCACTTTAGCAAAGAAAAGTTATCTTGACACAAATATGTGGGATACAGTTTTACAGCGTCTATTCGTGTGCTTAACCGATGTTGAGGCAAATCGGCGACAATGAAAAGAAAACGCCCGAGTAGCATTAAGGGAAAGACAGAAAGGATGCATACCTACAATGAATGGCATATTCTTTCGTGATCAGCACATAGATGAGCGCCGAAGGAGCGAGAGAGAAAGAAGGCAGCAAAGAGACGACCGCCATTTGACGCAACGCTGTCGGCGCGGAGCACTGTGAGGCTATGCGTTGTCTGCTACGGGCTTATTTCTTTTTTTTTCGCCTGACTCAAAGTTTGCGTTCGCACAGGGAAGAACCAATTCATTAGCTTTTAAAGCCAACGAGGAATAACATTATATCTTTTGTTGCGAGAGCCTGATAATAAAAGTAGAGGACCAAAATTTGTATGCCTATCCCATGCATTCCGTCAGGCGAATGAATGAAAATGGCTGCCCTCCCCCTCAGCTGGCAACAGTCAAGGGTTCACGCGCGTGCGCTCACGCCTCTCGCTCTGCGCCGCGGGCTGATTGGCTCACTCGGGAGGGGGACATTACGGCGGCGAGATCATAGACTGGCCAAACTCACCCCATATATGGCTCTGCTGGAATGGAAAGATGTTTCTACCCTCATGTTCAACGAGTGTCGACTGGGGATACCAGTTCATACACTAACTGAGAATGAGGGCAGAGTGTACCAGCAAAGGGCAGGCGTCCGGATAGAAAGATATTAGTTGGCGCACCAAGAGGCTAACCGATAAAAATGGGTACTACTCTGAGCAAAATGCTAAAAAAGCGCCGATCTCGACTTAGCACTAACAGCAGCACACAGTATCTATTATACTGACTTAAGGGTACTCAAACTAAATATTCTTCCCGGCTTGCATTTTAGAAAAATCTCTGAATTTACAAGAACAATTAAGACAACTGCTAAAAAAAGCAATGGCAAAATCAGCAACTGAATTTGCCTGCTCTCCAGTAGCACATCTATGGCAGGTAGACCTGCAGAATGAGCAAGCAGTCTAGAAAAACAGGTTATGTCCTATGTATCTTTTTTTTTTCGTGCTGCAAAGCAAGTGCTGAAAGGAGGTTTCACGGCATCCATTTTTCACAACCAAATTTCTTGCAATTAGTTGAGAACAAGTTTGAGCAGTGAACTTGTCCTTGACACTGGCATAACGTTTTAGTGTTGCCCGTGGAGACTCAAATAAATTTGTAAATAAAAACAAGGAAGACCAACTTTCATAAAAAAAATCTGTCACTTTAGCAAAGAAAAGTTATCTTGACACAAATATGTGGGATACAGTTTTACAGCGTCTATTCATGTGCTTAACCGATGTTGAGGCAAATCGGCGACAATGAAAAGAAAACGCCCGAGTAGCATTAAGGGAAAGACAGAAAGGATGCATACCTACAAAAAAAAATTTAGAACGACCACGGGCAGGAAGGTCTGGTGAGGCTCTCGGAGTGACTCCCTGCAATGGGCCTGCGCAGACCACAGAACAAGATCGGTCAGAGCTTGCAGTCATAAGGTGCTTCATACAATGAAGTTCCAGAAGCAGATTGGAAGCAAAGTGCATTTTATTTCTCTGCAGAACGGAGAGTTTAATAGATAGCATGCATTCATTAGGTGATACAGTCATGAATGCATCGACTTTTCAATGCAGCACTATATCACCGAATTGTTAACCGTGCCGGGCAACACTAAAAGCCGGAAGCATTATTCCAAACTATCTCAGCTTAAAGTTAACCACGGCAGAAGATTCAAGCCATCCTTGCAAATTCAGTGCAGAAAGCAAGCCATGTGACCTTGTAGTTGGACTCCATGGTACGTCGAGCTTATAATCATGTGTCACGCTGTCTTTGCTGCAATGGCTTGTAGTGTCAAAAGTGGTCCACCTTAAAGAGGTACAAAGTATAGACGTTTGTAAGTGGGGCCCTGGCCTAGCATTCACCTACATTGCGAGGTAGGACGTTCCAACCGGGATGTTTGCTGCCTGTAACCACACGACCAGCTTGTGCCTAGCGATTGTTCGAGCTGATATATTATACTGATATATTATCCATACTGATATATTAACTAAATGCAAAACAATTACCTGGCAGGCATTATATTTTTAAACAGGCTGGGTCGACTCCTCATTTAGTCGAAGAAGTCAATGCGTAATAGGACAATACGAACAAAATTATGGGTTAGAATTCCTTTTGCACCCCCAAAATGATGTGTTTTTGAAGGTAAGATACACAAGGTACTTGATTTAGAAAGTGCCTCAGCTGTACAAATGCATATGCACTAAGGGCACTCGCCAAGCCTATTCTCCTCAGCTCTGTCCAGGTTAAGCCGAGTTAGAGTATGGGAGTACACGCTCACTGACAGAATGAGAAAGGCAGGGAGAAGTCTTAGTTGTTCTGCCACCAGCCCCCCTGCTACCTTCTATGACGTTTCAGCGTCTCATGAGCCTCGAGTGAGCACGTCCATTCAAAGCGGGGTGAAAAGTAGAAGCGCGTGCTGGAGGAAGCCCAGCCATTCTGTTTTTGTCATCGGCTATACTACATATTTTTAGTATGACATATTTTTAAGTGAGTAAATGTATTGCAAATATACAGTCAACCTTTGACCATAATACAGAATTGTGATAAGGATAACAACAGTCTATGCGTATTGCCATCCACCATTTTCCAAAAAAGTGCTCCTGCCAATCGGAACATCTACACTTTGGTGCGCGAGTGGGTTCAGGACTGAGAGGCTAGAAAACAAAGCGCTCGCAAGGCTTGCCTGGCCCTTTCAACTATGCGGGTACATTCGTCGCAAATCCCCAATTTCTAGCGAAAATGTTTTAGAATGAGCAAATCCTGTCCACGCCCGAGGTAGACCACTGAATCGTGATTCCCCCATATTGTGCGAATCCTCCTTTAAACTGCGGTACAACCTGCAAATGAACTCTGTTGTGCTGCGGCTCGCGTCCATGCTGCCTGCTTCAGAGGAAAACCACTGTTTGTGTTGAAGACGACATCCCACAACGTACAGGCTACAACGTTTAATGAACCAAGATAAAATTCATATCATTCAATAGACACAGATAGGCTCACAAAGGGGCGACACCATGATTGTTGTTGTTGGTTTTACTCTTGCCTACGAACAAAAGTGGCCTCCTCTTTTCTCCAATATACAGCAAACCCCTCCTCTTTGTAGCCCCTATTTCTTCTCAAATTGGTCACAGAGGACATAATCGCGGCCACTAAATTTCGCAAAATTAAAGGCCGCGAAAATTAGGGGCTCGCCAACATTAAAGGGTTTACAGTACTTCCGTGTGTCACATGATGTTAACATTTCAAGGAGGCTGAAGGTATTGGTTTAAACAAATTGGCCTCTGCAAAAAAAAAAACATAAAAACGCCCTTCTCCAGGTTAGGCACGCGAGGTTCTTTTGGACTCCCTATAAGGTGGCAGATTTGTTTCGGCAGAGCTTTTGGTAAAACGCAGTCTCAAAACTAGATATACTTGGCGTCAACTATTTTGTGTTGCAATGTAAAGGCTAGAGTAGCTTCTACAGTGCTTCAGCTCAGCACTTTTGCGAGAGCATGAGGTTTAGTGTTGCATCTCGTTTGCATGGTCTAGAGAAACTAGAGCTGACAGAGTTGGGAGCATTCCGGAATAACAAAACGCCGACTATAGAAGCATTGGGAGATGCGCACATGCGAACTGTGCATTCCTTAAAAGTGGATTCGAGCAAAGGTAAAAACAATATGTGTACTTACGGCGGCCATACTTGCCATACTTGCCTTCCTCAAGCATGATAACTTGTCCCTCGGTAGCACCATCCAGTAAGAAGCACCAGCAACACGACTCCTGGATTGAATGACGACCCACCTCAGGTCTTGGAAGGAGATCCGAAACACTGCTTTAGGCCAGATGTTGTACCTGGTGGGGCAGGGGCTAAAAGTAGAAATTAACAAATTTATTTAAAGTGATACATTCCTATAGCATAAACTCTAGGATAGCAGGATTTGTTAGGTCAGTGATGTGTTTTAATTAAACACAGAAATGGTTGGTTTATATGACGAACCAGCAGCCCCCGTTTTGCGTTAGTGTAACGCAGTGTCTAACGTTACGTCCGACGGAACCCGAAATAAAAATTAAAGTTACGCCCAACGTAACTTTACGTCAAGCATTCGAGTAACGTCCGACATAACCCAAAATAAAAATTAAAGTTACCGTATTTATTTGAATATAAGTCGACCTTTTTTTTTTTTTCGGAAATCGTGATTAAGGAATTTCGACCTACATTCGCGACCCTACCGGGAGCATGGAGCTATCGAGTCACCGAGCCGGCGTTGCCGTAGATGCGCGCCGCTTCTCGTTTCAAAAACAGCAGCAGCCGGCGGCCCGTCCGCCGCACGCAAGCATCCCTCGGGCGTCGGGTTTCGCAATCGCGCCTCTAGCGTTCCCCTCGCTGGGCAACGGGGAAGGGGTTGGGAGAGGAACGCGATGCGCCACGCACTTTGCCCTCCATCCTCGCAAACGCGCGCACACAAAAAATAAAAAAGGAAAAAAAGGAGGTTACTTTTGTTTGTTGCTTAAGGCGGCTCGACTCGCGGCGTTGCTTGCGTCTTTTTATTTTGTCTTTCGTCGCTTTGCCCGTCTCCACCTTCTTTCGTTTCTTTTTGTGGTCATTTACAACGGTGTGAGTGAGGTATTGTTACGAATTTGCGAGGATGTCTATCAAGCTGACGAAGCTTCGGACGACGATGACATGTCCAGAAGTTCTGACGGTGATTAAGTTTTTGGCATCGCCCCGTGATTTAGCTGCGAGTGCTGTAAATAGAGGTTTGTTTATTTCTTTCTTTTGCCCAACCTTTCCCCTGTTCTTAAAAATAAAAAAAAAGGTCGACCTATATTTGAATTATTTTTTTATTATTCTCGGTGGGTTCAATAAATACGGGTCGACATTATTTTCGTGGTCTACCTATTTTCGAGTAAATACGGTACGTCCCACGAAACTCCAAATAAAACTTAAAGTTACGTCCGGCGTATCTTTACCCCCAAGGTTTCAAGTTACGTCCGACATAACCCAATGTGAAAAGTTAAGTCCACTCGAGATAAAAAATAAAGTTACTCCCACCCGCTGCCCGTTTCGACCTGGATGAGTTTCGTACCGGCGTAGGTCGTGGTACCGGCACGCGTTCGTGTAATTATTATTACTACACGTGTTCGTGTAATTACACACGAGCAACACAATTTTTCTAGATCACGGCACATATAGGGGCTTTAGACAAGACGATGGGCCCTCAATGTGTCCTACAAATCAACACGGTCCAACACTGATGTCTCAGGCTCGCAGCATGCGTGCTGATAATTTAACATCGTACATCGTTTTCAAACATGGATCTTCGTTCATCGGCTCGATTTACATTTTCGGTAAATGACAAACCGTGATGAAGCACAATTATTCTAGCTCAAAATTGTCACGAACACTTGGCACGCATGCTCACACTGAAGCCCAACTAACTTAATTTAAAAGTAGAACAGAAAGGGGACGAGATTCGCTTACCGCTTCACGGAGAGACAGACACCTTCGGATCCTAGGCCTACCGGACGAACTTCGAAGTCGTCGACGGTCCGGGGATCGGATTAGGAAAGCGGGCCGCGCTGCTCTGACCCAGGCTGACCACACCTGGGTGAACTATGAGAGGCGCCGTCGAGTTGAGAACCAGAGTCGCAGTAGAAACGGACCGCAAAACATCTGTTCCGTACAACGTACAGCGAGCCGACGTCCCCCACGCAGCTGCGCCTCCGCCATCTTCTCCGCGACGACGACACGACGAGAAGCCGACCAGCGGAAGCGGAAGTCACTGGGCGGCCGCTTTACGTTTCGCTTTTAGCCGACGCCGGCTTCGGTTGCGGAATCGTGGGTTGTCAGGGTTGTAGCTGGTTGCGATGGTTGCGACGAGAGGAGCCACGAAAAGACGCCGAGTTGGCCGTGTACGAGTCACGGTACGAGCAACGGGCCGTTTGCCGCTGTCGACCGGTGACGCGGTATCCTCGGCTTGGTGTCACGATCGGTTTGTTGCCGTGCGCGTTGGCTTTGCTATGCGGTACGGCTGGTGCGGCTGTCGAATACTTGTGGTACACATTATTCGAGACAGTCGCCCCAAGACGTCGCTGTGAAGCGTTGACCGAGGAATTCGTGTGAGCTCAACGTCGGTCTATGTTCCGTTTCGACATGTATGGTATATGTAACGATACCGCTGGTAAATGATGGACGTTTGTTGGAAGATGGCGGTCGCCTTTCTGCATGTATGACTTGGTTATACCGGTGGTCTCGAGGTATAAGCGTTGTGGTGGAAAGATATCGGTCGCCTACGTCATCGGACGCAAAATCATACTAGCCGCACCGAATCATATCGGCAAGCAAACTGGCAGCCAGTATAGACAGACGCGTAGCGATAGCGGTGCCGGTATCTCCAGTTATGCAGAACGCCAAACCAAACTAGCTTCATGCACAATAACAAGGAATTAAGGTGGCGTCATACCAGAACTGTACAAGCCGCAGATATGTTTCTTGTACGTTTTTCCAATAGGGCCTACGGAGCAGAGTAGCGCAATCTTTTGATCCGCGTGTTTTGCCGACAACATGGCCGACGGAGCAGCTCGGTGCGAGTCACGTGGTACTCAGGGTACTCCATGTATTCGCCTTATGGAAGAATACATGGAGATCGACGCAACACCGCTAATTAAAAAATAAACGGTGAGTTCACACTTTTCAAAACTAGTCTGTCGTGAAGTTGGTAAAGCACTAAATACTTTTTCAAAGTTTTAATAATATCGGATGCGTGTGCAAATTTTGAGAAGGCAATTTCCATGGCAATGGCGTTTAAAGCAGAAGATTTTTGCACGCAGCGGAGATGGGCCGTTTGGGTTGGCCGGAGCGGGTCACGTGAACGCTGTGACGTCGCCGCGTCGTCTGCTGCATCATGCCGTTGGATGCCGCTGTGAGCGGCGTTTGACAACTTCTGGTTCCTTAGGAAATTTTGTTTCACAAGTGGCAAGCGACGACAATGAGCTGCAAGCCTGTGCAAGCATAATTATGAAACCTCCAGACTGTAGTTTTCAGAATCATACTTAGACAGCCTTGCAGATGATCGTCATCGTTTGTCAAAAGCTTAAAGGGGCCCTGCATTGACTTTTTTACTGGTTTTTATTTTGCACCAAACCTGAGCGCACTGAATGTAGTAACTTAATGAAACTTTTCTTTTCTCAAAGTTCGCTTTATTTTAAAAGTTATAGGCAAAATAGAATTACAAAAACAAGCAAAAAATAACCTCCCTCATGACGTCGTAGGTCCTGGCTTGAGTGGCCGTGAACTAGAGGAGGGGTAGTGAGCTCATCGAGAGTTCACGGCTGCCGCACTCCGTGTCGACGGCTCGAGAGGGCGCCACTAAAGCATGTGTTGGATAGGCTGTATGAAGCGGGCGGCCAGGGCGGCTCGCATTGCATTTGCTGCGCGATCAAAGACTAATTCGGCATAACCCTATTGGAAAATCTTGATGATGGAAAGATGATGGAAAAAGCCTCATACAAGCGTAACCGTAATATGGGACATCCTATACCAGCAAAAAAGCGGCCCCAGTATAGTGGATTAAAGCGGAACGATACAGGTAGGCAGAACCATACAAGCATGTCGTAATATGGGACATCATATACCGGCGTAGTGGATCTTGATGGAACCATGTAGGCAGATGGAACCATACAACCATAACGTAATATGGGACATCCTATACCAGCCAAAAAGCGATACCACCATGGTGGAGCCATATGGCTCCACCATGCCGGTATCGCCTTTTCACGTTTATACAGGGTGATTTTTTAAGCTTTACATATTTGTTTAGAAAGGCTGTGAAAGCTACATTAATGTGGTTTGTGCAGGTGAGTTATACGTCCAGGGGTACGTAGTATAGGGGCCTAATCGTAACAATTAGTCGGATAATAAATAAAAATTTTTAGTTACTTTTTAATTAGTGAAAATGAACATATGGTTTCAATTAGAAATTTGCCGAGTCATTGAAAACGACTAAATAAACTCTTTTTAGAAGGATATAATTCAGGTGTACCAGTTTACGCATTCTGTAAAAACGCTTTATTTGTATCAGTTTCTAGGTTTCGGTTTCTTATCAGAGCGCATCTCTGCACCTACTGTCCTGTTCCCCAGGGGTTTAGTCGCGCAACACACGTGCGCCCTGCTTCCCTCCATTCTACGAGGGAGGCGAGGAGGTGGCTTTGCATTGCAGCCACTGGTCAGCAGTATCGCAGGTGCAAAGATGCGCTCTGATAAAAAACCAAAATCTGGAGATGCGTCCAAATTAAGCCTTTTTTTAGAATGCCGTAAAATGCTGCTCCCGTCTTATATATTCATGAAAAGGGTTGATTTATTGTTTCTCGACGATGCTTAGCATAGCAACTTTGTAATTGGAATTATGGGCCTATTTTCACTAATTAAACATTTAACGAACATAATATACTCAAAGGGAAGCTAGATTGGTTTTGTATTTGAGGAAACACATTTAAATCTTCATTTGACCTCCAGAATCTCAAATATCAAAATTATTTGGTAATTTGGTGAACCGAGGCTGCATAGAATAATTTTTTAAGTATCACTGGAGGCACTCTTTCCCGGAGAGCGACATCACAAAAGGAGCTTTCGAAATCTCTGCTCATGCATCTTCAGCGCTAATCAAAGCTATGCATGCACACACTATTTTTAAAAAGGGGAAAAAAAAGACTTCACAACTGGTGCCAGTACGGGAGAGTACACCTAGAAAGCTTTCAATTGGACGCGCGGCCCTCAAGTGACACATGCTTGGCAGCCGAAAAATCCCCTTACGACGCCACTACTGGTCAGTTGTTTTTGTGTTTTCTCACGTTTTGTTATATCTTTGGAGAAAACAAACGTGATATTCAGATTCACGGGATAAAACTACACTAGGATCAACCTCCATCTAGTTTTCTGAAAGAAGTCTTGCACTTCCCTTTAATAAGCCGACTCATCACTACAATTATAATTACAATACAAAGGACACCCTATAGCATGTCCCCTAATACGATACGACTGTATGGTTCCTTCCCCGCTTGCATCCTTCGGGAGAGACTCGCAGACATCCAGCGTGCATTGGAATGCTGGATGTCAGCGAGTCTCTACATCAGCATTGGTTTGAAACAAGCATGATGTTTGCACACAAATAAGCTCTTTTCCGAGGTTCTCCAGGAGCACTAATAGCAGTGGCGAAATGTAGTGACGTGGTAAATTCAGTAGCAAGTATTTATTTCTAGAAGAATTGCATGCAGCAAAGCTGAACTTTGCTCAAAAGATAATTATAAATTCAATACTGAACAAAGGTGTCCCTTGAGCTGTCAGGCCAAACTCCCACTCTTGCCACTCAGGAGTTCCTAGTGTTAAGAATGGAACCTTCGGCAACCTTCTTCCGAGTTTCAACGCTGCGGAAACGAGTCCCAAAACGAGTCCCGACGTGTTCAGGACTGACGCCCACCTGTCGAAGGCTGCCCAAAACGTGTCTCAACGCGTCCGTGACGTCAACGGGACGTGTGTGTGTGTGCGTGTGGGTTCGTGCGCTCCGGAAGGGGAGAGAGGCCTGGCCTAACTGCGGAGAACCTTGGCTATGACTCATTTCTGACTACGTCGCGACGGACCCAGCTGCAAAGCACGTGGCTGTCGCACCTGCTGCCCTGGCGGAGAGAGAGGGAGAAAACGGACCCCTATATAAGGCGGGGCGTGAGAGCTCCATTTGTTCTCTTGGATTTGACGACTGTATCGCTACCATGTAATTAAACCGTTCGTTACGTTACCAATTCTCCCACCTCCACTGGACCCCTGGGTTCTTCACTTCGGGGAATGGTCGTCGTCACGAGCCAGGAAGCTCCCGGACGTGCGGCCTAAACCCCGCCTCGAACAACTGGTTGGCAGCGGTTGGGATCGGACCATGCGACATCGTGCTACATCTGTGGGTGAGCGTTTGGACTTTGCTTTGAGATTCGCCAGGCTTCAGATTATGGGTAATTAATTTTGAACTGCTGGGAATCCTTAGTGTTTGACTCGTGCGCTAGGTTTTGGTACAACCTCGCGACAAGTTTTAGAACAAAGCCAAAGCTAAAGAGCAGCGATCATGGATCTGATGAGGTTACTGAGAACAGATTTACTCTGTTTATGTGAAGAATTGGGTGTGGAGGTGGAGCAAAAGATGAAGAAATCTGAGATCAGTAAAGCGATTTCAGAGAGCGCGGAAGCAGAGGAAATTCAAATTGCGTGGGAACTGCTTCAGAACGCTAAGAGTGAAGCTGCAGCAAGAGAGGAACAGGCTGCAGCTAGAGAGGAACGAGCACAGACTGCAGCGAAAGAGGAACGAGACCAGGAGCGAGCGCTGAAAAGGCTAGAGCTCGAAATTGAACAACAGCGATTAAACTCGCAGAACAGTAGAGTTGGGGCTCCAGTACGAGCAAGTGAGACCGAGTCGTATCAAATGAAGAAGCTCATGCAGCCGTTTAAAGTTGGGGAAGACGTGGGCCTATTCTTAGTTAACTTTGAGAGGACATGTGAGAAGTTGAGCTTCGCCCCAGAAACGTGGCCGCAACGGCTTTTGACTCTGTTGCCCTGTGAGGCTGCAGAGGTTGTCGCGCGCCTTAGTGCTGGAGACGCGGACGACTACGACAAGGTGAAGTCCAGCCTTTTGAAGCGGTACCGCCTTTCTGCCGAGGCGTTCCGTCAAAGGTTTAGAAACGCATCCAAAAAGAGCAGCGAGGGCTACTCGGAATTCGCGTACGGGCTTAAAACCAACCTGATAGAATGGTTGAAGAGCGAGGAAGTGTACGAAAGCCGAGACAAGGTAGTCGAGTGTGTGTGCCTCGAACAGTTCTTTCGTAGCATTCCGCAGTCAGTCAAGCTCTGGGTGCAGGACAGGGTGGGAGTCGACTCTGTCGAAAGGGCCGCTGAGCTAGCCGAAGAGTACGCAACGCGTAGAAAGCTGAGCGGAGAGGAAAGCGAATCCGGCCGAAGCGATCAGCGCAAGACCTTCCGACAGGGTAACGGCTCGCGAGAAAACGGGCCCGAGAAGCCCGAAGCAGGACAAAAGGTCCCAGAAAAGAGCGCAGAACACTCGAACGGAGACGAGGCGCGGAAAAGCCCAACAGGGCAGTTCGAGGCAAGGAAGCCGTTCCTGTGCTACAACTGTCAGGAGCCGGGACACACAGCGGCCAGATGTAAGAAACCGCGGGTGGTGTTCTCGTACGTGAACGGTAGTGACGAGGACCTGAAGCTCCTTCGTCCCTATCTTCACGAGCTCCAGGTAAACGGAAAGCCGTGCAGGGTGCTTCGTGACAGTGCAGCGACGATGGACGTTGTTCATCCGTCGTATGTAACGCCATCCGATTTTACTGGAAAGGTAGTTTGGATCAAGCAGCTGCTCGAAAAGCACAGTGTCTGTCTGCCTATGGCGAGAGTAAGGATAACTGGCCCGTTCGGAGAGCTAGTGACAGAGGCGGCTGTCTCGCAGACAGTCCCGTTGGAATATCCTTATTTGTTTTCTAACCGGTCAGATTTCCTGCTGCGCGAAAGGGGTCAACAACTGGGAAAAGGGCTAGTACAGTCGTGTACGAGGTCCAAATCGCGTCAGGTCGCCCCTTTGTTGACGAGGGATCCAGAGCCAGAGGCAGCTGACGGGGAGCAAGCACTCCCAGAGTTGGAGGCAGAAAACCGGGATGAGAGGAACCAGGTTGTAGAACAGCCTGATCTCGTAGCACTAGGAAGCGTACGCCGTCCCAACGCGCCGGCGGAAAAGGCGGAGGAAGAGGGGATCAGTGAAAGATCTCTCGTAGCTCCGGCGTCGCGTAACTTTGGTCCTCTGCTACGAGTAGACAGAGTCGAGCAGAAGAGCGACCCTAGTGTGTCAGGGTTTCGCGATACAGCTCAGGAGATTGCTAGGACCAATGTGACGGGGCATGAAAAAGGCGGATTGTTTTATCGGCGCTATAAGGACCGTATTTTCACGTCTAGAAATCACGTGAAAATCGATCACTATGACTTCAGCGTAAGAAAAAGGAAAGGCAAATTTAACGGCAATGCCGATGGGTTGAGCAGATTTTTCTGATATCACCAAAACAGTAGGGTTGATCTCAGAGGTTTTCGTCATCCACGGGAATGAGGATCTAAGTGGGGGCACTTCGTTGAAACCCCAAATTGACCTCACAAATTGCGAAGAGTTTTTGTCTTTTGTATTTTGTTCTTAGTGACCTCGTTGGAAAAGTGAGTTTTTTTGGCGACAGGGGGTCTCGATACCCGGAATTGTACCAAATTTTGGTAATCCGTAATCCAGTCTGGCGGGTCTTTGGCGAATTCCGAGCGTTTGACTGCGGTGTGGCGTGGTGTTGTGGGGGACGTTTCCGCTGATGCCTCCGTTGTGAGAGGTTTGGGAGTTTGTTTGGTGCTTGCAGCGTCTTCTCAAGGCCTACTCCAAGCCCACCTCTTCAGGCCAGCGATTGTACCACCGGCCATTCGAGGTTTCCCTGGCCCCGGAGGGGCTGTTAAGAATGGAACCTTCGGCAACCTTCTTCCGAGTTTCAACGCTGCGGAAACGAGTCCCAAAACGAGTCCCGACGTGTTCAGGACTGACGCCCACCTGTCGAAGGCTGCCCAAAACGTGTCTCAACGCGTCCGTGACGTCAACGGGACGTGTGTGTGTGTGCGTGTGGGTTCGTGCGCTCCGGAAGGGGAGAGAGGCCTGGCCTAACTGCGGAGAACCTTGGCTATGACTCATTTCTGACTACGTCGCGACGGACCCAGCTGCAAAGCACGTGGCTGTCGCACCTGCTGCCCTGGCGGAGAGAGAGGGAGAAAACGGACCCCTATATAAGGCGGGGCGTGAGGCTGCTCAGGGGTTCTCTCGGATTTGACGACTGTATCGCTACCATGTAATTAAACCGTTCGTTACGTTACCAATTCTCCCACCTCCACTGGACCCCTGGGTTCTTCACTTCGGGGAATGGTCGTCGTCACGAGCCAGGAAGCTCCCGGACGTGCGGCCTAAACCCCGCCTCGAACACTAGCTTGTGCGTAGAGGATCAGCACAACCCAGATTTGTGCTGCGGGTACACCTGCGATATAAAAATTGAATAAACATGAGATTAAAAATAAAAGAAGTTTACAATTCTTTGTAATGCGAAATTAGAACGAAGATCTTGAGGAGCAGGATGGGAGAGTATGCCACTCCTTCCCCTCCCCTCCTCCTCGTCTGCTCCCTACCATTTAGCGGGAAATTTTCATAAATTGAACAGGAAAATTATCTCACTAAATTTAGCAGAGAAATTGATGTCACGTGACCTCAACACCAATTCAGTTTTCCCACTAAATGTAGCGGGGAAAATGACGTCACATGACTTTGTGTCACACTATCCAGAAACAAATACAGTTTCTCCAATAGATTTAGCTGAAAAATTATGTCAAATGATATCTACATTAATTCAATTTCCTGCCAAGTTTAGTGGGGCAGTTCTGCCGATGGCAACGCCGTGGAACGGGCACCTAAGACCTGCGCCCTAAAAAACTGAATGCCTCACACGAAATAAAGTGATAATTAGAGATAAGACAAAAAAAGAGAATCTAAAATACCGCTTTAATATCATTTCTTTTGTCCGTTCTCAAATATTTTGATTTCAAGAAATGTTTATCTCTTTATTCATACCCAAAGAACACCTCCCAGTTTCAGCATGAATGCAATAAATCAATGCTGACTAGACCTTGTAAACCGTAATGCACATGAAAATGAATGTTTGCCACAAAGTCTTGCATGGGTCGGTGGCTCAGATCTCTAAATACATTTGTAATGAGGAATGTTCTTGAATAGAACTTAGGCTTTGATTTTGACAGTTTAAATATCCATGAGGAACACTATACGTAACTGATTTTTTGTGACATATCAGAAATGGCGCAGCACCGTCATCCTTGCATACCTAAAAGAGTTTGCATTCTTTTAGCATGGCATGTGCTATTCTGATACCCATACAGCCCTCATTAACAAAATTTTGTCTATACAGCTCTTTCTGTGTTCTTAACTCGCACGACAGATTTGGTAGCTTGAATTCTCACTCGGCATCAACACTTCTATATATTGATGTAATAGTGAAAGACAAGATGTATTGGCTTGAGTACGGCTCGACAAGCACAAATGTGAAAAAAAATTACTGTCGAAAACTCAAATGTCAAAATAAAAATATTAGGTAGAATGTGGATACAATTATAGATATGGTAATAAATAAAGTTAGCACATTCAATATGAAGAATATGTGTTAGACGTACATTCAAAGAAACCTGTTGCATCTATATTCAAGCAAATTATTTCAGAGTACCAAGCGCTACAGTCTCGAGAGGGAGTTCCGTGAATGATTCTACCGAAAATGAGTGTAGACTGAAAAAGCAGTTTGATCTGCGACAATGAGCGTTACATACGGAGGTGACATGCAATTGTTACTGTTACAGTGCCGACCGTTTGAAACTGTCAGCCGCGTCATTCGGTGAGTTCCCTCCGTACATCACAGGGTTTGGCTCTCTCGAATGCGTTGCAAGAATGCTGATGAACTGGAAATATCTACCATAGTTCTAGAAAAACTATTTCCAAAATCTTATCTCAGCATCGTAAAGAATATAAAAAGTTTCTAGAGACAAGCTTAGTGCAAGAGTTCAATAAAATAGTTTGTTCTATGAAACCATCTTGCCGTAGTAAACATATAAAGTTCCCCAGCTAGAGCTAGTCATTTTGGATGATTGTGCCCACTGCACCACATACAAATTTAATTTGCGACCTACAATATTTAATGGCTCAACCAACTCTGAATAAGTGGAACACTTGACATTAAAGATTGGTCTCACCATGACTCTCTGCAAACATCCACATAATAATTTCCATGAACCTTTGTATTTCAAGAAGACATTTGGTGCGAGCTGTTTAGAACACCATAACATTTTTGAACACTAAAAGAAAGCCTGTAGTGGGCCACAACTTAAGCAGTTTTCACTTCATTATGAAGAGCAACTACACATATGTGAGCCTTCAATATAGACCTGCACTGAATTGTTTTCTTAAGTAGAACGTGCTATGCTCTGTTCACTATATAAATCTTTGCAAAGCTGACAATGTGCAAGTTCCTGTTTTTTTTTTTATATTTCACATCTCCCAACTGCTGGGCACGATAGGTACGTAAGATTGATGACACCAACGTAACACAGTGATTATTTAAAAAAATTGTTTGGGTATAGCACGAGCGAAGCCATTTGCGGGAAGTTATTTTTGTGACACCGCTGAACCTACATCAGCGGGCTTTAGGTTCACATGTTAATCATGTCTGCAGACTCCTTTTTGTAATTGGAACTCCATCCAACCTAAGATTTGAATATGCCTTTTGCATTTTAAGCTTAGTAGTGCTTTTGCTGTTTCACTCAAGGAACAGGTAAAAAGAATGCTTATTTCGAGTGGCATACCTAACACCTGGTGGCACGAAGACTCCCCTGTCGTGACGCTAATCAAGTCACAGACAGAGAGATACTGCGATGCTCTTGTTGCCGGGATTACCTCCCCCCCTGGGTCCTGGCCAGACGACAGAAGATTGAGTCCAAGCTTGTGGCCACCAGGATCTCCAGACCTTGAGGCACCCAGGTAGCTGAAAATATAAACAAATCACAATCAAGTACTTGGCAGAGATACATTACAATGAATGGCATATTCTTTCGTGATCAGCACATAGATCCTTTAATTTCTACACTTTGTACTTGTACTTACAAAAAAACTGCTCCTTTACTACCACAGCCATAGTCTCCGCCGAGGACAAGGCCATGCAGGCCTTGAAATGATGGAATTAAGGCAAATGATTAAACGCATTCGTTTAACCCTCTTTCACCCCAACCTGAAAGATTTGTCGAATATTCACATTCAATCGTAAAGACCATAAAAAATACTACTACATCTATGCACAGCCGTATACTGGGAGAGTTTACAATACAATACAATACAATACAATTTTTATTTTTCGTCGAAGTGAATTTCGCTCAACGCCCATATAAGCCGATGAGGCTTGTGCGTGGGCGTTTGGCCAGTGGGTGTGGCGACGAAGGCGCTCGAGAGGCGGGAAGGGGGGAGAGCGCCGAAGGAGCGAGAGAGAAAGAAGGCAGCAAAGAGACGACCGCCATTTTGACGCAACGCTGTCGGCGCGGAGCACTGTTGAGGCTATGCGTTGTCTGCTACGGGCTTATTTCTTTTTCGCCTGACTCAAAGTTTGCGTTCGAACCTGGAAGAACCAATTCATTAGCTTTTAAAGCCAACGAGGAATAACATTATATCATTTTGTTGCGAGAGCCTGATAATAAAAGTAGAGGACCAAAATTTGTATGCCTATCCCATGCATTCCGTCAGGCGAATGAATGAAAATGGCTGCCCTCCCCCTCAGCTGGCAACAGTCAAGGGTTCACGCGCGTGCGCTCACGCCTCTCGCTCTGCGCCGCGGGCTGATCGGCTCACTCGGGAGGGGGACATTACGGCGGCGAGATCATAGACTGGCCAAACTCACCCCATATATGGCTCTGCTGGAATGGAAAGATGTTTCTACCCTCATGTTCAACGAGTGTCGACTGGGGATACCAGTTCATACACTAACTGAGAATGAGGGCAGAGTGTACCAACAAAGGGCAGGCGTCCGGATAGAAAGATTTTAGTTGGCGCACCAAGAGGCTAACCGATAAAAATGGGTACTACTCTGAGCAAAATGCCAAAAAAGCGCCGATCTCGACTTAGCACTAACAGCAGCACACAGTATCTATTATACTGACTAAAGGGTACTCAAACTAAATATTCTTCCCGGCTTGCATTTTAGGAAAATCTCTGAATTTACAAGAACTATTAAGACAACTGCTAAAAAAAGCAATGGCAAAATCAGCAATTGAATTTGCCTGCTCTCCAGTAGCACATCTATGGCAGGTAGACCTGCAGAATGAGCAAGCAGTCTAGAAAAACGGGGTATACCTTATGTATCTTTTTTTTTTCGTGCTGCAGAGCAAGTGCTGAAAGGAGGTTTCATGGCATCCATTTTTCACAAACAAATTTCTTGCAATCAGTTGAGAACAAGCTTGAGCAGTGAACTTGTCCTAGACACTGGCATAACGTTTTAGTGTTGCCCGTGGAGACTGAAATAAATTTGTAAATAAAAACAAGGAAGACCAACTTTCATAAAAAAAAAAAAATCTGTCACTTTAGCAAAGAAAAGTTATCTTGACACAAATATGTGGGATACAGTTTTACAGCGTCTGTTAGTGTGCTTAACCGATGTTGAGGCAAATCGGCGACAATGAAAAGAAAACGCCCGAGTAGCATTAAGGAAAAGACAGAAAGGATGCATACCTACAAAAAAAAATTAGAACGACCACGGGCAGGAAGTTCTGGTGAGGCTCTTGGAGTGACTCCCTGCAATGGGCCTGCACAGACCACAGAACAAGATCGGTCAGAGCTTGCAGTCATAAGGTGCTTCATACAATGAAGTTCCAGAAGCAGCTGCAATTGGAAGCAAAGTGCATTTCCTTTCTCTGCAGAACGGAGAGTTTAATAGATAGCATGCATTCATTAGGTGATATAGTCATGAATGCATTGACTTTTCAATGCAGCACTATATCACCGAATTGTTAACCGTGCCGGGCAACACTAAAAACCGGAAGCATTATTCCAAACTATCTCAGCTTAAAGTTAACCACGGCAGAAGCTTCAAGCCATCCTTAAAAATTCAGTGCGGAAAGCAAGCCATGTGACCTTGTAGTTGGACTCCATGGTACGTCAAGCTTATAATCATGTGTCACGCTGTTTTTGCTGCAATGGCTTGTAGTGTCAAAAGTGGTCCACCTTAAAGAGGTACAAAGTATAGACGTTTGTAAGTGGGGCCCTGGCCTAGCATTCACCTACATTGCAAGGTAGGACGTTCCAACCGGGATGTTTGCTGCCTGTAACCATACGACCAGCTTGTGCCTAGCGATTGTTCGAGCTGATATATTATACTGATATATTATCCATACTGATATATTAACTAAATGCAAAACAATTACCTGGCAGGCATTATATTTTTAAACAGGCTGGGTCGACTCCTCATTTAGTCGAAGAAGTCAATGCGTAATAGGACAATACGAACAAAATTATGGGTTAGAATTCCTTTTGCACCCCCAAAATGATGTGTTTTTGAAGGTAAGATACACAAGGTACTTGATTTAGAAAGTGCCTCAGCTGTACAAATGCATATGCACTAAGGGCACTCGCCAAGCCTATTCTCCTCAGCTCTGTCCAGGTTAAGCCGAGTTAGAGTATGGGAGTACACGCTCACTGACAGAATGAGAAAGGCAGGGAGAAGTCTTAGTTGTTCTGCCACCAGCCCCCCTGCTACCTTCTATGACGTTTCAGCGTCTCATGAGCCTCGAGTGAGCACGTCCATTCAAAGCGGGGTGAAAAGTAGAAGCGCGTGCTGGAGGAAGCCCAGCCATTCTGTTTTTGACATCGGCAATACTACATATTTTTAGTATGACATATTTTTAAGTGAGTAAATGTATTGCAAATATACAGTCAACCTTTGACCATAATACAGAATTTTGATAAGGATAACAACAGTCTATGCGTATTGCCATCCACCATTTTCCAAAAAAGTGCTCCTGCCAATCGGAACATCTACACTTTGGTGCGCGAGTGGGTTCAGGACTGAGAGGCTAGAAAACAAAGCGCTCGCAAGGCTTGCCTGGCCCTTTCAACCATGCGGGTACATTCGTCGCAAATCCCCGATTTCTAGCAAAATTTTTTTAGAATGAGCAAATCCTGTCCACGCCCGAGGTAGACCACTGAATCGTGATTCCCCCATATTGTGCGAATCCTCCTTTAAACTGCGGTACAACCTGCAAATGAACTCTGTTGTGCTGCGGCACGCGTCCATGCTGCCTACTACAGAGGAAACCACTGTTTGTGTTGAAGACGACATCCCACAACGTACAGGCTACAACGTTTAATGAACCAAGATAAAATTCATATCATTCAATAGACACAGATAGGCTCACAAAGGGACGACACCATGATTGTTGTTGTTGGTTTTACTCTTGCCTACGAACAAAAGTGACCTCCTCTTTTCTCCAATGTACAGCAAACCCCTCCTCTTTGTAGCCCCTATTTCTTCTCAAATTGGTCACAGAGGACATAATCGCGGCCACTAAATTTCGCAAAATTAAAGGCCGCGAAAATTAAGGGCTCGCCAACATTAAAGGGTTTATAGTACTTCTGTGTGTCACATGATGTCAACATTTCAAAAAGGCTGAAGGTATTGGTTTAAAAAAATTGGCCTATGCAAAAAAAAAACGCCCTTCTCCAGGTTAGGCACGCGAGGTTCTTTTGCACTCCCTATAAGGTGGCAGATTTGTTTCGGCAGAGCTTTTGGTAAAACGCAGTCTCAAAACTAGATATACTTGGCGTCAACTATTTTGTGTTGCCTTGTAAAGGCTAGAGTAGCTTCTACAGTGCTTCAGCTCAGCACTTTTGCGAGAGCATGTGGTTTAGTGTTGCATCTCATTTGCATGGTCTAGAGAAACTAGAGCTGACAGAGTTGGGAGCATTCCGGAATAACAAAACGCCGACTATAGAAGCATTGAGAGATGCGCACATGCGAACTGTGCATTTCTTAAAAGTGGATTCGAGCAAAGGTAAAAACAATATGTGTACTTACGGCGGCCATACTTGCCATCCTCAAGCATGATAACTTGTCCCTCGGTAGCACCATCCAGTAAGAAGCACCAGCAACACGACTCCTGGATTGAATGACGACCCGCCTCAGGTCTTGGAAGGAGTTCCGAAACACTGCTTTAGGCCAGATGTTGTACCTGGTGGGGCAAGGGCTAAAAGTAGAAATTAACAAATTTATTTGAAGTGATACATTCCTATAGCATAAACTCTAGGATAGCAGGATTTTTTAAGTCAGTGATGTGTTTTAATTAAACACAGAAATGGTTGGTTTATATGATGAACCAGCAGCCCTCGTTTTGCATAAGTGTAACGCAGTGTCTAACGTTACGTCCGACGGAACCCGAAATAAAAATTAAAGTTACCGTATTTATTTGAATATAAGTCGACCTTTTTTTTTTTTTTTTTTTTTCGGAAATCGTGACCAAAGAATTTCAACCTACCTGCAAATTGTCGCCGCAAAGCGGCGTAAGCGCAGCGCGACGTATAGCTTAACGCGCTCCCCCGTTATTCACTAAAACATCGATTCGCTCAAATGTCGCTGTTCGCTAAAACGTCATTCACTCATGTGATATGGACCTGTCATAGGGGTAGGCAGAGCTCTGAATCAACAATCGCGACGCGAGAGCCGAGTGCATGCGCTGTGATTTGGCCGCCCCCGCTCGCTCCGTTGGCTCGCACTGTAGCGTATGCTTTCGAGTGCTGATTATTTGACCAAGATACAGCACGCCGCTTTGTCGCCGCGAATCATTTGTCCGAATGCCTGCGAAACCGTAACACCGTTTGGAACATCCAACGCTGCGGCGCCTGGCAACTGCTGTCAGCACTTGAAAAAGGTTGTTTGCAACAACCGCTTAGCAGATAGATTAAGAAGGCATACCCAGAGCCTGGGCATACCATAAGCGCATACAAGCCGCTACGTTGGGCCACCGGTGCTTGCGAAGGGCTCGCGCAGCAGCGCGCAGCTGTCAGGCGCCGCAGCGTTGCATATGCCTCAGCTTCGCAAACATTCGGACAAATGGTTCGCGGCGACAAAGCGGTGTGCTGTATGTTGGTCAAGTAAGCGGCACTCGAAGGCATACGTTACAGTGCGAGTCAACGGAGCGAGCGCGGGCGGTCAATTCACAGCGCACTCGGCTCTGGCGTCGCGATTGTTGATTCAGAGCTCTGCCTACACTCTTAGTCCGGTAACGGCTAATGAAACGGCTACAGCCTATTTAGGCGTGACATACGGTGGATTTCGGCATGACAAGAGAGTGACCCTGAAAGTAGCCATGACAGTCCAGCGTTTCCACGTTATCCTAGACCGCTTAGGCGTTACAACATCATTTATAGCCGTGACATTAAGAGCTCCTCACATCATTGGCGTTACAAGCTCTTTGTCACGCTGATAATGTAACGCCGATAGAACGAGTAACGGCTAAATTCAGAGCACAAAAATAATAAACGTACAATTTCAAAGTTCGGGTCTCGCCGGAGGCAGCGTGCGTTGGCAGTGCTACGAGCAAAACAAACCGACAAAGCGCCGGTCCCGGGGCCCGAGCACGGTTGACCTTGAAGGTCTGGCGCTAGAGCGCTCGGTTTAACGACGGCTAACATGACGGAACGTGTGAAGAGGGACCTCTCTATTATGCTTTTTCAGGGGGAAGGAGGGGGCGGAGGAGTCGGCGACTCGGCGATTTTTGGACTAAAGCCGGGAACACATTTGCGAAAAAAAGCCAAATTTTGTGCGAAAACCGCACACGAAAATCGCACGGCAGCTAGGCTCCTCCCTTGCTCCTCCCCTTTTCCGAAAATCGGGAGCGGTTCGAAAGATCTGCAGCGCCAGATATTTTCGCACGGCGCCTCCGAATTCGGGGCGGAGGAGCTCGCGAAAACCCGGAACAGGACGGAACGAAAAGATACGATCGGCTCGCAACATGGCGGCTCACGCAGCTTCGGAAGCAGCGCAGGCAACATTTATGCCATCCCTGCGTTCTCATCTCAACCTTCGTAGAAAACCCCTTCGGTCTCTATCAAAGGTTGGTGGTGCAAAGGCTCACGTAGCATTCAACGAGGTTTTAATCGCTCAAATTTTTAAGAGGCGCGAAATATGGGACGCCAGGTCGCCAGACTACCGAACAGCCTCCTGAAGTCGGAGCACGAAAACCGCAGTGCATTGCGATTTCCGCGCCGCGCATTCCACCTCCTGTGGCTCGTTTTCCGAAAATCGCAAGCTACGATTTTCGCAGCCTCCGATTTCTCTCCGATTTTCGGTTCGTTTTTTCGCAAATGTGTTCCCGGCTTAACCCGCGGCTTCTTTTTTCGCCACGAGAAGGCGCGCAACGGAGTGTCGGACTCGAATTCGCTGCCTCGCCATTGTCTTTGTCTACGAACTTACGGACCGGAGGGAAGAATTACGCTGCTTTGTTCCCGTTCGCAGACATTCGTGGCTTAGTGCGCGGTCATTGTCGCCATGAAGGTTGTGACTGTCAGGACTTTATGAGAGAAACAGGTGGCCCCAGTGGAAGTGGGAACGTTGCATCTCCGTTCGGCTGGTGCTTATACTGTGGTCACGCGCATGCAAGCCTTGGGCGTCTTGAGTTTTTAGGTGAGCGTTTGGCTGTTTTTAAAATGTACAAATTGTGCTTAAACCCGCCGAAAACTTTGAACCTCGCTGGATTAATTTGAGGCTACGCAACATCCTTCAGAAACTCCACCTTCTTCAGAGATAGAGCGTCGTTTCCTGTTTGCATTCTGTTCACCCTTAAAGACAAAAGGCTTAAGCATCTCATAAATATAAAGAACGAAATTGCCGTGATGTACCCCACTGTCACCCCTAATCATGAGATTGAAGATTTTTTTTTTTTTTTTTTTTAAACGTCCGCAATAAACTGTTGAAAATCAGTTATTCTCGTTTTCGATTCTTGTTAGTTTATTTCGAGTTGACATACGATTTTTGGATATAGTCTCTTATTTGTACTCCGACCGCCATAAAAAACAACAACAACAACAAGCAATTGCAAGAGACTGTGATGTCTTTTTACTTAAGAAGCGTAAAGCACGCGGGGATAATACTTAGTCATTTGTCCCTTTGCAGTTCGCATTTCGGGTTCGAAAGCGTTTACCGACATTAGCATTTTTGAACAGATTAGACATCAAATGCCGCCGTCTTGCTTTTTAGAAGAGGTATATACGCACAACGGTATTTTTGATTGTAACACCAATTTTCATTGCGACCAATTGGCTACTAGCCGTTGCGAGGGGTCACATTTTTTACGTCAATTTAAGCCTAAAAGTGTCAGCAACGCCTGAACGGCGTCACAAAAGTCACGTCAATATTGGCGTGACTTTTGTAATGCAGATATCTGCGTGACATGTAAAGCCGCGAGTAGCCGTTAAAAAAGTGGCACCTTTTCACGCCAAAATAGCCGTTACCGAACTAAAATTGTAACGCCTATACGGCACCGCAGAAGTCACGTCAATATCGCCGTGACTTTTGTAACGCCAATATCGGCGTGACATGTAACGCCGCGAGTAGCCGTTAAAAAAGAGGCACTTTTTCACGCCAAAATAGCCGTTACCGGACTAAGAGTGTACCCCTATGACATGTGCGCCGGTGTTCATAAACGGCTCCTCTCGACTGCACGCGGGTCAAATTGAACCAAAGTGAACAGCTAACAGCGCGATAGGAATCTGTAGCAACGATAGTACTCACAGGTAGGTCGGCACTCCCGTCGAAAAAGGCAAAATAAAGACACAAATACTATATATATATATATATATATATATATATATATATATATATATATATATATATATATACAAGAAATATCGCGCGCATAAGAGAAAAGAAGCACTTAGAAGCAATAAAAAATACACTTGAACACATAAAAATAGGTAATGGAATCGAAAAACAGAGGATTAAAGGCGGGCACTCAAAATTTTCTTCAGCGTGGCAGAAGATTCCCCCTCTTTTCTTTTTTTCGTCCTCCCCTTACCTCCCCCATTTTCCTCCTCGCTTTTTCCGGCCTTCTCGCACCAGTGCTAATGGGCTTACCGGCCCCCCGACAAAATCCTCTGTAACCCTTCAAGGTTCTCTGCTTCGATCTCAAACATCAGGGATTAGTTAGGCACGCTGGATATGAGCTCGGAAGGGTTCGGGCTGGCTCGCTTTTCTCCTTTTTTTTTTACTCTTTTTCTGCAGCTCTAAAACCCATTAGATACTTCCGCATGCGGCCACATACGCTACAACACCGCATATTTATCTCGAGTGAACGGAACTTGAACATCACAGCAGAAGGAAAAAAAAGGTCAGTATTTTTATTTGAACTTTGAGCTCTACCCAGAGAGTTGAAAATTGGTCGTTCTAACAACGGCACACTGAAGAATGATTGTATCACTATTCCGTTTTTTTTTTTTGTTCAAAGTAATAATCATGAGTAAATACAAGTAAAAAATATTGTAGTAAGAAGGCGAAGCATGTAAAATTAGTTGCATTTTGACAATACAGTCATGTATCGAAATGAACACAGTCTGACGATTTCTTGCGCATGATATATATGTTCGTACTACAGGTGTTTTCTAGAGTAACCGCCGCCTCGTTGAAGCAACTAAGAAGAGTAAAAAACAAACTTCCATAAAAAGTGAAACGGTGTGTGGTATATTTCATGTATCTTCAGCCTTTGAAAAAATTTCTTCGTGTCCAAACGTGCATTTAGTTTTTGTAAACAAATGTAATTGAACACTCGACAGCCGACATATTTCTTGCGCATCAACAAAGAGAGCGGGCAACACGGAGATTGAGCCGCAAAATCACAATTTTTTTCGCGTAAAATAGTGCAACTAGCAATAGTAGCATATTATGTCATTTATTGAAAGACAGCAGATATTACGAAGTTTTCATTCTCTTCTGTTCCCATTTGTTCGCAGATTAAGAAATGGGACGCCCAGATAGCCTCTGCAGCCTTGCATAATTGTTCGGGGCTCTGTCAGGATGGGCGAAGGCCAGCGGCCATTTCCAAAAAGACCCAGGAGTTCGGAAGGTGTACCACCGCAAGTTTTGGAGCTGCTTGGCTAATTTAGGCGTCTGTCGTTGCCCGGCCTACTTAGAAAAGAAGCGGAACAGCGGCCAGCTCAACGTCATCACCAAGCGGGAAATCTTGCCGAAATGTGTCCTTGAACACGTGCGAGATCTGTACCCCAACCCAGCCGGGATTCGCCACAATTCCTAATCAATCTATGAAACAAACTATAAAAAGAGGGGGCTTAAACGATTCGGCAATTTTTGAATATAGTCATGAGGGCTAACTGCCCACAAGTACAGAAAGAAAGAAATTCAGTAGAAATGCAGAGCTCTATTGTGTTCTTTGTGTCCCTATACTTGTCTTTCGGGCTGTAGGGACACAAAGTTTTAATAATATCGGATGCGTGTGCAAATTTTGAGAAGGCAATTTCCAAGGCAATGGCGTTTGAAGCAGACGATTTTTGCACGCAGCGGAGATGGGCTCTTTGGGTTGGCCGGAGCGGGTCACGTGGACGCTGTGACGTTGCCGCGTCGTCTGCTGCATGATGCCGCTCGTGCAATTTTTAAAAACAAATTACGTCCTTACTTGGCACAAAACTCAGCGCAAATGATTCTAAAATGTTCCTTTATTATGTGAAAAACTATTGTCGTTCCGTACATCTCCACAACATTGAAGAAACAACGATTTTCTCACGTTCCCCATGCATTTCTGACCGGAGTTGGAACCTCCGGGCGTTCGCCGCTAGTCGCCGAGAGACGGCGTTCTAGATTGCGCTACTCTGCTCCAAAGGAGCTATATAGTGCTCTAGCGCCACCAAGTGGCAACGCTCGTAACCACAACATTCACGCCGTAGCCTTTCCCGTCTGGCACAAGTGACGTCACAAATGCGCCGAATATCCCAAGACGCATCGGGCTCTCCGATGGCTGATTTTCGAGCGCGCGCCCAATCGGGCCCCTCAGGGTGAAAAATATAGCCATCCGTTCAAAATACAAACGCGCGATTATGAATTATGGATATCATTGATCATATTAAACCTATTTCTGACCATAATAGGTGTATTTCAAGTTTCGCTTCAGTATCCCTTTAAAGGGGCCCACCAACAATTTTTTGACAGGTTTGAAGTTCGCGCTGAAACGGGGCTCCATGAAAGCAGGAACACCGAGGGAAAAAAATATTACAGAAATTCGCAATATTTTGTGAGTTATTAGCAAATTAAATATTGCAGAAAACAACTTTAAATAAGCAAAACATTGCGCTTCATGACGTAAAATGAAACAGTTTAGCGATTGGAGCAAAGCGGTTGGCCAATTGGACGCGAGTTTGGTTGATAGCCCGTCGGCCCGGTGGCCATTAGGCCTCGCTGTAACCATCGTAGCTTTGGAATCGGGTTGCCATCATGATGAATTTACCGGGCTTATTGGATTTTGAGCGCCGAATTCTTGAAAAGGAGTGCGGAGCTGGGCGTCGCGCCGTACGAGGACACACCACGCAAGCGCCGCAGTCCGCTTCGACAGCCGCGGAAGGCTCGTCTCCCGCAACTCCGCCACCGGAGCCACCTCGGCAAGTAGGAGGTACTCCGCCGCTGGGAGGCGCGCATGAGCGACGAGCGACGAGACGTTGTTTTCGCCCTTTTTGAACTTTAATTTGCAACTTTATTAGCTCTATGAAAACGACTTTTTAGAGAAATAATGACGGTTAACGTGTGATATACTTTATTCCGCTTCAAAATTTCTGGGACGGCTCTCGCCAATCACGAAACCCAGTGAATGTGACGTATAGTCAAGGAGGTTATCCTATTTAAACGTGCGCGCGCATTCGGCACCTCGCGGCGCCACCGTCGGAGGAGGTGTTTCCGAGTTGTCAAATTAAAATATGATGCGCTAATATTTTTAAACTCTTTCGTTGTCCACTGGGTTTCCGGGACCACTAGCGTGGAGAAACCGCAAAAAAAAGTAGATGCTCAAATACTGTTGGAGGGCCCCTTTAACGAAAATTCCTAAGGAACCGGAAGTTGCCAATATGACTCCGTAAGTGTGACGTCATGGGTCCAAACAAACCGTTGCTAGGGTCGTTGTTATGGACGAATATATGTGGCTCGGTTTCGCTACGAAAACCCGACCGTTCAAAAATCAGGAGTAGGATTTAAACTTCTAAAAATCACAAATGTAGAAAGCTTGAATGTCATATATGTTTCGACAGAAGTGTGCCGGTAATCGCTCGTTTCTGAAATATTTACGACTGCAACTTCCGGTCCTCAAGATGCCTGCAGCAGACGACGGATGCAAGAAGTATATCTGCCGGCCAAACCGGGGCCGTCCTTTGAATCGTGTGAATAAAGACGATATTCTGACATCGCATTTGTTTGAAATATAATGAGTTTCAGACACATATAAGAATTCATAGTGGGGTGCGATGCAAAATATGGTTTATCGAAAGTCCGGGCGTTGATCGAGATGGTCGTCTGCTAAAAGATCGCATTGCACGCGTGAGAAAAGCACTTCAGACGATCGGTAGAGATCCCCAATTTTGTTTGCGGACTCGCACTATGCGAGGGTGCTTCGTATACCTGGTTGTAACCATCGCGTGGTGAAAGACCCTTGCAGTTTCTTCAGATTTCCGCAAGACCCCAAAGAGCGAAAGAACTGGATAAAAAACATAAGGTGAGTTCATTACAGATTGTACTCGCATCGCAGGTTCGATGAAGATCTTCCCCAAAACAGCACATCCACGGAATTTTATGTATACCAAGGGGAAAAAAAAAAGCAAAATACTGCGAAATTGCGATAGATATGCAATTCTTTAATAACCTGACAACCACAATAATAATAATAATAACAAATTAAACGACGTACCTCGAGGGCGTACGATTTGTTTCTCATGCTGGCCTGCACTACGCCGGTAATGCACTTCAGGTCGTCGTCATAACTGATCTGCATGACGTGGTTTGATTTTACTGCATTTTCACCCCTCGTATAGACCATTCCAAAAACGAGCTTCTGGCCGGTGCCATTTTGAGCGTTCGTGCGTATGGCGCGTGCTTTGCTCGCCTTCCGAAGCGACGACCACGCACGTGCTGGGCTGTGAAGATCGCACGCTGGACTGTGATTTTGTAAACATTGGAAAGGTCTATATAAGCTGGGTTCTTGAGAAAAAAAAAAAAAAAAAAGCACATTGCGGAGGCCTTTACGGCCATGGTGATGCACTTGTTTTTGTCGCTCGTTTACCGACGCAATTCATTGAAGACGCCCGCTGCAACAGAGGCCAGCAAATCTATCGTGTCGTCTGCTACCAAAGCAAAGCGGAGTGTAATACCCCTGTTACACGGGCACACTTAACCGCGGTTAACTCAGCTTAACTGCTGGTTCGCGGCACCACGGATACCGCACTATACTCTCGGACAGCTATTCCATAACACGTGAAGAGCGTTTAGTGGAAAGTTCGACGAACCTTGTAATGAGGTTCGACTCGTGTGCGCATGCGTGACAGGCTGGCCAGTTGACTTCGGATTGGATGGTGATGGCTAAGGGATGAATTAAGGGCAGCGCTGATTGGTTATTTCAGTTAATACAGTACAAAAAATTAAGTTATTAACTTTTTCAGTGATTAGAATTAGTTTATTTTAATTGCAGTTGTTCACAAAATTAAAATAATACTTTGCATAAAAAAATGTTCCAAACCCAAACATGCTTGTATTAAGGTCTGGCCACACTGTCCACAAAGTCGAACTGGTCGAATCCATAGAGTTATTACAATAAACGCTAGAGGCTCAGCTGGCGCTAGTGTCTACGGGACTTCCGGTTGCAAATTGAAGCAGACAGCATGCAGTCTACATTTCCAGCCTCCCTGTGTATTCCTATGGGAAAACGCGCGTGAATTTTGTCTCTTCGCCGGAAAATAACATGAATAACTTTTGTCATTTCGGTTGTACCGGATAGTATGTACCTTTATTGGTATTGTGAAAGTGTAATTGCTTTAGTTACAGCATTTTTCTTTACCACTGAACGATGTTAAACTTCGCTCTATTTCAGGCCCAAATCTCTGTTCCATGGCAGGTATGTAGAAACGAGCGACGATTCTAAGCAAAATAACGATCGAAAGGAATGTCAAGTGTGTTCAAGGTTCGCCAGCATTCCGTTGGGGCTTACTAATATGGCCGTCCTGTCACTATATGAAAATGACCCCGTCGTGCATCTTTACGAGTGGTAAAAAAAAAAAAAAACGTTCGAAACGTAAATAATAAAGTACGTGGGCTACTAAAGGTGTGTTTTCTTATTATTTCCTATGTCGGGCAGTTTTTATCGGGCACCTGTTCTCTGGCTTCTCCCTATTTGCAAAGATTTGGAGCGTGCGGGTGATGACTTGAACCCAGAACAAGCATCTTCGCACATATTCATGAGCAGAAAGGATAAAGCAGTACTTATTTATTGCAAATCGGACTATATTACGTGACTTTCAATTTATTTTGATCGTCTGCAAGCACAAGGAGTTACTTATCCAGTGTTACTGCGGATCTTGCCGTCTCTTTTGGTTTTCCACATGTCCTTCGTTCGTTTGGCACGTATATCCCCCATGCTGGAAAGCGCCGACGCCGTGTTCGCGCTAACAGTGTCCGACAGTGCACATAAATACACGTACGAAGTGGTTTTAGCACCGTTTTTCATGCCACAAATTTCAAATAAAAATGCTGTAACTGGCCAATTATTTCGTCTGCGTGACTGAGAAATGTTCCAATGTGCCTAGTACGTACAAATTATTCGTGATATTTGCTCTTATAATCGAGCGCAGAGAGAAAATGCACTCGCTTTTTCCCATAGAAATGCATTACCGGAAGTCAATTTCTGACTGCTTGCTGTCTGCTTCAAAATGCAACAGCACACTAGTGCCAGCTGAGCCTCTAGCGTTTATTGTAATAACTCTATGGTCGAATCTGGTGAAAAGTTCGAAGGTTCGTGGAAACGGTTTGACCCAGTCGAACCCCGAAAGTTCGACCTAAAAATCCTTTGTCCGGAAGTGCTCTTCCGGAAGTGAACAATAATCTCGAACCCAGGCGCTCACGGGAGGGGGGGGCTGCGTTGGCCTGCGCCGCTGCTACCCGCCGAAGGCTTCTTCGCTGGTGTGCCGACTGCCGTTTCGCCGGCATCGGTCCTGTTTACCGCGGTATGTGGGTATAGTGCCCGTAATGTGAGAGCCGTTTGTCCATACGCCACTTTGCCGCTGTTGGTTTCCATCAAGCCGAGCCAGAAAACATCTTGCGACGAGTTGACCGCGCCGCGAGTGACGAAGAAAAAGCAAACATGGCGACGGTTTGTACGATTGCTTTGGTGGCTCCGGTGTTGCGTGTCTTCAACGTCCTCGTGAGAAGATTCTCCTGCCCTTCGAAGTTATTGCAAGCACCACGAGTGGCACGAAAGCTGTGGAATCATCGTCTCAACTACAAATAAGCAGGCCTTCACGAGCAACGACGATGCCGAGCAGGCGCTCGGCACCGTTGTGTTGTCAGATGTTCTACAACGCCGAGGTATTTTATTTATGATTTGGAATGGCTTCAAGAGTGGCAAATTAATCTATTTCGCGGATTGTTAGCGCCGAGGCGAGTGCCCTCCGTTGCAGTGCCGTTGTCGCGCAAAGTGCAGAGAAAACCGGGTGGCGATGGCGGCGGTGCTCTTTGATCGCTTTGATCTTGCGCCGTCGGGTTCATGGAGTCCGGAGTAAACGTACGTACGTGCGTCTGCTGAATCGGTGTTTTGGACTGCCTCAAAACACTTTCTCACACGCATTTTCCTTGTGAAGCTTAGTAGCTCATTACACCTCGTCGTCGACTGCGCTCATTTGACTACGACGCACGAGCCTGCGTGATGTGAATTTCACTGCCTAGGATCTTTGGTGTGCTGTAACGAGGGCTAATAAAATATCACCGCGAACTTCTGAACAAACGAGTCGAAGTTTCGTCTGTTATTATAACTGATCGCCTGTCACAATATTAGCGTTCCTAAACTCCGCCCCCACAGGCACCCTGCTTCGTTGCCCGATAGTAAGTGTCTCCTGGTACCTCGTACAATTCCAGCTCCCACTTCAAGTAAGTACCATCCGTTAGAACTGGCAATTAATAGTTTCGAACCCAGAAGCTCGCAGCGTGTGTGTGTGTGTGTGTGTGTGTGGGGGGGGGGGGGGGGGGGGCGATAGACTGCGACCTTTCCCAGTACTAGCACTGTCTAGCAGTACTGGCACGTTGCCGGCGTCGGTCTTGTTTAGCGCCGTGTAATGTATCAGAGCAATTCGTCCGGACGGCACTGTGCCGTTGTTGGTTGTACGAACAACCAGAGGAAACGCAGGGTTCTTTTGGACACCCACTGCCCGTCACACAATTGCCTAAGAAGCGAGTGCGGATGCGACGTCTACGGCTTCCACAAGTTTCCGTCACATGCAGGTTCTCGGCAAGAATGTACAGCCGCACTCAGAAGAAAAAACTTCACTCCGAGCAAGAACTCAAGAGTGAGTGCCAGTGTAGCAACAATTTGTTTTCTATGCGTACGTTTGGCGTGCGTGATGGATACAAGAGAGGTGGTCACTTCTCCGTGATCAGTCGGCAGGTCGTTTACGTCGTGTACGTACGCTAGCTACGAATGGTACCTTCGTTTCGGTTTCGGTATCAATGAAACGCGGATGTCAAGGGTCAGCAGACACCGAGAACATCTAAGACAAGAAAGGTTTTCCCTTGTTTTCTTGATCGAGATGGGTTCTCGAATGTTCACGACATCTTCCCTGTTGAAGAACGGGCCGCGGAGGCTTCTGGTGAAGGCATCTTTCACGATGTGTCGGTGCATTCGGACAGCCTGCCGCATCCAGCTCCGCAAAGCAACGCCGCCAACGCAGCCCCCCCCTCCTGCCTGCCAGTTCTTTCCGCGTGGTGGCGCGAGCGTAGATAAACATGGCGGCGCCCTGGAATTGGCGCGGACACTGGTCTATTAGTCTTCAGAAATGGCTTCCATTGTTGCGATACGACACTGAGACGACAAGAACATCTTCATAATTCGATATCAAGAAGTTAGGTTGCTTACAAAAAATTATTTACTTACTTGTAAGCAAAAATCTAGCCTCATGTGGAGTCTCCATGCATTAGTCCATAGCAACGTCCCTAGCAACGGTTTGTTTGGACCCAGACGCCTTGTTGTGACGTCATCACTTACGGGGGTCAAATCCTTACTTGGCACACAACTCAGCGCAAATAATTCTAAAATGTTCCTTTATTATGTCAAAAACTATTGTCCTTTCGTATACCTCCACAATATTGAAGTAACAAAGATTTCCTCATGTTCCCCATACATTTCTGACCGAAGTTGGAACTAGAGCACTATATAGCTCCTACGGAGCAGAGTAGCGCAATCCTTTGATCCGCGTGTTTTTCCGACAACATGGCCGACAGAGCAGCTCGGCGCGAGTCACGTGGTACTCAGGGTTCCAGGAGGCGGCCCGCCCTATGGGAGAATACATGGAGATCGACGCAACACGGCTGATTAAAAAATAAACGGCGAGTTCACACTTTTCAAAACTAGTCTGTCGTGAAGTTAGTAAAGCACTAAACACTTTATCAAAGTTTTAATAATATCGGATGCGTGTGCAAATTTTAAGAAGGCAATTTCCAAGGCAATGGTGTTTGAAGCAGACGATTCTTGCTCGCAGCGGAGATGGGCTTTTTGGGTTGGCTGGAGCGGGTCACGTGAACGCTGTGACGTCGCCGCGTCGTCTGCTGCATGATGCCGCTCGTGCAATTTTTTAAAAAAATTACGTCCTTATTTGGCACACAACTCAGCGCAAATTATTCTAAAATGTTCCTTTATTATGTCAAAAACTATTGTCGTTCCGTACATCTCCACAATATTGAAGAAACAACGATTTTCTCACGTTCCCCATGCATTTCTGACCGGCGTTGGAACCTCCGGGCGTTCGCCGCTAGTCGCCAAGAGATGGCGTTCAGGATTGCGCTACTCTGCTCCGAAGGAGCTATATAGTGCTCTAGTTGGAACCTCCGGGTGTTCGCCGCTAGTCGCCGAGAGATGGCGTTCTAGATTGCGGTGCTCACGTACAGAGGCTAGAAAGGGTTTCCTAGTGTCGTCAACGCGGCCGAGGAGCGGCAATATTTTGCGATGACGCGGGCAGGTGGCGCTGCTGCCTGCAGGCGCGCTGTAGCTTGGCGGTAGGCGCGCGATCTTCAACGGGAGTCGCGCTTCCGGAGGGAAATGTGCGGCTGCTGTAGCGCTCGCTATCGTTTAATCTTCACACACACATATATATAAATAAAATACCACTTCTCTACGGGTCTTGCAAAACCTCTCTGCTTCGGCGGGCGTTCTCCACAGCGCGCTGGAGACCGACGTCGCGGAGCAGTACGGGCAAAAGAGAACGCGCTCGCCTCGTATGTAGGAAAGGCTGGAAGTACATCGCTAATATGAGACGATGACGAGAGCGTGTGCAACGTGCCATTTATTTTTATTTCACTAATCGACCGTTGCACACGCCAGCAAGCGCAGCGCGTGTAACAAACAATCTGCATCTCCTTATTGCTTTGGAAATGAAGTTAAAGGTATATTCGCGCAAGCAAAGAAAAAGAGTATACAAACTTGTCATTCAGAAAAAATGTCACAAAGCTAAATGTCTATTCCAGGTCTTTGTCCGCAAAGAGTTTATTTAGTGTGCTCTGCCTCTCCAGTACCGCAGTCCGGTCCTCACCGGCATCGCCTCATTTTGAGCAATTTTTGCTTCTCCCTTTGGGAATCTCGATCCTTGTTAACAGCCTTAGCAAAGAAATGCATCTTGGTCAGAGCACAGAATTTTATGACATTTGCTGTGACCAAGCGTCCATGCTCACTGCAGCCAACCTCCTGCAGTGCATGCCCCTGAAGGAAGCGCAGGAAACAGATCTTAGCATGGAGCTTGTTTCTGGTAAAGAAAACAGTGAAGGCGATCTGGTCACCAGTGCCTCAAGCGGTTTCGAAGGAACCCCCCATGATCGAATTCTCTCGTCAATGAGGCGTTGCCATTGCACTCAGCCTGCAGGGGCAGGACACTCAAGCAAGATGCACATTCTGGGCACGGGAATTTTTTGAGGGACTTGCGGACAACATAACCCGCTACGTAATATATCAGCCGACTGGTACTTCTTTTCTCGACACAGACGTGGCGGTCAATCAGGCTACTGTGCTCTTTTAGCACAACTGCAGCACGAGTCAGACTTCCCTCGTCCAACAGTTCATCAACAAGTGCTGTTACACGAGCAGCCTTTTCTTTTCCAGCATCAGATGGCTGCAAAAGTGCAATTACAAGCTCAGCTGGCGAGTTTCCACTCTTCGGTGGTCTTGCAATTGGGCTGTAGAAAGTTAGGTTATAATAATGACCAAAAATTGCTCAGGGGAGGGGTGGTCATTGCATCCAAAGGATTGTCTCACAATCCCAAAGATGTTTCCTAGTTTATCTTGACTAAGGTTTGCAGTCAACAAGTACTTGTAGTGCACTGAGGTAATCAGATAGTCCAGAAGTGACAGTGTGCTCTGTAGAGTCACACGGAGTCCAAGGGCAGTCCCTGCGCTTAGGAATCCACCACCGTGTTGGGCAGCATACTCTTCCTATTCACTTAAGAAGGCAATGAACTTTTTCAAAAACTGGGCACTTCCTGACTGGGCTCGAAGGCCCTTAGACGGGACTCTGGATGACAATCCAGAGTCCCGTCTAAGGGCCTTGTAAAGCAGTTTGTAAAGCTGATGGAGATATCTCCATCAGCTTTACAAACTGCTCTGTTGGTTCAGTTGTTCTGAACCTTCTTTCCAGGTCACCTTTGTAAAAGAAAAGCCCTTTCAACACCTCTTGACTGAACAATTGAAAAGCCAAATTCACACACATTTTTTCAAATGCATTTGGTTGTACATGTGCCTGTGTTATGTGTGGCATCACTTTCAGCGTCAATGCTTCCTTCTCCCTTTTCCATGCCTCTTTGATGACATCAACATGAGCATGACCACATGGAATCTGTACGCCTTTTGAGACAAAGGTATTCCGCACGCATTTGATCAGATGAGGAAAATCAGAGATGAAGTGTAGGCTCCTTGCTGTGTCGACAGGATGGGGAACCTTGCAGGTGATTTCCTTAGACGAAGCTGCACAAGTAAGGAATCTCTGTGAATAACAAGAGATAAACAAAAAAAAATATTTTCATTGTGATTCTGGGACGAAAATT
The DNA here is from genome assembly GCA_013358835.2 of Ixodes persulcatus. Taxonomy (NCBI): domain Eukaryota; kingdom Metazoa; phylum Arthropoda; class Arachnida; order Ixodida; family Ixodidae; genus Ixodes; species Ixodes persulcatus. The sequence goes on along the minus strand of JABSTQ010009584.1, from coordinate 293,606 downwards.
ACTCACCTTTAATGCCGAGCAGCTTCCAGAGACAGCGATTCCAGGGAGCACCATCACTTGTCCAGAAATCGACGAAGAGGCCGGATTTTTCTGCCAGTATAGTAGCCTCCAGGAGAATCTTCGAGAGGACAGGCGCCTTTACATTGCCTCTGGAAGCAAAGACTCCGAGGATTTGCGTCCACTTTCCTGCAAAAATAAGATGTTGCACTGTGAGAAATATAAAAATGTAAATCAGGGCTTAGGCTTCACTGAAGCAAATATGTTGTAAATGACGTCACAAACTTCACTGGGTGGAATAGGCTCTAGGATGTACAACAACCAAAAACGTTATACAATCGTATCACTGTCACGACATACTTATTTGAATTAACTTGCCTTTAAAGGGTTGAAATACTACGACGAGGCCGTGGTCACTCAGTGCTGTCTCGTTGCTATCCTCCGTGAAAGGACCGAGGTCAACGAAGCCACTCAGTTCGCCAGATGCCGTCACATTGATGTTCTCGGAGAGCTTAATCTCGTCATAAGACCACCATGGCGGCTGAACTCGTCCATGTCTCGTGTTTTCTTTTCCAAAGCTGAAAACACGCTGGCGTTGAAACCAAACGTGCTTTTAAATCCCTGCATGTGTTTGTCAAGGCACGACTTGCTCGGCAAGGCAAGAATCTTGTGTCTTCTAACATACTCATAGAGTTGGGGGCTCCTCATGCGCATCAAAATACACTCCAGGACCCACTGCATGTCGTATGCCATGCCTCGGCTTGATTTTCTGGATGCCGCCTCAAAACAGGTTCTCACAGCGAGACGCTGCTTTGGTGGGAGGCTCCTGATTTTCTCCTCCAAAACTGAGCTGGAAATTGTTTCTGTCACTGCCCGAAGCTTTGCAACACTTTCTTGGGCTTTTTCTAGCTTTTTCTTCGCCCGGAACAGCTGAAGGGACTTCCTGGCACTCCTTTGCTTAAATGTCGTTCGACGTTTTTTCTTGAGCCTGTACGTCTGGTTCTGAATGAGCTTTTTTGTGTATTTGCATCGTAAACAAGCTCTCCCGTCAGGTGTTGTCACACAGCAGTTTTTTGCGAAGTGCATGGAACCAAACTGGACACACTGACCAGCTGCCACTGGTTCAATTTCACAGCCTGGGCAAAGAAGCAATTGCTCGGCCTTTTTCAATGCCGCAAGGGCGTCATCTCGTCTACTCACAACACTTTAATAATAATATTTATTTGCAGACAAAAATCTGATCCTTGGTGGCGTGCACGGCTGTGCAGAAAGGTTAAAACCCGTACGCGAGTGCGCCTTGTCAGATACGAGGGGGCGTCGGGGAATATCGTAGGGACAGCGTCGTCGGTGAGCACTGGCCGTTCGCGGTCCAGCTCGACGAGCTCGCTATTGATGATGTGCTTGAATGTTTTCTTCGACTTTGATTCCTCGGCAATATATGGTGCAAAGGTATGCGCTCGCCTGTGCAGTGGTGGCTTCGGCACATGGCGAGAACGTAACGTGCTTTATGACACGCACATCGTCTGGTTCCATCCTGGCGTGCCATCCAAAGCACAATGCCGTTGGATCGTTCGATGAAACGATTCTGCTGCAATACATCGAGGGTGGCAGAATGTCGTTGAACGGGTGCGTCTCCGGCGCTGTTTCTGTACAGGCATTTCCAGGATCACAGTCATGCGTGGATCCGCTTGCAGCCCTGCGTTTCAGTGGTGGGGTACCACGGTCAGCGAGGTTTCTTTCTTTCCTCTTTTTGGCGACAGGCCTTGTCAGATACGAGGGGGCGTCGGGGAATATCGTAGGGACAGCGTCGTCGGTGAGCACTGGCCGTTCGCGGTCCAGCTCGACGAGCTCGCTATTGATGATGTGCTTGAATGTTTTTTCTATGTAACGTTCATCAAAGTGACAGGAACACACGACACAGGTTTCGTCGAGAACTTTGTCTTCTCGCTTGATGTTCCTCGCCCATTCTTGCCGACGAAGGGGGTCGACTGGAGCCCGGAACAACAATACTTTTTTGCAGCCGATTTGTAGCCGCCTTTGCACAACGGCACGAAACAGGTCCTACCTTTCTTCGCCGGCATGATCAGATGCATCCAACACACTGACGCATGACACACCGTTGGTGTTTCGTTGTACACCTCGATGTAACCAGATCCGCACAAACAACAAAGAACCGACCGCTCGGTTTTGTGACACGAAAAAAACGTAGTACCTCCGCCATTTTCGCTCGGGCGGGGAGAGTAGCGCGCCTGCTGGACGCAGCGCCACCTGCGCGCGTCATCCAAACTGGTTTCTCCGTGGCCGCTTGAAAGGGCGTACGCTCGGGACACTAGAAAACCCTTTCTAGCCTCTGTAGCTCACGGTGCTCTAGGCCTGACTAGAGCCTACGGAGCAGAGTAGCGCAATCCTTTGATCCGCGTGTTTCGCCGACAACATGGCCGACAGAGCAGCGCGGCGCGAGTCACGTGGTACTCAGGGTTCCAGGAGGCGGCCCGCTCGATGGGAGAATACATGGAGATCGACTCAACACGGCAGATTAAAAAATAAACGCCAACTTCACACTTTTCGAAACTAGTCTGTCATGAAGTTGGTAAAGCACTAAACACTTTATCAAAGTTTTCATCATATCGAATGCGTGTGAAAAGTTTGAAAAGGCAATTTCCAAGGCAATGGCGTTTGAAGCAGACGATTTTTGTGCGCAGCGGAGATGGACTTTCTGGGTTGGCCGGAGTGGGTCACGTGGACGGTGCGACGTCGCCGTGACGTCGCCGCGTCGTCTGCTGCATGATTCCGCTGAGGCAATTTTTTAAAAACAATTACGTCCTTACATGGCACGCAACTTAGCGCAAATTATTCTAAAATGTTCCTTTATTATGTCAAAAACGATTGACGTTCCGTACATCTCCACAATATTGAAGAAACAACGATTTTCTCACGTTCCCCATGCATTTCTGATCGGAGTTGGAACCCCAGGGTGTTCGCCGCTAGTCGTCGAGAGATGGCGTTCTAGATTGCGCTACTCTAGAGTTCCTGTATAGGCTCCCTACGGGAGCCAGAGTTGCGCGTTTGATTCCACATACCGCGTGCCGCCCTCGCCGCTATTCGCCGAGATCCGATCACGTGAGGAGCCATATCAAGTGTCGTGCAGCAAAGTAGACGTTGCACGAGCCCCGGCGTACGTTCCCAGGCTTTTGAGCCCGCCGCGCGCCTCGAACGCGCGGCGCTGCTATTCGCCGAATTCAGTCACGTGAGGAGCTGGATCCACATGCCATGCGTGAACGCGCAACTCTGGCTCCCGTAGGGAGCCTATACAGGAACTCTAGAGTAGCGCAGAGGAGTAGCGCAATCTAGAACGCCATCTCTCGACGACTAGCGGCGAACACCCTGGGGTTCCAACTCCGATCAGAAATGCATGGGGAACGTGAGAAAATCGTTGTTTCTTCAATATTGTGGAGATGTACGGAACGTCAATCGTTTTTGACATAATAAAGGAACATTTTAGAATAATTTGCGCTAAGTTGCGTGCCATGTAAGGACGTAATTGTTTTTAAAAAATTGCCTCAGCGGAACCATGCAGCAGACGACGCGGCGACGTCACGGCGACGTCGCACCGTCCACGTGACCCACTCCGGCCAGCCCAGAAAGTCCATCTCCGCTGCGCACAAAAATCGTCTGCTTCAAACGCCATTGCCTTGGAAATTGCCTTTTCAAACTTTTCACACGCATTCGATATGATGAAAACTTTGATAAAGTGTTTAGTGCTTTACCATGACAGACTAGTTTCGAAAAGTGTGAAGTTGGCGTTTATTTTTTAATCTGCCGTGTGGAGTCGATCTCCATGGCTATGTTCCAAATCTTACCCGAGTAACCTGTCTCCTACGTCAGCGGGTAATACCACGTGACATCGCGAGTAAACGATCTGCGACTTGATTTTGGAACGGCCGGGATAATCACCTGGATAGGACGCGGATTGGCTTCGTCTTGAGCTACGGCAAAAAGAAAACAGCAGCGATGGCGGAAAATAGCAGACGATCTCTTTCGATCATGTAGAAACCAGAAAGAGACGATAACGTTAACCGCTTCAAAGTTTTTCTTTGACAGTGACGACGCGGTTTTTTCTGAGATGGCTCCATCGGTTCCTTTTGCTCACCTCCCTTTTGGGCTGAATATTGAGATAGAAGTTACTTATTCCTTTCAGTTAGACGTCAACATTTTTGTTTTGACTAATCTGCGCAATCGCTGCAAGTCTAGTCCAGGTGCCATAAACAGCCTCAACTCATCGTAATTAACACCGATTACGTTTTGCGGATATTGCTTCCACACGGTGTAGCGGTAGAGCGCATGGGGCTTTCTCAACAGTGGTATGTAACTTACGTTTGCTTTGACGCGAATATGATTATAAAATCACAGAGAGCACTTGGAAACCGCTATAGACAATTTATTATGGAGGGAGATGTGGTGGGGTTGTTGACTGGTCATACAAATAAAATCTTCGATGCCTTCACTGCTTTACAAGCGTTATCCTCTCATTACACACACTCTGGGGAGAAAAAAAAAAAAAAAAACTCTTAAAAAATTTCACATTATCTACTGCCTTTGAACATTTTCATCTTTTAACGTAAGAATACGGAGTTCCCTCCAACGCCGAGGACGAGGATGCGGAGATGCTCCTGTTTACGCTCGCACTCTGATAATTACAAGTATACCTTCCTGAGGGAAGGTACACGGTCTGGATGTGGTGCAATCAATTCCTGCGTTGAAAACAGCAAATTGCAATAACCAACCATAAATGGCTGCACCTCATTCTTTGTTATTTCGAACGTCCGCCGCCAAAGCCAACGGAGCAAACCAGCTTTGACGGCTGGTTTGCTCAAATCAAATCGAGTAAATGCGTCACGTGACGCATTTACTCGATTTGATCCGGTGTTACCCCCAGATCGAGGAGGGTAGCGCGAGTAATTACTCCGGAGTAAACAACCCGCTTCTGGAACGCGAGTTCTGACGTCATCGAGTAAGCGCGAGTAAGTTTTGAAACGCCACGGTACGAAACCTTTACTCCGGAGTCGGATCGAGTAAATTTTGGAACACACCCCATGTATTCTCCCATCGGGCGGGCCGCCTCCTGGATCCCTGAGTACCACGTGACTCGCACCGCGCTGCCGGCGCTGCTCTGGGTGTGTTCCAAAATTTACTCAATCCGACTCCGGAGTAAAGGTTTCGTACCGTGGCGTTTCAAAACTTACTCGCGCTTACTCGATGACGTCAGAACTCGCGTTCCAGAAGCGGGTTGTTTACTCCGGAGTAATTACTCGCGCTACCCTCCTCGATCGGGGGGTAACGCCGGATCAAATCGAGTAAATGCGTCACGTGATCTGTTCGTCGTCTGCTTCCTGCGCCGACAGCCGTCAAAGCTCGTTTGCTCCGTTGGCTTTGGCGGCGGACGTTCGAAATAACAAAGAATGAGGTGCAGCCATTTATGGTTGGTTATTGCAATTTGCTGTTTTCAACGCAGGAATTGATTGCACCACATCCAGACTGTGTACCTTCCCTCAGGAAGGTATACTTGTTATTATCAGAGTGCGAGCGTAAACAGGAGCATCTCCGCATCCTCGTCCTCGGCGTTGGAGGGAACTCCGTATTCTTACGTTAAAAGATGAAAATGTTCGAAGGCAGTAGATAATGTGAAAGTTTTTTTAGGAGGTTTTTCTTTTTTTCTCTCTCTCTCTTCAGAGTGTGTGTAATGAGAGGATAACGCTTGTAAAGCAGTGAAGGCATCGAAGATTTTATTTTTATGACCAGTCAACAACCCCACCACATCTCCCTCCATAATAAATTGTCTATAGCGGTTTCGAAGTGCTCTCTGTGATTTTATAATCATATTCGCGTCAAAGCGAACGTAAGTTACATACCACTGTTGAGAAAGCCCCATGCGCTCTACCGCTACACCGTGTGGAAGCAATATCCGCAAAACGTAATCGGTGTTAATTACGATGAGTTGAGGCTGTTTATGGCATCTGGACTAGACTTACAGCGATTGCGCAGATTAGTCAAAACAAAAGTGTTGACGTCTAACTGAAAGGAATAAGTAACTTTTATCTCAATATTCAGCCCAAAAGGGAGGTGAGCAAAAGGAACCGATGAAGCCATCTCAGAAAAAACTGCGTCGTCACTGTCAAAGAAAAACTTTGAAGCGGTTAACGTTATCGTCTCTATCTGGTTTCTCCATGATCGAAAGAGATCGTCTGCTATTTTCCGCCATCGCTGCTGTTTTCTTTTTGCCGTAGCTCAAGACGAAGCCAATCCGCGTCCTATCCAGGTGATTATCCCGGCCGTTCCAAAATCAAGTCGCAGATCGTTTACTCGCGATGTCACGTGGTATTACCCGCTGACGTAGGAGACATGTTACTCGGGTAAGATTTGGAACATAGCCTCTGTCGGCCATGTTGTCGGCGAAACACGCGGATCAAAGGATTGCGCTACTCTGCTCCGTAGGAGCTATATAGTGCTCTAAGCCTGACCAGCGCCTGGCCTGACTGACTGACTCAGCCGGCTGAAGATAGCCAAGCTTGCCAACTGCAGCGGCAACAGTGGGGAGCCGACGCAGCTGACGCCTGCTGACGCTGCCAGCGGTCGTCCGTCCGTCGGTGAGAGAAGCACACCCCTCGCTGGAGGATGGCGGCTACCGACGTGCCCCCGCAAGAGGCCACCAAGCGACTCCAGACCAAGAAGCAGACGCTGGACGACGCCTACGCGCCACCGGCCAACTACCTGGAGATCGACGTGGGCAACCCGATGACCCACGGCGTGGCCAGGAAGCGCTACACAGACTACGAAGTGCGGATGCGGGTGGGTGGCCAATACGCCCCGCCGCAGTTAGGCTTAGGCCGCCCTCTCTCCGGGAGACTCGGCAGCGACGCCCCCGCACGCACTCAAAGGGTCCCTCGTTTCAGACCAACCTGCCCGTCTTCAAGAACAAGGAGTCGACGGTGAGGAGGCGCTACAGTGACTTCGAGTGGTTACGGAGCGAGCTGGAGCGCGACAGCAAGGTAATGCACCGCGTGAACCCGGGCCGGCTTCGGGCCAGACCTGCCTGCACGCCCAAACACGTTCGGGCGGAATGTCCCAGTGCACTTCGCTACAGGGCTGTTGAATGTTCGGTAGATGACTTTGCCGTCCCTTGGGACTCCCGTGTTACGAGCAGGCCGTATGCAGCCAGTGGCCTCCCCGTTCCCAGGCGCCGCTCGAGGAAGGGTCTTTCGGCGAAAGTAAAACAAACTGCAGCTTTGGTACCGTTTTCTGAAAAATGCGGCAAGAGTCGTTAGGTCACAGGGGCTCGAAACACTTGTTCCTGGCAGCTGTGGCGGTCTAGCTGTTTGCAGCGTGCTCGTACTCTGTCAGCGATGTGGCATAAGGTGTGCAGCTGATTGTCTGAGCAGCGCATGGCTTCAACCTTGCTGTCGGGCAGAAAGAGGATAGAGCATTCCGGAAGTGCCTTCCATCGTCTTTTTGACGCACTACGGCGATTCATTGTACGGCGCGTTAAGGTGTACGACGCTCTACGTCGTGCACCTCGACCTACGTCGTATGATTACGTCGAATGCCGCTAAGCACCATGCTGGTGGTTGTCTTGACGGCCCTTCGGAGCGAGAGCAATGGCAAGCTGAGCCGCGCTCGTCTGTAGCAGTTACTACGTATCCCGACGATCCAAGGAGGTTATAATGGGCAGGAGGTGGCGTCCCTATCCCCAATGCATGGAGCGAAGTGTAACGGAAGTAGGCGTGGCCACGAGCCGCAACGAGAGTTTCTTGACCAATAGGAAGCCTAGTGAGTGGGCGCCGCCATTAATTTCGGTGCAAACAACCGCGTTGCGATGACAGTTCCGTGGCAACGCGATTGTGTGCACCGAAAGTAATGACGGCACCCACTGTTATTTGAAACAGCGCTTAACGGGAGACTTTTAAACCGGTATTGTCGTAATTGGATGAGATTATTATAAACGAACGCCTGGTTGCCCAGCAGAAAGTAAGTGACTAGAGTTGAGACGCTCTAGACGACGCACCGACTGAATCGGTGTCGAACAGGCGAGATTTCGAGCCCAACACTTGCCAGACCAGTAGGACTAGGAAGTCGGCGTGTAGCGGACGCTCTCGACACCGCGCGACCGCGCCTGGAGCGTCGTCTCGAACGAGTCGTCGTAGCGCGGCTTTGGAAAGCGATCGCGAGTCAGTCATCGTAGGCACGAACGCTGAGAAGGGCATCACGGGTTGAGAAAGCCGTACAAATGCTGCTTCGAGAAGATGTTGGTTTCACTCCGCCGTGATGAGTATTCGGGTTCGCATCGAAACATCTTTTGGTGCGCCGATCGAATCGAAAGCCAGCCGCGACAGCGAGCAGACGAAGCAGACCGCAGGCACGGAGCAGACGTAGCCTAAACCTAACGACCGAGCGGAGAGCAGACGATGGGAGCATGGTTGAATTTAGTTTGGATGAGAGAGCGTCGGTGCGCGGGGCAGTCTGGGATTGGGTTGTTCTTCCGGCGTCGCTGGGTATGACGTCATGCCGGGTCCTGCCCTATTTAAACGTCCTTGCGACAATCTTTTCGTCGGATGGATGGATGGATGTTAAAGGCTATACCCTTTGTAACGGGTGGTAGCTTGCGCCACCTAACCTAAGTCTAAAAAGACAAAAACGTGATTCCTCCCGCCCTTTTAAGATCAATTTTTCTCCACCTAACTATCACCAGGCAGTGTGGGATATCACCAGGATGACCTTCGGGGGATCGGGCAAAAAAACTAAAAAACATCACCCCCCTGCCTCTTCCCCCCGGCGAGGGAGTCGCCAATTTTCCTCTGGTCAAACCTTGTCGGCGTTACCCCAGCACCGGACCCACTGGGAGACAGGGTTGAGACTTTGGGCCGAAGCCACGCGGGAGGGCATGCCCCGCTACCAGTGTTGCCAATTCAAAAATTGAAAACCCGCAGTCGGAATCCCAAAAACCGCTAACTCCAAAACACAGTGCAAAAATTACTTTTTATAAAAAAAACTTTGTTTCAGCTTCCGTCTGAGCGCAGCCAAAGGCTGAGGGACGGTTCGCAACTTCGAGAAGGGCATTCCTATGCACCACGAAGTAGTCCGGAAGAGTAATCTTTTTAAAATAACTGTTTTGTGCGTAAACATTGCACAATATTCCAGATGTGTACTGCTGAGAATGATTTGCCACTAAAGGAATTAAAGGTTTGAAGTTTGTTTTTATTAACATAAATAAGTAAATGCATGTGGTTTGGTGAAAACACTTACCTCCGCTGGCAACACGGCTGCTGCGCTCGGTTTTTCTGTGTGATTTTGTTCCCGTAATGGCCGAATCACGTGCTTCGCTGGTTTCCTCACAGAGTCGCTTCAAAACGTCCTTTCACAAAGGCGCGTTTGGGCGTCGGACCAAACGCGCCTTTGCGAACTTTTGTACTTTGTGGTGCGAGAGGTCGTGATGAATGTCGACTTTCAAATTCGGCAGGAGACTCCGGCTGCGTCGTACCGCGAATGCGTTGTAGCACGAAAATCGTCCGGGCCACTACACTTCACTGATAGGCGGCGAAATCGGGGCACCCCATTACCTGCCGATCCCATTGAACGCCGAGAAGCTGGTTGAAAGGACTGCGCCTCGAGCCGTATATCCAGACAATACAAGGAAACATTGCACCTGCGCATTAATTGCATCTTAATCACGGCTGGGTCATCGGGCACCTTGCAATGTGTACTTAGTACTTACATCTCGAAACTACGCCGAACAGGTGGAAAGCTCGGACACAGACGCCAGCGGCCAGCCTACGTACTGACATCCCCTGTGACTAAACTTGAGAGCGTGAAAGGGCACTTTTTAAACCTGTAGCAGACGATATACACCCGTAGCAGACGAAATACTCGGCGAGCGCGGACGACCAGCGGCGCAGCGGAGTGATACAAAAGTGCAGGCGAGATCGCGTGACCTATTGCTGGCGTGTGATTGGCTCCGGCCACACGTAGCTTTGGCTGCGCTCGGACGGAAGCTGAGACGAAGTATAACAATTTTTGTTTCGCTTTAATTCATCCCGAAGCTATAATAACAGTATAGATCATATGAATGGCATCTGAAAGAAAGCTTTTGTTCTGACTAGAAATCTGCCACGCCACAGTTTGCCGAGGTGATTCGAAGCCAAAATTGCAGAGTGGGCATGTACGAAGATGGCAAGGGACCCATGACTGGTCAGACTTCCGTTCAACTCGTAGAGTCGTCTGCCTGCAGAGGAGAAAGGTGCAGATAGTTCCGTCCTGCAATAGCGGCACCTGGCTCGTCTCATATCACCAGGAACCTCCAGTAGCCAGTCTTTAAGTTTGGGGCACTGATCTCTATGTCTATCTGCTGGATCGCGTTTGACCAGCTCCGCCTATGGACGGGAATGTGGCCACGGTCGGCCATATTTTTGGTAGAGTTATATTATCTAGCCATCGTAGTAATATGGCGGACAGCGCAATAGCGGCAGGCTGCCATAAAATAGCCGTAGATCTAGTACACTGTACCGTGGGTGATATTTCGTGCTTGATTCAAGTTGTTCGACGAAGCAGATTCTTGAAACCCGGCGTGAACGGTAGCCTCATCTTTGAGAACCCGGCAAAAGTTCTACGAAAGCACGGCACCGGGGGAAAGCAGCGCAGCTCGCATCGAAAGCAGATTACGTACCGGCGTCTGCCTTCGATGCTTTTTTCGATGCGTGCTGTGCTGCTTTTTCCCCGGTACTGCGATTTCGTGAAACTTTCACCGGGTCCTCAAAGATTGGGCTACCGTTCACGCCGGGTTTTAAAAACATGTTTCGTCAAACAATTTCAATCAAGCACGAAATATCACCCACGCTATTTTGACAACAGCCTGCCACCACAACTGCCAAAACGCTGTCTGCCATGGATGGATGATAGTGGCTGCAGGAGCTGTACCTTGGCTAGAGGTAATATAACTCTACCAAAAAGATAGCCGCCAGTGGCCGCATTCACGGAGCAGGCAAACGCGATCCAACAATTGTCATAGAGATCAGTGGTTTGGGGTCTTCTCGCCAGTCTTTTCTAAACTGTTAAGCGAACTTCACCCGGCCGATTTCACGAAGCAGTGACAAAAACGTCAAAAGAACATTAGAACATTCATGCTGTTCAAATATGCGCTCAAAACAGGTAGGCATGTTCCGATATTCGACGCCTTAATGTTTTGATGACGTCACAGGTGTCTCTCACTAACCAGAACATTACTGAGAGTTAGTAAAGACGACTGTGGCTGAATATATATGTGACAGGTGCATAGTAGACAGTAAATAGATATAAAACTTCTATATCTCTAAAAATCCTTCAAGATTACATAAAACCGGCTAAAAATCCCGCCGCCCGCAAAACAATAATTTATCCCGCTAAACAGAACCAAAAACCGCTAAATTGGCAACACTGCCCGCTACAGAGCAGCCGTCAAGTAGAAAAAGTACGAGCAGTGGGAAAGGGATGCGGCCTCGGATTACAGAGTTGGCGGGACACATTTCATAGCGGCGAGCGACTGCACCTTTCCACCGTTGTTTACGCTCGCCTTTGCATCGGCTTTGGCCCGTTCGTGGTGTAGATGCCCTTTGCCTTTCGTTACATGGGGCCGTTTCCGCGCTTCTCGCGCTGCGAGCCCGGCCAGACGGCGATTGGTCGGCCCCCGTTGCAAGCTCGCCGAGACGCCGCCTCCGGGGCATCGGTGTGTGCCGTCCGCGAGACCTTTGCAAGGAGCAAGCAAAACTATGCAGGCGGGCCGGCTAGGAAACATAATAAAATAAGCACCGAGCCAATGAGTTGACTTGGCCGTTGTTTTATTGATGCTTGCATCAGGGTTTAGAGTATGACGGTAACCTTGCCATTGTTTACCAGTACTTCGCAAAACCGTAACAATTTTTCTACAAGCGACTCCTAGAGCCGCACGTAAAATTTTGCACCATACATTTTTTTTTTTTTTTTGTTTTTGCGACACGACAGTTTTTTGCGTTAAAACTTAGTTGGTGGCATATAAAAACTTTCTGCTCGTAGCGCAATCGCACCAATGCCGAAAAATTCCGCATGTACTGGATAAATGTAATCATCGTAAGCTCGGCTCGTTTTTCCAAGTTCACATCTGAAGGCCCGTTCACACACTTGTGACCTCTCAGAACTGGGTGCCTTGAAACCTCTTACGAGAGGACACACTGGCGCCATCTATTGGGTTGCAGTGTAAACTTGGCGGTCCGGCATATTTTCTATTTCTCTCGCGCATTTTCCTCTTTCTTGGCTCGAAAAACTTTTGTCAACGTTATAAACGAGCCCTTCTTATAGGTATTATGCACATTTGACCTACGAAATCCTGCAAAACCATCACTCTTGTGAAATGCAGTTCCAGGGTCACCGCATAGATAGCGCCTGAATGCCAGTCTGTTCCACCGTCCTAAGAAATTTTAAGAGGTTTCAACAGGTCTCGTCGCACTCGGTTGCAAGAGGGTGAACATGCCTTAACAAAACTAGGTACCTTCGGTGAAAATATGGTGCATATCAGTGCATGTCGAGGCAGTTAGCGGCATCCTACGCCTTGGTAAGTGCATCTGCGCGGTGTGAAGTCCACCTCCAGCATGGCGCAAGGCCCCGTCCTTCCCTAGCATGTCACGAGCAAGGCATGTATATGCACGATGCAAAACTCGTATAAAACGAATGGTTAACAGTTTCCGAAGCGGTGGTGTAGCTTAGTGGTAAGTTGTCTGCTTCATACGCAGCGGACCCTGGTTCGATCCCCAGTGTAGGATTACTTTTATTTTAGAGCGCAGCTCTTAGGGGCCCGTTTCCGGCTTGATCAACGTCTTCGTCGGCGTAACCGCGCTTAACCCTCTTAACCCTCGTGAGGGTTACGAGGGTTACTCTCGCGAGGGTTACCCTCACAAGGGTCACAAGGGTTATGAGAGTTACCCTCACGTGAGAGTAACCCTCGTAACCCTCACGAGGGTTACTCTCATGAGGGTCACGAGGGTTACCCTCACAAGGGTTGCTAGGGTTATGAGAGTTACCCTCACAAGGGTTACCCTCACGAAGGTCACGAGGGTTACCCCCCTGAGGTCACGTTGACCCCCCTGAGGTCACGTGATCCCCCGTGACCTCAGGGATAGGTGACTCCCTGAGGTCACGTGACCTCAGGGAGTCGCCTATTCTTCAGTACCCTACCATCTTATCCCTCAGTACCCTTCCATCCTCCTCCTCAAGAGCTGCGCTCTAATCCGGCGTTACAAGGAGTTGTAAACGGCTTTCATTTTTTTTTTTTCTCAAACATTTTGCTTCGTCGAGCATTTGGCGATATTTACGACATTTCCTTTTTATGATTAACACTGAAAAAAAAACAAAAAACGAATGTTGTCGATGAAACTTTGCTGAACTAAATGGAATGAGCCTCCCTTTCCGAAGGTGCAAATGCCGGCTAGACGCCACCAAGCAAGTGCAAGTGAGTTAATAGTTTTGTAATTAGCAACCGCACACTGTCGCCGCAAAGCGGTGTTAACGCAGGCAGGGGGGTGGGTTAACCCGCTCCCCAGTGTTGCACACGCCGTACGAAAAGGGTGACCCAAATGGCACGAGCTCTCCACGTCGTGCGTATAGCCATTTCCGGTCAAGGTCCACGACGTAGTGCATATAGCTTTACTCATTTAAGAACACAAAAAAGATCAAGACGATGACCAAACAGGGTACATAGCGGCTTTGGGACGGGTTTGTTCTGTTTTAATGAGTGTTCTGAACTTGCAATGGTAAGAAAGAAGAAATTGAGCCGAGTTCCAGGATGTGCGAGCCAGCCCGAGCGTGCATTAGAACCACAACCTACTGTAATCCTGACGTGCCCACGCAAGATTGTGCCAGCGTGTGCCTTGTAGTACAAGCTGCAGCATTTGGCCATGCTATGATTGCACAACGCTATGCAAAGGTCTCCCTGTCTCCTAGAACATCCACATACCAATCGAAGGGACAAGGCGCTTCGGCGGTATCTGGTTCTGACCTGCCCTCTTTGCGAGATCCTGTCCGTGGGCGCGTTTCATTCGTCACTGGAGGCGCCGGCTGCCGGCACAGTGACTATGGGCGATCCGAGAATGCACCTTATTTTCACGATGCAGTGCCAAGAGCTTTTCTGGCCCAAGAGCAGTCCGAGCTCAAAGACACCCTTGCGCTTCCATGCCTGAGAAGCGCGATCTTTCTATCCAAGCAAACCTGAAAGCTGTGTGTTCTGCTGCAGTGCTACAGTGACCTGCTGGCACTACACTACAACGGGTGTTTCCAAAAGCGGTAATCGGATATCACTAGCCACGATCCGTGCGCTGGACAGGCTATGAACGGTGTTTGGGTCACAAACAAGCCCTTGCCAAGTGCCTTCAATGGCCAAGTGAGGCACTTCATCGGCGACCATGGGCAGGTCAGGATTAGAGTAGGTCGTGATCGGAACGACCCAACAATTCCCCGTGGTGCAATGTGGAATTGACTAGAGTCCTTGTGGGGTGTTCTGGGCAGGTCTATCGATGCAGATGGTGCCTGTGACTTAAATAAATGTGCTGACTTAAATAACCTCTTCTCAGTTGTTCAGCTCAGTTCAGGGTAAGAGAGAGGAGCATATAGTGTCGTAAGAAAATAAACAAAGTTCACAGTGGACTTGTATGGCTGCAGGATCTTTTCTCGGATCACTAGTTCGTAATACTGATAGCTCTTTGTACGCAGTATTTTCTCCTCAATTTTAGTGTGCGAACGATTTCTATAGTAATCAATGGCCTCATCTGAATAAAATAATAAATGTGCGTTAGTTTCAAGAAAACTGCAAGTCAGAGTCACTTCTCGTATAGGGCACTGCTAATTGTAGGCTTTGAAAAAGAACCCTACTTTGGGGAGTTGTGTCTTCTTTCTGAATAAAATAATGCAACATGTTTTTAATAGAAATGAATGCCGAAATAGAGTATGACAGGGTACCCAAATTTTAACAAAATCGAAGGTGGTGTGTTTCTTTTATTTGCATCGGAATTTTTTCCCACGTTTGACTAAATATATCCCGACTATCGTGTCACTCAAATATTTTATTTATTTTTTAAATAATAGTCATATATAATTAGAAGACTACGTGCAAATTATACGATAATGAATTATTTCATAAGATACAGGCCTCCAAATTTTTCCATTTGTCGTTCGAGCAAGCATGTTTGGCAATTGTTAGAAAAATAAATAAACTTTAAATAAATATTAGTTTATATCAGTGGTCGGCAACCTTTTGCAGCGGCGGGCCGAGTCTTCACGAAGTTGACACGGAGGGGGCCGGACGGCAAGTCGGGAAGACGGGGGGGGGGACAAAAAAAAAAGGCAAAAAAGAAGCGTGAAGGCGTTCTCTGCCCATGCCGGACAATGCTAATTGGAAGCGCTCCATGTTCCTGTCTAACACCTTTTGTGGTCCTAACTTCCGAGTGCTTTTTGGGTCTGTGAGTAAGCTGCAAAGGGGGGGGGGGGGGGGGTGTCCTTTTTTGGGGTCGTGCCGGGGCCGGATAAAACTGCCCCGCGGGCCGTGGGTTGCCGACCCCTGGTTTATATTACGAGCAAGCTGTACCCGTAGTTTGTTTATAAAAAGTATCAGAATTCCTCTAATTTGATCGCTTTAGTTATTCACTTTCAAACGTGCCCCCTCCATCAGTGCGCGTTAATGCAACTGTCCACCTCTTCATGCCTTACGATTTTTCCTGTCCCCAAATTTTTTTTTTCTGGTCAAAACTAAGTGTGGATTCGTTTATACTAGACAATGGCATGTCAAAACATCGGTTGATTTAAAAATGCCGACCAGCCACCCTTTGGTCGATCTTATCTGAAATCACCCTCTACTCATTTTCAGCTCAAGAAAAGGGGAAATTTGTTCATCTGCCCGGTGAAGTAGTTCCTACAAGGTTTGGTTGTCGGAGGAAGAAGCGATGCTTTTGGCATTCGGTGTAGATCTCCGCATAATTAGTAATGCTCCACGGGGGCTCTTTTTTGCCGCAGAAAATCACCTTGGGGTTGCTTCTTGGTTAGTCTCTAATTGTGCCTGCTTTTTATCCGATGGCCCGCCAAGGTTTGGCAGGTCATCCATTGTAGATGTTTCCCGAGTAGGCAGCACCCCGATCTATGAAGACAAAACCGGAGGAAACTGTCAGCTCCTTTCTGCTTCCTTTGAACCGAGCCCTGGAGACTACCACTTTGACGCTCTGTGAAATGGGCCGTTGATTCTAGAAGGCCGTCCAAATAACTCTGGCATTGTGGGAGCAGCAGGGAGTGGCTCATTGCTCCGTGTCTGCTTGCAGATTGTGGTGCCGCCGCTGCCCGGAAAGGCCTGGAAGCGGCAGATGCCGTTCCGCGGTGACGAAGGCATCTTCGACGACGAGTTCATCGAGGAGAGGAAAAAAGGCCTCGAGGTCTTCATCAACAAGTGAGTGGTTTCCTGCACCAGGACTGCCCAGTGCGACGGTCGTACGCGGAGGGTTCAAAGCGAAGGCGTTCTGTGCCGCATTCCAAGTTTGTCGCTCGGTTATGGCACAATTTGAATGCAACCCAGGCATTCCTTTATTTGCATTTGCTATCAGAGCGAGGAAACTTTGTATTTGAAGACTGAAACCCGCACGAAAAAGATGTTTTAAACTCGTTTGAG
The DNA here is from genome assembly GCA_013358835.2 of Ixodes persulcatus. Classification (NCBI taxonomy): domain Eukaryota; kingdom Metazoa; phylum Arthropoda; class Arachnida; order Ixodida; family Ixodidae; genus Ixodes; species Ixodes persulcatus. Next base: position 276,910 of record JABSTQ010009584.1, on the reverse strand, counting down.
CAGCCAGGTGGGAGTCGCTTTTCATTAAGCTCGAATACGCGCGTGACTGAGAGTCCTTAGACTCCAGCACTAAGTCTGCAATGTTCACGCAGGAGCAGGCTGAGGCACTTTATTTTTCGTTCGTTAACTCGCCTCGATTTTATTTTAATAAGAGTAACGACCCGGGCCAACGCGTTTTGCTCGCTACCACTGTTTGGGGACCATCCCGAACGGAGCTTGCGCAGACGCGGCTCATTTCCGTTAAACAAATTCCATTCTTTCGCTCGCTTTCCGGTGATCCCAGTGAACGGGCAAACTCTCTCTCTCAGAGCACAACCGCACCGTGGCACCCGTCGTGCCTCGGCCAACCGGACGATCGTGTTGGGAAGTACTTTGAGAAAATTGTACTTGAAGTACTACTTCAAGTAGGTTTAGGAAATTTGTACTTTACTTGAAGTACATTCTCTGAGTATGTACTTGTACTTAAAGTATTTGTTTCCGGTACTTTCCGAGGAAAATACAATTCCCGACTTCAAAGTACATTCTCCAAATTCGGTTTTGTTAAATTTGTTAAGAAAAAAAAAACTGAAGAAATACAGGGAGGAATATTCTACTCTCACCAGAGACGTGGACAGACGACGGTCGGTCAGCGCAAGCGAGGAGGTTTAAACTATTATCAGAGCAAAATTAATCATAATCTAGCACCCTGTGGTGCGGAACAATTAAACTTTCAAGTCAGAGAAAAAGACAACAAAGAAGAACGTCGCAATGTTTTGAGACATTCTCTTTTGTATTTTTCTTTGACTTGAAAGTTCCTTCAATTTTTTCGCACCGCAATCTCAGGTGTCACATTATGATTAATTCTCACCAGCTCGCTTTCACACTCACTGTTGTTTTTTTTTCAATAAAGAGAGATCTATGAGAGGATTGCTTGCGCAAGCTACGGGGCTGACATCGTGCTCTCTCCTTTTACATATAACCCCCTTGGGTGCAACAATCCAGTGCAAGCGGCACCAAATTCAGAAGAGGGACTCGTGAATTTGGCTCCATCCCTGAAAATAACTACTCTGTGGCCACTTGACTTTATCAAATATTCGCCGCTCTTTTCCAAAATAGGCCATGCACCCCCGATTACCCCTGGGCAATGCACACCAGTTAAAAAATCACCGTATAAGGGAGGACATGGTGAAAGATTCTGTTAATATACTTGTACTTTACTTTTAAAGTACATCGCATATATAGTACTTTACTTCAAGAACATTGCACCCAGTGTACTTACTATTTTACTTAAAGTACATCGAGTCTCATTTACTTTGTACTTTACTTGAACTACCTTTTAGATGTCTTTACCCAACACTGCCGGACGAGACCGTAGCTCCCGCTGTCTTAGAAACTGCGTCTGGCATCTGCTTCGATTCCCGTCTGGCGGCGAAGCGACTCGCAGCGGGTGTCGGTTGCTCGTTTCCGCCCTGCCATTTGCTTGGGAGGGCCGCTCGAGACAGGCCTCGTTTGCCGGCGCATTTGAAGCTACTCGCGAGGGGCTTTAGTGGCAGCGAGTGTGCTTTTTGTTTCAGGGTGGCGGGCCACCCGCTGGCGCAGAACGAGCGCTGCCTGCACATGTTCCTGCAGGACCAGGTGATTGACCGCAACTATGTGCCGGGCAAGATCCGCAACACGTGATGGACAGTCGGTGCTCCCAGCCGCTGGTTACCTTGCCCGTCCGGCCACTGCGTCGGGAGGACCGCCGGATCGTAACCTCGAGTCATTCTGCTCCCGAGGTCCCGACGCGTCTGTGCGCGAGTCCCAGTGTCGGACGGAATTCCCCGTCCCTCCCGCTCTTGGTCGGGATTGCGGGTATGTGGTTTCCCCGTCGTTACATTTCACTACAGGTGCTGCGCTTGTATCGAGAGCGAATAAACTTAACGGAAACTGTTTCGCAACACGGTGCAACGCAGTTGCGGCGACTGTCGCTCCTTTTACGCGGACGGACCTCTTTATTGTCGGGATCTGAATGACTTCTACGGTAACTCTGTTGGGCACATGTAATAAAGTGTACATTTTTGGCAATGTGCGGCTCCAGTCGATGTACGGGTGGCAAAAGTATAGAGCTGGCTGCGCGGGGATTTCCAATCGGAAAGTGACTGGCGTTATACGCCGGGGTCATTCGCAAATGCCCCAATTTTGCTCGGCGCGAGGTTTTTAATTGTGGAGAATCGGGCTTTCGTAGGAAATGTGCCAATAACGTCTTACCGTATTTAGCGTGAAAAGTGGCAAGTGCCAACCCCGTGCTTTGGAATGGCAACATGTGGAAGGATGGATATGCTATTAATGGAACCCCCCAATATGGAAAGTTTGTCCATTTGTTTAGTTTTTTAAATGGAAAATTGACATTACACGACGCCAACGCTGGACACCTGGGACTTTGCATCGTGAAACCTGACGTGTGACCTTGCGCATTGTTTGGGCACACGATAGACTTGAAATACCTAGGTGAAGCTGTTTCGAACAAAAGTTGGAAGAACTTGTGGGTCAAGTGGCTGTCGAATCTTGATGCTCGGAAATGCTCAGTCTTGCAGCCAGGGTGCTTTCCAACACCATTCGGTGGAAGCCGAACAATTGCGGCGAGCCGTTGACGACGTCCACTGAAACTTTAGAACTGCTCGGGTCCCAGACTGGTTTAGTTGAGGCAGGAGGGGGGGGACAACAAAGCTGTTTCTTGCGCTTGGAGGGGGGCATGTAGGTGTGGAAATCTGCGAGACAAGTTTGGAATAAGTGGCACTCTGAGGTTAATGACTCGACTCTCAGCCAGAGCCCTGGTCCAATGTGTTGCCTCATGTAAGACCTGCAACACGAGCAAAGCACATGTGGGGATAGGACAGCAGCTCAACAGAACTACCTATAGAGGCTTCCCTCCTGAGTAAGGACACGTGGGTGTCGCTGGCAGCCAATTACACCTGCCTGGGAAGCACATTGTTGCCAGCCTTGGATAAAAAAAGCTGAAGAGGTCCTTGAATTTGAAAAAACTACCCTAACATCCCCAGAGATAGCCCACCTAAAATCGAAAGCAAATCAGTTGCAGATGAGGAGTAAGCTCACTTTCGGTCTGCGATAAAAAGTTGAAAAAAATGTGTTTTAGATTTTGTGACCAGCGAAACTCTGAATTGCAGGGAGGGGCGATGAACTAAAGACGTCTTTTCCAGTCGACATTGTTCGCTTATGTCCCTCTGCGGCTAAGTAACACCATTTCTGCCGAGGTCCCCATTGGCCAGGGGCCTGCAATTACCGCAAGTGGGCTGTTTTTCGGTGTTTTTAAAGAAATGGCGAATTGTGTCAAAAATAGGGGGCGGGTTATTTTTTGGGGCTGGGGCATCTCAGGATGTTACCGTAGTTTTAATGCGGGTACCTTAAAAATTGTCTTCAAGGGGCACTAAAGTACTTTGCGAGATCCTCATTTCATTGTCGTGACTCGATCTAGGAGCTCTAAGCATCCTAAAAAGCCAGAAATTACATTGATGCACGGCTGATTTGCGTATTAAAACACATGCCGTTTGTGCAGAACGACGGATGGCACTATTAAACCTCGCTGAATATGGTCGCACGATGGACTGCGCCTGTCGACAAGCGGAGGGTTCCCGCGTGGACAAACAGGACTGGTCGGCGGCTCGCCCATGCGGGAACCCATCGCTCGCTAAGGGCCGACATGCACCTCCGTCGTTCGACCATATTCAGCCAGGTTCGGTAGTGCAATCCATCGTTCTGCACGAGCGGAAAGTGTCGGGATCTTTTATCACTTTTTTAATACACAAATCGGCGCATCAATGTAATTTCGGGCTTTTTAGGATGCTCCTAGATTGAGTTACAACAATGAAACGAGGATCTCGCAAAGCACTTCAGTGCCCCTTTAGGTTTTCTTTATATCTTAGCAGGGGCATCGCAGTCGCCAATTAAAATGTCGACGTAGCCCCGCCCGTTGAGGCGCGCCGAGCGTAGGAGAGCGTGAAAGGAGGGAAAAACGAGCAAAAGTGACGTCATTGGCGGGGTCAGATGACCCTTGCCCACCACCAAGTTGGCGACACTTCAGAGAGAAGAGGCGGCCAAAAGCCCTGCAGCAATCTCATATTTTTCAGTGTGAATGCGGTTTACGTTCGCTTCTGCCCAAGTTACATGCAACAACTGAATTCGTAGGACGAAAAGTTGTGCGCCTTGCAAGTGGGTGCATTTCTGTCTTCTGCACATGAAAAAAGGAGGTGTGAAGGTGGGCGAGGAGGTTATACAAAGCTCCGCCTCCTCGGGGGGGGGCGGGTCGCAGATGTAAACATCTCGGCGTCGGCAATGGCGGACGTGCTGTAGCAGCTGTGTCTGTAGCCGTGAGTCCTTCGCGTGGTTGCTGGTTTAAAAAAAAAAAGAGAAAAGAATGTTCCGCTTCTGTCTTGTGTGATTTATACCCTAGTTACACGGGCCGTTTTAACTGCAGTTAAGCGTAACCGCGGTTAGCTTAACCGCAGTTACCCGCTGTTACACGGCAAACCTAACTGTGGTTGGCCGCTAACTATAGTTAGCGGAAACTGAGCTTGGCAACCTCAGTTATGGCTCAGAACTGACAAGATGGCAGAGTCCGAAGCAGCAGCGAAGTCGCAGTGCTCGAAATCGGCGCAACCGGGCAAAAAGCGCGTTAACTGCAGCCGGTTGCGATCACCGAGGCCTTCATCAGGATTTGGGAAGACAATTTGCAAGCGTTGCGCTCAAATACAAGAAACGCGGCCATCTACGCCGCAATGGCAGAGCAGATGTTAGCTTTGTGGCGAGACTTGTAATTACGGCGGTTCCGCGTTATCTAGGCTGCTTGACGCACTGGTGCCGGCTCCCTGCCTGCCGCAACCACCGGTTCGCGTAGGTCCTGAGTATTTTGTTTCCTCTTAATATATACACACAAGCTGACTGAGAAGAGGACTTCCGTGTAACACCCGCGCACCGCGGTTACCGATAACTGCAGTTAGCGCCCGTAACCATAGTTTGCCGCAACTGCAGTTAAGAGTGCCCGTGTAACAAGGGTATTAGAGGTCGGCTCCGATCAGGCGCTGTCCAAGGGGCAGTGTTACCAGGGGAAATGAAAACGTACTGCGTCTTCAAATGTGGTGGGCGCATTCACGACAATGTGTCGCATTTTAAATTTCTGGGAGGATTGACAGATTGAGACCTTTAAGGCAGAGTGCGGTAACGCAAACCAGCTCGGAGACGCCAATGCGAGCCCTTTGAAGAGTTTTTTTCTCTGTAAGGAGATCGAGTCCCTGAGATGGGTTCGCCTCGAGATAGGGATGGTGGCTCCGTAGAGCAGTGCAGCTCTTGCGCTGTCTGGTGCACTCTCATCAGCCCTTGAAAATCCGAGTGAGGGAGTGCGATTTCCGTGCCGGACCGTACCCATATCCGCAGCAGGTCTCCAAGGTGAACAGCCTCTAGTCGATAGACTAATGTAGGACCAACTAAGAACGGCATGGCCGTTCTTAGATGGTAAAGCGATTTGTCTGGTTAATTCCGATAACGAACGAGACTCTAGCCTACTATATAGGTGCGTGGTTCTCTGCACCTTGCACCCTTCTTAGAGGGACAAGCGGCTCCTAGCCGCACGAAACAGAGCAGTAAGAGGTCTGTGATGCCCTTAAGGCTCTGTTATACTCCGACGTAACGCGTGTGCGCTTGTCACAGCGACATCACGTCGGCGAAAACCCGACGCTCTATACTCTGGCGTCGTGGCGTAACCGGCGCGACCGGCGGCGTTCGACGCCGCCTGACCGCCTTGACGCCAAAATGGAGCATGCCGTATTCCGCGCCGGCCGCGCCAGCGACGCCGGACCAGGATGCATCACGCGCTGGCTCCCGGCAGCCCTCGCACGGGAAGCGCGGCGAATACGAGCAATAGCAGTCGACGGGAGCACCACTCCGTGTGGCGTCATGTTCGAAGAATCGGACTCGGTTGTCGAGAAGCTGATCGATGGAGTTTGTCCTCACCCGTGTGTCTACGACACGAGGAAGCTTGAGTAGCGTAGACCGTGCGCTTGTCAAAGATGTACCGTACATACATTGACCGCCTACGCTTGTAGCGCAGGCGGTGCTCCAACAGTGCAAGCGCAAGTTTTCGTCGTGCAAGGTACGTCCACGCCATCGCTCGAACTTGGCGCTCAAGAAACGCGAGAATTTTCGTCTGCTATTCGAAACGAAAAGGAACTGGGAAGTGGCGCACTCTCGCAGGAAACGTGCCCTCGTAGTCAGATTCTGCGCATGCGCCGCGCTGGCGGCCCACCGACGCGCGCCGCGGGAGCCGCCAGGGACGCCAGAGTATAAAGAGGGCGAATTTTTGACATGCGCAGCATGACTGACGTGACGTAGCCGACTTCGGCCAGCGTTCGCTTGCGCGCACGTTACATCGGAGTATAACGGAGCCTTTAGATGTCCGGGGCCACACGCATGCTACACTAAAGGAAGCAGCGAGTTTTTATCCCTGTCTGTTAAGACTGTAAGCTTAGGAAAAAGTGGCTCGAGCAAATACAGAGGGCTAATTGAAGTCCATCAGATTACCCCGGAGCAAGTGTTTGTGTGTTTAAGTAACAGGGCATAGAAAAATACATTTCCATAAAATTTCGCCAAAAATAAAAATAATAATTACTTCTTGGTGTCAACGAGTCTACGACATAACTTCCGCGATACACTCGACGCCACTCGTTTAGCTCGATCGATCTTGCTCGGATTCTCTTCCACAGATTAGCGCAGGTTTTCAACTTTCACCACTTGGGTTTACGGCACACATGCATACCCGAATATGCTAACTGACAACAGCCTTTTAGTCGAGCGACAAAGTTGTGACAACAAGCAGCGACCGAGCACTTTTGGGCTATGATGCGCTCACAGTACCGATAGCACAGCCGCATTTGTTTATTTCCAGTCACTACATCGGCTGTCATTTGTCTTTAGCTTATTATCTTTGAACAACTGAGCGAGGTACCATTCACGAAACTCGTGCAACTAAACGTTTTAACATAACGATGAACATGGTGTTTACTTGTTACCTGAGCGAGGGACCTGCTGCGGCATGCTGCTCTTGGGGCGTTGCAGCCACTGCTGTGCAAGTTCCGTCTTGGACAGTCCATTTAGAGCCGCGTAAAGTGCGGTAGCCACCATGTGGCTGCACTTTGCGGACGGCACTCGCAGCGACTCTCTAAAATGTCACCTTTATCGGAGAGCGTCATCTTTACCGCGTAGCTACAATTCTTAAACGACGCCTGGACATTCGCAACTACAGTGAAATCCTTCACCTCAAAAGAAAGGATGTGTCCTTAAAGGTATTTCCTTTCGCCTTTTTCGAAGATTGCGTTCTCGCCAGTGAAAAAGCGGTGAATCTCCGACAGACTCGGGAAAGGTAAAGCAGCCATCGCTTTGACTAGCAGACATAAAAGCAGACGACGTTAACTGCGCCAACCCGCCGACACCGTTAAAGAGTGAGGAGTCTCGCCGCACACGAAAGGAGGGGAAAAGTATTTGGGAGGGAACTTGCGGACGCTAACCACCCTCGTTTTCGGTGGTTAGCAAACAAACCTCGGCGCTTCGGGACACCTTGCCAGCGAGTCCTTTGACTTCTCTCCTTGATGCGCGTCTGCTAGTTGTTAAACAAAAACAACGTACTGCTCGAGCTATTTCCTCTGCCTTCTCTGAAAAGCAAAGTCAAGCTCACTCGTAAAGACCCGCACTTCCGAAAGTCGCAGGAAAGGTAAGACAGATGCAGACGACGTTGCAAAGGAGCAGACGACGCTCGGATAGGGGATCGCGCCGACCCACTATTTATTTCAATCGTCCAATCGGGGCTCGGCGTTCTGATGTCACCACAACCCCCTGCGCAAGAAGCAGACGGACTTGTTCTCCGCATAGACTGTTGAAATGTTCAATGGGAAAATGGCGGCTGACAGAGCTCAAATACACGGAGCTCTATGGCGCCAGTTACTGAAAATAGGCCCCATTTTCCCACTGAAATTTTAAGAAAATCACTTCTAACTTCGATGAAGATAATGCTTAGTTCTGAAACTTTAGCATCTGGTTCAGACCGCTGGCGCTACATTTGGGCAAAGGCTGAGCATTGAAAGACCTACACTAAGGTTGCCGCACGTTTTTGGTGGTGCGGCCTACGTCAAGACGTCGTTCAACACGGTCGGACATGGGAACGCTGCCAGCTCTGGAAGACATGTAAGTGGGACGTACCCCGTTGCCCAGTCACACCTCCAGAACATCCGTTTAAGCTCATCGGAGTTTACTTTTTGAACCTTTTCCAAAATCCCGGAGCGGAAATCGTTGTTATAGTCGCAGTTGCCTGCTTAACCAAATGGGTAGAGGCCCTAGCGGTGCCAGATGCTACCGCAGATTTCCTATTATCTTTATGTGGATGCGTGTGCTTGTTTTGTATGTTTTTTCCCTTATTCCCCCGTCTTCCACACTGTACGCGAAGGCCGGCTAGCAGACGCATATGCGTAAGGGTTGTCACCTTTCTGCCTAGCCTAACACGCTGCCGCGTACGAGTCAACTCATTGTGCAAATAAATTACAATTACAATTAGAAGAGTTTATTGATGTCAACATTGTACCGAGACGTGGCACGCCACACTGAATTATCTCGGACCGTGGTACACCAATTATGTCTCACCATTTCAGTAACAGTCTGGCGAGGCATGGTGTACGACATTCTCCAACATCCATGGATCGTCCTCAAACTGTCTAGTTGAGAGGAACAACCGTACACTTACTGATATCTTGTCCGCCTCCGCGCATACTAATTGGGATAACTTTGTCCCGCACGCCGTGTTCACACTGAACACATCGCAGCTAGAAACTACAAAAGGAGTACCATACGGTTCAGACTCTTATACGGTCGTGACGTGGCGCTGCCTATTGAGACTAGGCTGGGGGTGAACGAGACAACGTTGCACGGACACTCGGCGTGCTTCACTCTATGAAATTCGTAGACAGGCACTGGACGCCATTCGGCCAAGTCGGGAAGAGTATGTGGGAAGCCAGTAACCGTAATCTGCCCTAGTTTCAAATTGGAGATTCTGGCGAGACGGACTTTGCGGTCTGAGAGCTGCTAAGCTTCTTCCCCGATACCGAGGGCCTTATCGAATCTTGGAAGAGAGAGGGCCTGTCGCCTACTACCTCACTGACGGACGACCTCCTGGCGCACACCGCTGCTTTCCGGAGTACGTGTCTCATCTCGAGCTACGCATCCCACGAGCGCACCAAGTCCAAGTTCCGTAAAGAATGTGCACATCTTTTGCAGACAGACTACGATGAAGATCACACTAACTGTATGAAGAGATTACCAACCTTGTTTCTTTTTTTTTTTGAAGGGAGGGGGGAGAGTGCTACCATAGTAAAGAGAAAGAGGAGGAAGACGACGCGAACTGAGAACGGGACGGCTCTACTGAGTAATTGAGGAGAGTTATCGTTACGCTATTTAAAAGAGGAGACATTTTCAACGGCGTCGCCACCAATAAAGTATGTGTGATGGGTGAGATGCTGTTTCGAGGGGAAGGTCGTAGCTTTTGTTTTATGTGTATTCGTTTTCATCAGCCACTTGTCACACCTGTCTGAAACTTCTTTTAAAATTTCACTATTGCGAGGGTCCACAACGGGACGGTAGATGACTCAATCATCAGCGAAAAGACGAGCGCACAATTCGAAGTTGGAGTGGAGATCATTGATGTATATAAGAAGCACAGGACCCAGTGCAGACCCCTGCAGGACAGCCGACGTCGCAAGAAGAGGGGAAGAGAGGAATTTGCCAATCACAACTGATTGGACTCTGTTAGTCAAAAAGTTTTTTGTCCATTTAACACCTGTGGATAAGTTTTGTCAGCTTACATGTCAACCGGTCATGTGGTACGCGATCAAATGCTTTCGCGAAGTCAATAAAAAAAAAAGTTGATTAATAGTTAGGTGGGTCATGATTTGCAACGATATAATAGGTCTGTTCGATTCGCCTGAACTGGCTGAACTAGTTCAGCAGTGCAAGAACTGGTGCATTCGATTCAACCGGAAGTTGCACGACCGCTGCACTGGCGCGTTCGATTCATCCCAGTTCTGAACGAGTTCAGACCCAGTTCCTCAGAATCTTGCACCGGCTCCGGAGTCAGTTCAGCGTCCGTGCAGAAGCAGACGACAAGAGCAGACGGGGATAGCAGACGACACTCCTCGTCCGTCTCTGCTCGCGGTGCCATTTTTCGCAGCTCTTGCTCAAATGTCTGCGATGTTTCACAATAACGCCGATACGGAGGTTGCATTTTCTTTCATTTATGATAATAACGTACCCGCGGTGGACGCGAAATTGAGATGATAACCGAGGGTAGGAATTTGATTATGATATTTTGAAAGCGTTTTAGGCACCTGCTTGTGTAGGCTTGGCTCCCTGTGGTAAGTGTTGAAATATTGGCTCACGTAAATTGTTTCTTTTTGATGCTATGTGGGGATCCAGTGTTGATATTCTTCCTTACAGACATGGGAAAGGTATTGCACTCTTGATAGTTCCCGCCTTCAGTCGCTCTTGGATGCATACTGACGACTCCGATACATTGCAGAGGTCTGGGATTTAGTACATTGGCCGTCGCATGCCCCGTAGCTGAGCATAATACTGCATGCTTTGTCCGCTCGTATCTCCCAGACAACGCAAAGACATCCTATGCACATCCTCAGGACGTCCAAGTCGGGATGATCGGACATCCTCAGGCAGTCCCCAACTCATCCTCAAGCAGTCCAAACAGGATCCATTTGTCCGTCCATTGCACATCCTCCGTATGTCCTGGGGAGGCCCCCTCAGGACATTTTTCGTTCATTCTCAGGACATATGCTGACGGTTACTTTTGTTATTTAAATGTGTAATTTGATGCTTATATACGAGCATATAACCAGAATGAGTGAAAGAAATAATTTAAATGTGCTTGAGGTTTTAGAACACAAGCACAAGGGACAAACAAAAAAAAGGAAGTACGGACAGCATTCAGCTCACAACTACTTCGACTTTTCAGCATAATCTTCATACCCTTCTTTTCCTGAGGGAAGGTGTGAAGACCACGCCAAAAAAGTTGGCGTAATTGTGAGTTGAAGGACGTCCGTGTCTGTCTTGATTTTCTGTTTGTCCCTGTACTTGTGTTTAAAAACCCCAAGCACATTTAAATTACTTCTTTCACTCAATTCTGGTTACATGCAAAATAATATGCTTAACTAATATGCCTGAAGTTAATATATAAGCATATAACTAGGATTAAGCTGTGTGTGATGTTGCAAATGCACGCATGAATGACTAAAAAGGACTGAAATATAAATTTTATTTTCAGGAACAGTAATATAATTCTAAAAGATTGCCCAGCCTTGAGGAAGACTAAAAAACTATGAAAAACATATTACAAAAAACATATTCCGAGACTAGAAACTTCAGACTTGTCTGTTGTTTCACACAGCTCGATCCTCAGTCAGAAAAGGGCTCTGGAAAAAATAAGATAACTGACAATTATGAGTCCGAAGCTACTGCATCAGAAAATAACCTTCACGTTCCCATTTACTTTGAAGGCACGCCAATCCATGCAGGAGACACACAGAGGTTACCTCGATGAAAACAACATAATTGAATGTTTCTCAGGAGGCCCTTCAACTTGTTGGAGGATTTGTGCACAAGTAAATACTTCAAAAATTAAGTAATTTACCTTTGTTAATCGGCCAGAAAAACTGCAAAAAATGTGACATTGATCTATAGGCCACTTTTAAAAATTCTTCCATGCAACGTTCCGCGCGTTGCAGTTTAGGAACCAGTTGGCCACGGGATAGTGTGCCATGGTTTGGGTTTCAATTAAACAGCCTGTTTCTGCTCATGCGGCAAAGCACTTGCGATTTCAAGGCTGCTGAAGCTGCCTTCACGTGCATGAGGATGTGCTTGCAATCTATTATTCTACATTTGCCTACTTTTGCGCCAAATTTGACATGTCGGGAACCAGTAAAACAATGCCCAGCATTTTTTTTCATTATCGCTCGTCAACACCTAGAGTATTGTACACTTGTGGGAAGTCGGAGCAATTAAAACACAAGCAGCGTGTTCCGTCACGACATGATGAGCAAAGCAAAATTGGAAACCGAAACTAAGTGGCCAACTGGTACCCAGAGTGCATTTCGTGACACCTCACCACCAGGGGCGCTTTGATTCAGGAAAAGGTAGGGCAACTGTGTATGCTACGCTTGAATAACAGAGTGTCGCAATGGTGCCCATTCTGGATGCAAGCACTGCGGAAAGGCATTGCCGGTTATGCAGGAGACACGGACGCTCAGCGGCGCAACCGCGAGGCGTAGTGCTTGGCACGCTGCGTAAAGAAAACAGTGTGGCGACAAGCTGTGCACACGCCGTCGTTCGTTTCCCCCTCGCCCCTCTTGGAAGGAAAAAGCATGTGTCGCTCCGCGAGACCCTCAGACGTGATCGTCATCCGTGTCGTCTGCTTCCCGGACCCTGGTGTTTTAAAACATTGCTCGCGTTATAAGAAAAACGCGATTTTATTGTACCCAGTTGCTACAGATAATGTTTAATGGTTTAGGAAGCCTTCCGTTTGTTCGATTTCAGTCTTGGATTTATATTTCGCGAATGCAAAGCGGGAAATATGTTTCGCCCGAAACTCGGCGCTCTGCAAAAACCGCTTTCCCCCATGAACTTTAGATTCAGTTTTGCGCATGTGATCACTCCTCTGCCAATACGGAGTTGGCAGCGAAAGGAAAAGGAATGCGATACTTTGGCTCTGCGAGCAGAGCCTACATAGTTACTCTAGGAAAAGGTACTGTGTTGGTTTGTCATACGTAGCGTGCACCAGTTTCTTTTTAACCCTTGGCAGAAGTTGGCTGAAACACCCGGTATGTTATACTGAACAATGGATACATCACTTATAGAAAATGTACATATGCTCACCAGTCTTCTGGCAACTGCTTCTGCTGGAACTTCTTAAGTTTTTCTGCTGCATGACGAAGCCAAGTTTTGATCACCGGTTTGATTTCACTTTTCTTTGCAGATGGAAGCACTTTTCTCACGCTTTCTGGAATGGTATTGCATAACGTTTTAGAAAAGCGTAATTTCAAATAATTTCAAATACATTGCAAGTACATAATGCTAAGTGACAATCTGGATGAGCATCGTACCGGCGTGCGGTCGTGTATCACTACTGCGTGAGCACGTTAAAGACCCCAGGTTAGCAGTCGTACTGCACTGGCAAAATTGCTCATCTACAGTGTAAACCAGTGTCGCCCCTACTGGCAGACCAACCTTACGCTGTATAAATCACTAAAACGTCCAATTTGACTTTTGACTTTGACAATGCTCAAAGTATAAACTTGGAGTTAATTTTCATGTGTAGTTATAGGAACCCTGGTTGGTGTTACTGATGGCCTCGTACCGATCTTCTGTTGTTTGATGCTACCCGATGTCACATGGCACATTTGGCGACAAGATCTGATAATACTTATCTGTCACATCTGAGGCAAACGTTTGATGATCAGGACAGCACTGGCTACAAGTGAGTCGAAGTGACAAAAAGTCTGGGGCTCTCACACTAAACCTGGTGCGAGTTAAAAGTCAGGACTGTGGGTGCGGACAATGCCTGTCGATGTTCCATCCAACCATATGAGGACAACGGCAATTATGTGCAGTAACTCTCAATGACACCATGCTTGGTAAGTGCCTACCAACCCAGTGAATGCAGCAGCAATCATGATGATAAATGAACACTTGTTCCCAGAATTGTATTTATATTAAACTTGGGGGATGGGAGGTGCTCAGTGACTTCGGGGTTGTTAAGGTATATATATGTCACCTTCATCCTTCTACGGCTCGATAAAAGAGCAGCCTATAGGACTGCTAGAGTTCCCAGCCCAGTCACCCAGCACGTCGGGCTTGGTCCGAAAGCCCCCAGGTACCACCACTCATCCTTTTGGTCACTAGAACCTGATTCCCAGCACCACCTAACATTTCACTCGTTGGGAGGACAGATGGGGACGATGAGACATCCTTATAACCCAAAGGGGGGTCAGGTGACATGGGGCAGCATTAGAGAGCGGGTGCAAGTGCTGGGAAAGGGAGAAAATGAAAGAGCACCACAAGGTCATCACCAATACTGATCAGTTTTTCTACAAGTTAAAAAAAAAAAGAATTCCAGTTTTGCTATGTATGATGTGCAAATTCATCCTATCCACCGCATCTGTGTTATAGTTGTGGATGTGGTTTTCACTCTGACGTCTGTAGGCAGGAACAATGGCTAGCTGCGGCTTTGAAAATGTCATTAAGCTAGAAAACTTTTCCAAGTACAGCCGGCGCAACAAAAACCGTTTAATATATAAGCTGAAATAGCTTACTCACTGCATATCAGCTTGCACACTGCAAGCGAACTGAACTTGCACTTTCCTTTCTGTCCAACCCAGCTGTACTCCACAGCCACTTTCTGCACCATGTGCTTCGAGGGCCCGTCGTGTAGCAAAGCTTACACTGTCTCCTCCCATGCCCGAGAGTTCCTGCAGCTGTAAAAAGATTAGAGGACAAAAGTCAAGTTAAACAGCAGAATCTCCCTATAGAATAAGTGTGATATAAAAGTGTGAACAGCAGCAGAGGTATTTATTCACACAATGTTTCAAGGAGTTCTGTCTTTTTCTTTAAAGGGCCCATGAAACGAATTTTGGGCTGGAATAAATCAATTTATATTGGGATTTTACTAATAGCAAATCGTTCAGTGGGCCAAAAGAAAAAAAGTAGAAAGTCAAAAGCCTGACTTTTGGTACGAAAATCTGAAAACACAGCGGAGTATTTCGTACCTCCTTCCCTTCGTAAGCTCTCTGCCTTTTCCCTGTGATACATCCGCGGACACCGCAGCGCGTCACCGGGCCCCCGCAGCGCGTCACTGGGCCCAAACGAACGTCACACGACACCGGGGCTCACTTATTCCCTTCACCCCTAAGCTGACATTGTGGTGGAAGCTACGCGCTTGCCGGACCAATCAGCCGCCTCCCTTTCATCACCTGACCTCATTTTCTGCGCGTGAATATGCGCGAGAGAGCGTGATCACGTGGCAAAAGTGTGGCTGACCCAAGGAGCACGTAGCTTCCACAGCACTGTCAGCTTCGGGGTGAACGGGGTGAGGAAAGCAACTTTTGTCTGAATTTTGATCCACGGGCTAAACTTCTAGGGGGAGAATGGATGTGTCCGGATTACACAAACGAGAGTCCGAGCAAGAGGGGACTCTCCCTTTCCGTCTTCTTGAACTGCGCGATTTATGAGTTGAGGAGGGAAGCTAAACAGGAAAAAGTTGGAAAAGTGTTCCATGACTCCTTTAATTTCAGTGAGGTTATGCTGCAACCTCAGTGAAAAGCAATGTTTTTATTTACAGGATGTATATTGATTACTGAACCGTCCTCCAACATAACAAACTGTGATTTCATAGGTCAGGGGACAACTTGATACGAAAGTACAGGACCAAAAGCTTGTACACTGCATTGTGAGAGCTGCCCGATTCTACCGCCCACCTTTGCAGTTGCCTGCGGAAAGGCAACACGTGGTCTTGAATGTCGGCCAGTTCTTCGCTCAGTGCGACATCGTTATGCACAGGCGTACTTTCGTGGCGGTCATAGGAACCAGTGCCGTCCCCAGTAGGCTGATCTAGAGTGCCTTCCGGGACATGAAGGCACCCTAGGCTGATCATCACAAACTACTGACCGTGATTGGCAGCCAAAGGAGGTGCCTTGCAGCGAACTTGCGCTTGCTATCAAATGGTTCTGCCGAGTGCTATCGCATGCAGAAGACACCGTTGCTTCTAGAGACGGGCGTTGATTTTCAACAGGAGTGGAACAAATTGGATCTTTGGGTAAACTTAGCTCGATACACTCATTTACGCGCCGGATTATCTTGCACTGAAAAAGGCGCTCGCAACTTGCTGTGTGATGGTGCAGTGCGAGAAAGAGAACACTTACCACGTTCCGAGTCTTCTGCCACTTCCGACGACATTCCCACCGATCGAAAAGGAACACTTAATGCGCGGCGGACTTGAATGGAAACATATCTGCAAAATAAACTGGCGAAAAAAATGAAAAAAACGATGCGAACACCGCGAACACGAACTTCTGTACGCGGGAAAAAAAAACAAAATTATCCGGGCTTTGGCTGGATAGATGGACGTTCCTGGCTATATTTTTGTAGCGGGCGGTAGCTTGCGCCACCTAGCCTAAGGCTGCGGCTCGACTAGCCCAATGTGGCCAACGTTTACTCAGTCGGAGTCTTTCTGAGTTTTCAATGAAAAACAGTGAAAAAATAAAACACGTAGTAAATTATTTGGTTAAAAATAACCAATTCTGCGCTATTTCAATCCGTAATAACTATTTGCCTACACGTTTGATCCCATTTTATGTCTGTTCCGTACCTGCGTGAGTACGCGCGCGAGTACGTTTGAGTTCGTACGCTCCTGGAAATATTAAAAATTCGGGGCACACGTAATCAACGGTTGACGATGCGTTAGCATTAGATCTAGTCACTAAGCAGGTGGAGGAGGAGGAGGGGAGAGGGTGGGGGAGGGGAGTAGTCCAACACCTCCTTGGGGAGTTGTTGGTGGGAGGTGGGGGAGGAGAGGGGAGGGGGTTACAGGGAGAGCACGCTGACGCCGAACACTGCCTTTTCGTCGAAAGGGGGCTGCTAATGCTAACACATTAAAATAATAATAATAATAATATAATAATAATAATAATAACAATAATAATAATAATAATAACAACAATAATAATAATAATAATAATAATAATATAATATAATAATATAATAATAATATTAATAATTACAATAATAATAATTTTTATTTGCACAGTTGTGATACGAACTCGGAAGTCGCGTCGTGCGCGACTTTGATTATTTTAATATGGTCCAGAATAAATCCTTTAATGGACATTGTGGGGATCACAATAGGTGCGTCGTCCTGGGGACATCCTCAGTACGTCCCATATGGATCTAGGACGTTCGGACCATTTGAGGACATCCTGAGGACGTTTTGTGTTGTCTGGGCTGTGGACGCCCACTAACGGGCCTGGGAAAAACGCCGAGAATCGGCATTGGCTTGGTAGTTCCACGCAGGTCTTTCTTGAGAATCGGAATAAACGCTTCAGCTTGACACCAAACTTACGGTCGATAACTCTATTGGCCAAAACGATCGTCAGGCCTTCTTCTTCGAGGTGACCGCTACTGACCGCGCGCTGCCGCCAGTGACTCTCGACGCAAAATTATCCTGATGCCGCGAACCTATCGTCGAAATGCGAAACTCGAGAGACTTGGAATGAATCTGCTATTGCTAAATGAATGTGAAGGACACGAACATGGAAACGACAGGAACCGAACGGCCGTTAAAAATGCAGACAGAAACACATTGCGTGCAGAAAACGTTTTTAGTACACTCGAATAAAAATATTCACAAAAAATATTCCGTTATTATACTTTAAAACTAAGGAAACACGAATGGTCTCGTCAAACCGCGACTAATTAAATGGAGCATACAACGATGCGTGGAGAAACGAGCCAACAAATGCAGACGACACCCTGCGCTTCCGCTCGGAAAGCCGATGACAGCGCCAGTCCTAGCGCGGCGGCTGCACTGGTTCTGCGCCGCCGCTGCACGACTCCTGCACGCCTCTGAACTCGGACAGAACTAGTTCAGAACTTTCTGGCCGAATCGAACAGACCTATTGTGTTCTAGAAGTTTACATGAAACACGGGTGAGCGAGATGGGTCTGTAGTTGCCAAGTGAATTTTTATCTCCCGTCTTTAGTATAGACCTTTCCAAAAAAGGACACTTTGCAGGTTCCATTTTCAGTGTTCGTGCGTATGGCGCGTGATTTGCTCGCTTTCTGAAGCGACGAACGTGCGCGTTCTGGACTGTGATTTAACACGTGTGGACTGTGATTTTTGTAAACAGTGGAAACGTCTATAGGAACAACATGGGCGCATTTCCAGTCGTCTGGTGATTCACCCTTGGAGAGGGATTGTTGGAACAGCCTTCCCAGAAGAGGGCCAGAAATTGGATATGCCATCTAGGCCAGGACTAGAGTTAGTGGGCAATCGGCCAATGCACATATATACCCCCTTAAGTAGAAATTACAATATGTTCCATATTGCTTTCAACTGACATTTCTAATATAGTTGAATCTAAAAGAACACCCTCATTAGTGAAAATAGTGCTGAGAAACTCGAACTGGTCGGCCAACTGAGATTCACCAAGTAAGGTGTCACCAGAACCCAACGTTGTTAAACCACTCAGTTGGGAAACTGCCATAGAGACTGCTCTGAAAAAGTGGCCCCGATCTGTCCTCGCGAACCGAGCTAATGGCGAACACAACGCTGCCAATTATCCCGCAGCGGCCACTCGAGCAAATGCACGTTACTTCTATTTTGGCTTTGATCGGCCATTTTGGCGCCGAAACAGGTACAGTGGAAGAGGTTACAGGGGCGCCACCCCCGTCCCCCCACTCCCAGCCATAGAGATGATATACTAACTCTCCCAGCGGACGCGCCGCGTCTTGCTACGGAAGTTAAAATGCACCTAGGTCGGGACGCGCTACCTAAAAGCACCGCTGAGGCATGGTTGTATAAAAACAATATTAATTGTGCCGCTAAACCTTGCAAACTAAAGATTTTAAAAACATCACGCGCCCTTCATTTTGTACTAAACTCCGATAAATTTCATACAAAAAGGGGTCTTTTCCGTTTGTTTTTACGCAAAAACATGCTTTCTAAAAGCTCAAGGTGACCACAGTACAGACAAATGATAAAGAGTGGCGCTGTTGTCGTATTTAGCTCGGTCTCGGTGGACGCCAGCGGCCCAGGTTTCGACGGCGAGTTTCCCAACTGAGTGTAGTAAGCACACTTGCAAGGTTTACAACCCTCCAAATTTTCTTAGGGTCTGACCATAGCATATTCGAGACATCGTCAAAGAAGCCCTGCTTGGCCTCTTTTATCAATTTCTTGCAACATAAGGCATACGCCCGATAGGAGGTCCAATCGCGGTCCAAGTCTGAGCTCTTGGCTCGCTTATATAAACTTTTTTTCCGGATGCTTGGTTTAATTTTAGGCGTAAACTGTGGGGAATGTGGACAAGCTGCAATGTTTAAACTGGGAATGCGGGCAGCTTGAGACTATCAGTTTGTTGTGAAACCACATCAAGTTTTCATTTACGGAACGCTCATCAAACCCACTCGAGAAAGAGCTAGAAAACATGGACAATCTTGCACTTGAGCTCCCTCATCTGCTCTCTTGTAATCAAAAATTTGTTTCCCTAAAATATCCTGTTTTGCAATGTATCAAGAGAAGCTACAACACGGTGATTACTAGTAATTTTATCATTAACCGGACACTCGATCGAATTCCGTTTCATCGAATAAGTGGACAGTTCATTGAATTTTCCTTTATTGAATTTTGGAGTAATACGATACTTTTTATATATTTTACTATCGCTTTTGAAATAGTTTCGACACCGCTCTAAATTCACCAGAAATAGAATTACTACCCGGACAATTTTTCGTCCACCTAAACGTTGGCTACTGAATCATAAAAGGTAGCTATCATATCAAAACTTGAGTGGATACGAGACTTATTCTTTTCTGGCAAGGTAGGCGGCTCAGCCGCATACTTTTTCCCACTTGATCCCTCTATTTATTCACGCGTGAAAGGCACTTTCTTAAGCTATTCTCTGCAGTGGCTTTTTTATTTTTATTTGTCGATTTACCCGCGTTCTCATTTTATCCTAGGAGAACAGCTTTCTTTCTCATGGTTCTTAAAAAAGACGCGTCTCCCCTCTTGGTTAATTTATTGCAACCGAAAGAAGCGTGGACCTGTCAGACCTTCGACATGCAGTGCATACTGTATGTCAAATATCTCGCAGGTCCATGGTTCTGTCGGTTACAATAAATTAAAAGACTCGAGACGCGTCTTTTTTTCCCCCCCGTATCGCGGGGACACGGAGACAGATCACTGCTTCGAGGATGAAGATATCTACGCCCTTGAACGGACGTGCGTTCATCACGGCACCTGATGATCGCAGCTTTGAAAAGTGTCGTCGGCGTCCTTGTTTCTTATTAGCCACATTAACGGAGGTAATTCTTTACGAAAAATAAAGAAGGTGACAAAAAAGGCTTCTTCCTTTTATATCTGTATAAGTTTATAAATTATAATAAATATTAGAACACTGCTCTCCGCTTGGCGCTAAAAAGAAAAGTATTTCCTAGATGTAGAATTCCTACTGCTCAAGTAGGCGGCGTTTCATGAAACCGCTTCGATGAAACGACGTTCGATGAAACTGCGTTCGATGAAACGGCTTTGATGAAATGTCCAGACCCACATGAACCGACGTGTGCTCGGGCTGCGTTGTAGAAATTAAATCCGACGCAGCATCTCCACTTGTACGGGTTGTGAGAATCTGCTCTAGTAGGACGATTTAGTAAAAGCGTTTACTAAATCGTCCCTCTCCAGTTGTCTAGATACTATAGTCTCAATTCATTCGGATACTAGTTGGGTATCATTTAGGGTCGATATACTTTCCCCTCCGAGAATTTGTGTTTTTGGTTCTGCTGTACCAAACTCTATTTTAAGTCACTTATGATCACCTCCTGATTGCTTTTTGTGCCTTCATCTATTTCCATGTGTCCTAATCTGTTGTACAATTTGCTAGACATTAAACGGTGATCAATTGTTGAGCGCGAGTTCTCTCTCCCACGTTCTTCCGTCGCATTTGATTTGGGTGTTAACAAGCAGTAGGCCAAGAGCATAGTATAATTCTTTTATCATCCTTCCCGTAGAATTTATATCCGGCAAAGTCCTCTAAGCGTGCATTCGTGTCTCCTAGAATTATTATTTTAGTACCCATTTCTCCAACATTCGTGGAAATATACACTAAAAGTGCCGCGCATTTTCCTCTCTCGAATCGGTTCCTGTTTTCAGATCTACAAATCCTATGTGTGTCTAAATCTCCGATATTGCCTTTAAACCACACGTGTTCTCTGCAGCATTCCGTCACCCTTTCACTAGCAGTCCCAATTTGCCTCCTTTCCGTTCCCCTCCACATGGATTGCATCCCGCCCAAAAATAACCTGCCAAGTGGGCCTCCGTATCTTTAGGCTGCATCTCTGCCAATCCATACAATACAAAATCTTGACCATTTAATTGTTCCACAATCTCTTCCCACTTGATTCTATTTCTGCCCCCCTTTAGAAATCCTGTATTCGGGCTTCCTTCCTATTTGCATTGGAACCCTGGGCTGCTGACCGGCTCCCTGCTGGCTCCTAGAAAAGCCTTCACTATACAGCCCGCCCTCCGCTATAGAGGATGCCGTCTCGGCTAAATGGATACCTCCCCGTTCACGAGAGGGACGTCAGTGTACACATTTAGCGGTCACACTCTCGACAACGGGGCTCGCACCGACGAGAGTAGAAAAACGAGGGTGTACATGAAACGGCACTACGCAATTATGGCAGCAGCAGATGCAGAGGACGACCAACTGCTTCCCGCTAAAAGAGAGACGATTCTCGAATGGATGGATGGAACACGAAGGACGTGGAATCAAAAACCAGTTGTACGAGGACGGCACCGACGAATATCCAAGACTCCTTCGGGTGGACCACGTGCGCTACAGCTGCAGCCACAACGAGAGAGGCCGACATCTCGCTCGGCAAAATCTGTAGTTGCCAGACGCGCGATTAAAATAGCGGCAGTCGCAAAAGGATCCTGAGGCGAGGAGCATTTGTGCAGCCCGAGCAAAAGCTCCCCCGGCTCCACGCAAAAGCCCGACGTTGTTAGCACACGAGGTGCACACGGGGGGCGTAGCAAAGGGAGGGTGCCGTGTGAATAGCCCAGTTGCCTGCAGACCAAACATGCTGGAGGAAGTAGAATTGGCCGCTGATGGCCGCGTGTGTATGCCAAGTATGGCTGCCTGCAGACAAAATAGGTTGGACCCAGTCTCGTTTGCTCTGGGCGCGCTACTGCAGGGGCAAGTCCTAGTCCTTGCGCTGTCTCTCCTATCTGCGTTGCGCCGAGCAGACGCCGGATTGTGGTTCGACTCTCGCCGAGCCCCTCGATGAATCTCGCTCGTTGCAATTAATTGTGCCCAGTTACCATTATTAGGGCTAAGTACGCCTTGTATATGCTCCCAAGTACGGTTGTAAATTGGGCCAGTTGGCAACGGTTAAACACTATGAGAAACAGCCTCGGTGAACACGGACAACGAAAAGGAAACAAACACGATTGTTGTGAACAGACACCGAGACGGAATGACTCGAGAAATAATTGAAGCTTTCTTTATTAGAGCGCAGCTCTTAGGCGCCCGTTTCCGGCTTGAGTGGCATCGGCGTAATCGCGCAGTGCATTATGGGACGTTTCCTACGATGCTGTCACACGTGATGTCACAAGGGTCACCAGTGACGTCATAGATGACGTCACGTGCCGTTACGAGGGTGACCAGTGACATCACCGTGCGTTGCATTATGGGTAAATTTCCCCGCTAAATTTAGCGGAAAAAATTCCCGCTAAACTTAGTGGTAAAATTCCCCGCCAAATTTAGCGGAAAAGTTTCCCCGCTAAATTTAGCGGACAAATTTCCCCTAAATGGGAGGCGAGCAGGAGAGGATGAGGGGCCTGGCTTCCTCTCCTCAAGAGCTGCGCTCTAATTCAGCGTTACAGGGGATTGTAAACGTCTCCTTTTTTTCTTCATTGGCAGACATGCGTGTCCGTGAACCGTCAGTGGCATTATCCGAGAAGGAAATAACATACCTTTGGTCTAACACAAGTGCCAATTTGTAAGGCGCCCTTTTGTTGCCCGGTAGGCGTGCGTCTCAATCTGTGCGTGTAATGTGTTAAAAAGTTTCTTTTTCGTAGAAGAAACTTGAGCTGCAAATTGTCCGTTGCCCCGTCGTGTTTGTTTCCTTTTCGTCGTCCGTGTTCACTGAGGCCATTTCTCATTGTGCTTTCTATGCTCCACTGCTTAGGAATCGGCTGCTACGCAGGGGCGGATGCAGGAATTTCCCGAGGGGGGGGTCAGCTGTTGGTCAGCGTACCATATGTTTAGGAATCCCCTCCCCCTCTCCTTCGTTTTACGCCCTAAATTTTACACATGCAGAAATCAAGAGGGGGGTCAGGACATCCGGACCCCCCCCTCTAAATCCGCCCCTGCTGCTACGGGCCATACATGTCCAGGGTGTCTAGCAAATTATTGTTTTGAAATTCCCAGACTTCTCCAGGTTTTCCCTGACAATTTCAGGTGAAATTCCTGACCACTGTAGAGACGGTTAAGTATATAAGACTATTACGACACAAGGCATTGAGAACTGTGAGGATCATTTTGCACGGGCTTAATCCAACTTGCATATTCCGAAATATTTGGGTTCGTCCAGTCTGGATTAAACGAGCACCTTCTTGCCGCCGGCATCGTCAGCGAAGAGGCCACTTCCGGAAACACGATGAAAACACGACACTCAACCACACACGTCAATAACCGAATGGCCAAATGGCCGCCAGATGCACACTTTCGGCTTAAGGTTTGGATTAAAATACGGCCTGCGACTTTCCCCTTTGTTACTAAATGTAGTAGCTCTAACTGAATCTAGCCTAGTCTAGCGCCCTCAATCCAATCCAATCCAATCCAAGGCTTGGATTTGTCTGCTCTTCCGGGTAGTATACTCTAGATCGGGTGAGCAGAGCCCGCACTCCGCTCTAAGCAGAATTCATTGCCTATTTTTCTGCCCCCAAGTCCTCAAGTCTTTGCTCAGGGAACTCGATGGCGTCTCCGGCTCACTTTCCCCGACTGGGCTCGTTTTTTGACAATATCCCTGACAATTCCCCGATTTTTCCCGGTAATTAAAATTTCCCCGACAATTCCCGGTCGCTAGACACCCGGATGTCCTACGTTGCCTACGTGCGACACTTTTTCATTGCGCTCGAGCGTTGCACTTTTGCATAAAATTGAGTCCATAAACACGTTCTTCGTTAAAAAAAACGCAAATTTTTTCGTGAATCGCATGGCTGAATTTAGCGATGGTTTGCAAATGTTTCTGCAGGATGCCCACTTTTTGATAAACCGTTGCACAGAAGTCTCGCAAACTGTATGACCAAACAACAGTCTGTATGGAAATGCTGCTAGAAATATAGACACCTATAGTCTACGATGGGTTAAGTGTTTGGAAGAAGCTCCTCCCACCTAGCAGAGCAAACGCTGGAGAGGTTGTCTCCTCTCTAGCATCTGCTCTACTCAAGCGGCAGGAAGAGTCTCGGCAACTATCAGAAGCGAAAGGATTTCTTGCAGCTGCAGACTGCAGGCACACGTGCGCCCCAACGGGACGCAAGAGCCAGGTCCGCATTGCTGGTTGTCGACATAAGGTCCGTGCAGTGAGCAGGCCACTGCACTTCACTCGCTGCACCTGGTGCAGATCAAATAGAATCTGTTCACCTCGTCGAGACATTTACGTCTTGACCGATACATTAGGTCTACAAGTTTTATCCATCGGAAGGCTAGGTGCACAAAACTATGTTATACTGGTACAGAGCGTTTGTGCAAAGGTCCGGCATTGCAAGGATTGTCAGCGAGGAAAGTGTGCACCAACATTCGTAATGCCAGCATCTCCTTTGTGGAAGGGCATAGTGAATTTTAATATAGTACAGAGCAACAGCACAAAGGAGCCACCGTTTCCCGCTTTCTTTTTTTAAACTGAAAGGCTGACATGAGAAGTAGAAGCTCGGAGGAAAGTGCTCGTTGGGGGCACGAACCCAACAGTTCCATACTCCTGCATACGCTGCCCAAACAAAATGCAAGCATCCTATTTTTCGTTAAACAAAGTGGCTCAGTTCAATAGCTCTCACTCATCCAGAAGTCAATGTGTTATCACCAGTAACTGAGTTCACCAAGTTGTCCAGCGTGGCTTTTTCTCAGTCCCATCGCTAGTAACGATAAACCATTATAATAATGCAGATACGTATAATTCTAGGGCATGTCACAATATTTATAACTATAACAATTTCGAAAGGCAATTGGACGAGATGCCAATTCCTAACCGAGTGCTCTTTTTGTTGACTGCAAGTTTGACTTTGACATGCATTTTGTTTATGTAGAGCTCGCGCATCTTTCTTAATAAATCTGTCGAGGTATTCAGTCCACCTATGCTTTTCCCGTATCTCGACATACCTGCGTACCAGATGGAAGGCAAAGAAACAGAGTCCACCAAAAAATCTAGTACCTTTATTCGCTCCATACCAGAATAAATTACACGTGCCTGGGCAGCTCCTATTTACAGGTATAGATGTCTCCCGACGGCACAGCGGGAATCCAGGGGCCAGCTCGCAATCTGGCATAGCCTGGGCCCTTGCAGGAGTTTCCAGGAACCCGGGAATTGGAGAGCATAGCATTAAGAAATCGAGGCAGCCTTTGCTTCAGATTGGGAAAAAAAAGTACCGCAGGTGAGCTTCTGCAGCTGGTATTAAGCGTGGGCCCAGCGACGCAAGTATAAGAAACTTGGGCAGCATTATGCCGATATTGGGAAAGAACAAATAAAGAGAGTTTCAGAAGCGTTGGAAGAAGCATTAAGTGACTCCGGCAGAAGCTTCTGCAGCCATTAAGCGTGTCTTGTAAGTACGAGGCAGTCGGAGGGAATGTGAAAGCTGCACGAAAGCGAGGTGCCACTCTCGCTAAGCTTCGCAAGCCGCAGTAGGTGCACCGGGAGTCGCCAGGATATCTACAACAACCGCCGGTTTTGAGCAACCGCGTTGTATTTGCAGAAACTAACGACGGCAGCAACGAATTTGTGGAAGCAGCGCGAGGCAACAGGCGCGAGTGACAGAGGGGCCGATCTCGCCGCTCGCGACGACCCATCGCGGATCGAGAAGAAAACGGGGACGCATCATTTCGACTCGCAATTTTCTTTCACGGCAACTTCTCACGGCGGTTACCACGCGGTTTACGGCGAAAAAATGGCGCTGACGCGTGGGTCCACGGAACGGCCTTCGCGGTGCCCCCAAAAGTAATCAGTTAACAAGTTATGCCCGAGAGACGACCTCTAGTCCACGCAAGACAAAAACGCCACCGCAATTTTCGACTCTCAACAGACTGCCGCATCCACTAGGATCCAGCCGGAACGGCGTAGACAAAAATGGCTAGAAAGGTTGAAGCAACCCAACAAAAGATTGTCCCGCAGAGGCGCGGCGCGGGGAACCCGACTTTTGACCCTTATTGCCCAACGACGAGACCCCGACCAACTCGACGGCGGGCCGGTCGGGCAACCGCGACGGAGCGGCGAGGCTTCCTCCACGTTCCGCCGCAATGGACTAGCCGTGGCGCCGCACAAAGACGGGCCGGTTGGGAGGACCCGGCAGCCGGCCCGCCCGAGGCCAGCTAGCTCGCGCACTTGCCGCCGGCCGCTCGTCCCGGGGACGTCCCGCAGAAGAACCGGAAGTCGGCCCCAAAACACGGGGCCCACCTCCGCGGAACCTGCGGGGGGTGGTCCCGGGGGCCGGGCGGGGGCGGGCTCAGAGCGTGTGGTAGTTGCGCTCTGTGCGTGCCTTGTAGAACTTGAAGCCCACGTAGAGGATGGCCAGGCAACCCAGGGACAGGATGATGCCCCCGACGAAGCTGAGGGCGTCAAAGTGCCGCTCGGGCAGCTGGCCCGAGGGGGCTGCCGTAGGCACCGCCGCGGGGGTCGTGGGCGCCTCCGTCCCGTTGGTGGTGGTCGACGGGGGAGCCACCGTCGTCCCGTTGGTGGTGGGCACCGGGGGAGCTACCGTCGTCCCGTTGGTGGTGGGCACCGGGGGAGCCACCGTCGTCCCGTTGGTGGTGGGCACCGGGGGAGCCACCGTCGTCCCAGTTGGTGGTGGGCACCGGGGGAGCCACCGTCGTCCCATTAGGCGTCGTCGCTGGGGGTTCGACGATCGTCGTGTTCTTCTGGGGTACCGAGGGTACAGACGCCTCGTCGAGCGAGGTTGGAACGGTCGTAGGCACAGTCCAGGTCGGCACCTGCAGTGACGGGGCTTTGCTGAGTGAACGAGGAAGTGCCAAGAGGTCATAGGCTGCACCGGACATGCCGGTGTGCGACATTCGATCCCGGCTGTGCCACACTGACAAAAGGGTGGACAGACAACTCGTAGTCTTTCGCTCATTCTCCATCCAGTACACCGCGTTTCCAGAGATCAATATACGACCATAGCCTTTCGGGGGTAATCCTCCGCTCGGACAATGTCTGCTCACAATACGCCGTGCACTAGCGCAGAGATGGCCGGAAGCGAGCAGGGAGTGTCCGAGCAAGGGCCCGCACTGACGACCCGTGCGATGGCTCGTCACACTGGACTCAAATTCCCCCACGCAGAGAGGGCGGAACCCGGCAGTTTCAAGAAGTGCCCCTCCACAGGCAACAGTTGTCTCGAGCTGCGGTTTCCAAACTGTGGTCCACGGAGCGGCCATCAAGAGCATTCGTAAAAGTCCTTGCCAAGCAAAGAAAAAAAACTCAACATTGCATTTTCGATGCGGAATGCATCGGGGGTCCCCGAACAGCCTCCGAGTGAGTCGGAGGGTCCGTGACGGCCTAAAAGTTTGAGAGCGGCTAGACTAGAGGGCTACCTGCATTCCTCGGCGTCGGTGGCCGCCGTGGACCATCTCATACCCGGAACTTACGAGACCCGCCACCTTTTACCACCGAGTGATGACACCCCCCCCCTCTTTCTCAGACCACTCAAGTACACGTCCGACAAAATTGTTTAAAAACCGATGCATATACCGAGTGAGCAAAGAGAGCTGGACTGGCAAGATCCACTTTCTGGGTTTTCCTTGGCCAGAAGTCAGCAACATACTCCTTGTGGACTGGGACAATTTTGCACTCGTCTCGCACAAAGGCAAAAAAGCGCATCCTGTTTCAACCCTGGCCATGCTCCGTCCACCTGAATCGAAAACTCCCCGTCATGTTCCGGCCCCTCGCTCCATCGAGTCGGAGGGCACTGGGCGTCCTCCCTAAAGTGACAGGTGGGTGGCTCAAGGCGCGGTGTTGGCAAGGTCTGGAGGATCGACGAGAGATAAGGCACGAGGTAGCGGCACAGGCCACGTCAGGCGTACTTTCCCGGCTTATCGCCGGGGGGACGTCAACCCTTCGAGGAGGGGGGCGTCTTTCGGGCAGCATTCTTCCCCGTCTCGTGGTCGCTTCCAACCGTGCCTCATGGAGCGTTCTGGACACACGTCGCGCAGCCCCGACCAGCAGTCGGGAAGTTTGACTCGGGGCGGGTCCGGACAGATCCGTTAGCACAGACAGCCGCGCTCTGCTAGGGGGGGGTCGTTCAACCGCGTGCAACTGCGGGACGATCGGCGAAAGGCTTAAAAGAAGCCTCGCTGCGCACTCACCCAAGACGCAGTGTGCGAGCGCGCACAGCAGCACTGCGACGGCGGCGAGCTTCATGCTTGGCGCGAAGCAGCTTGCGTTCACGCCCGGATGGGAACTGGGGAAGAGGACAGCACCGCTGGCGCGACGGCGGTCGTCAGAAACGCATGCGGGAACACGGCCCGAGGGAGACGGAGAAAGCAGGAACGTCGGCTCGGCACAGCTCGGTTGGCTCGGTCACTCGGTCACTCGGTCGCTGCTGCGCTACCTGGATGGACGGCTCTGCTGTACCCTTTTTAACAGGCGGTAGCTTGCGTCACCTAGCCTAGAAACCAAAAGTATGCTACCTTCGCCATGGCCCCCGAGATCCCAAAGCGCGCGAACGCTTCTCCGGCCGTCCCATTCGTGCGGAGAGGGCGTAATCGGAAAAAGAGAAGGAGGCGGCGTCAGCGGCGTCTCTCCGCCATCTCCGCGCGGAGGCGCTCCCAACCCAGTCATCGATAAAGCACTGGATAAATTTTCGTATTTTTACATTATATCCAGTGCTATAAGTCATCGACAGCATGGCGCGAGGCAGAAGAGTTAAAAAAAAAAAAAAAAGTCTTGTTACGTCGAGTTACTGCGGTTTCACCTTATGTTGTACCGCAGCGAAGGCTAGAAGCGCGAGCTCATAGCGTTGGCAGCTGCCCTTAGTGCACGAGAGCCTGTGCCGCCGGGATGTGCCCTAGAGCAAGGAGCTCGCGCTTGTAGCCTTTCCTGCGGTACATTTGTGTGGTAGAACTGTGAACAGCTGCTCTGGGGACGTAGATAGACAAGTTGTGATGCTCATTTAATTTAAGATATTCATCTGGACATGAGGCGGCTAGCGCTACAAGTGCGCCTTTTGATATATTTGACTGCAATCTCTAGAAAAAAATTGCTCTGTGCATAAAAATTCGGATTTCCCTAAATAAAAATAATCATGCTGCATTTTTTTTTAAATTTTTGCACGTTGTTTGGCGTAGTTTTTTTAGCAATTGAGCACGACGTTTGATACTATATAGTGAAGTCCATGTTGTCCTTTTAATATTTTTTACGCAATGCTTACGGGGCGGTGTTTGCTCCTACAAGACAGTCTGCAGATATCGGTCACCACGATATACGCGTGGTTCAAATGCCGCGTGCCGCGTGTCTCTTGCAGCATTCGAAGGCTGGAAGCTCAGACCTCGTGGCGACTCGCGTTTGAATCTGTTTGCAGACTGTCTTTTGTATGCAGTGTGACCCCGGCTTTAGGGAAAAAAATTATGGCGGTGAGAAGCAAAAACCTAGCAATAATTTCGCTTTTTTTTTTTTTGTAGCGTGAGCTATACTGGCCGAGGTTGAGCAGTTTCGAGTGGCTTGCATAATGAGCCGTGCTTTGT
Organism: Ixodes persulcatus; assembly: GCA_013358835.2. Classification (NCBI taxonomy): domain Eukaryota; kingdom Metazoa; phylum Arthropoda; class Arachnida; order Ixodida; family Ixodidae; genus Ixodes; species Ixodes persulcatus. Next base: position 247,122 of record JABSTQ010009584.1, on the reverse strand, counting down.
GTGCTGCGCAAGCACGAGGAGCAGCGACGTCTCACGGGGCACAGCTGGCGCGCCGGAGACGCCGCCGCCGCGCGCGCCTCGCCGGTCTGCGCATTTCAGAGGAGTGACGTCATAGCCGCGACAGACGCACTGGCGCCGCCGCGTTATACACCATAGCCGCGTGCCCAGCTGTCCGCCTTCGTTGCGCAGTAGCCAAGTCCGACGCTGCACCGGAGCCGCTTGATGGCGCCTCTCATTTTGTGCGCCTAAGCCTACGCTATCCTGGCATAGCAGAGCTAAGCCACCACAATTTTTTTTTTATATGAGCTACGTGATAATTGTAGGTTTTGATTCAAAAAGGGGGACGTTATGTTGTAATGTCTAGTTTTTGGTACATGTAGCACAGACCACCTGTATCCCGTTGTGCACCTTCTGATGTAACTAAATTGATATGCAAACAGCCAATGGGATCTAAAGAAAAAAAAACTGGTTTATTTATAAATTCCTCGTTCCAACCTGGTTTATTCGGTGTCAACCTGGTATATTTAGATTCCAAGCCTTGAAAGTTTAGGTTAGACGCGAAGTATACTTTGCGATGCAGTGGCTTCAAGCGCTTCAAGCAGTTTCTTTCGATACACCAAATACGATATAGCTTCGGAAACCCATGGGAGCGGTGGCGAACGCGAAAGTAGCGCCTCTAGCGGACTCGGAGTCTACAGAAGCAGGTGACGCAGCCTTGTTCAGCATAGAGGCGCCCCCGTTTTGTCACCCCAACAGCAGAAACAATTAGGTTTACTACAGTTGATCGAATGCCATTTCATCGAAGCACGTTTTAGAGAATGGGCACGTTTTATCGAAGCACGGTTTAGAGAAAGCAGAGCCTCAGTTTAGAGAAACGCCGTTTATCGAAAAGGGGACGCTTTTTAAAAACATTTGCAGTGGCTTAGCTCGGCTATGCCAGGCTATACGTAGCGTGAGCTAAGGTGGTTATTCTTAGCTTTCCTGGTTGTCTAGGATTGGCTCGATTATCATGCTTACTGCTGCTTCAATGACACACACACGGTATACGTATTATGTGACACATGTATATTTATTTTTTTTTTGCTCAACGTCTGGTTGCTTCTTTATTGCCACAAAGACGGCTCGGTGGTCAGTGTAGTAACACGCTGTCGTCTCTATGGCCCCACCGCAGTATTTGGAATTGATTGTCTGTCTCTGATACGCAAGATAAATGGTGGTTCCCCATTGGGTAGGCGGCGCCGCTACTCAACGTTTCACGCATGACACTACTTACCGGCGTCAAGTCTTTCATGTGCCACAGTCTTTCACACACGTCGCACACATATCCAAACGGATTGTTTACCAAGTCCGTCTCGAAGGTCCGAGTCGCACTGGCGCTTTAGCCAAGTTTCACTGTATAGTCAGTTAATCGGCGAGCCTTGACATCATCGACGGCGTCGATGACGTCGCTCAGCCTCCTGGCGACGCCGCTTTGCTAGTCAGAACCTAGAAATAGCAAATCTGAACCCCTACTGCACTGGAAAAATTACATGGAACGGCCCTGGACTTGGCTTTACAACTGTGACCAAGGAAGGAGATCAGGAGTACACCAGGATCCCCTGCCTCGCCTTTGCGGACGACTTGGTGCTGCTTGCCGAGTCCGAGGCGGATATGCAGCACCTTCTGGACATTTGTGCAGCGGTGGCACACCAAGATGGCTTCCGGTTTAACAAGGATAAAACTCGGTGGATGGCGTTCAATTCAACGGAGACAGCAAGCTTCCACATCGGAAACCAACAGCTCGAAGAAACTACAGAATACACATACCTAGGTATCAAAATCCAGAACACTAACGACTATTTGGTCAAACACGAAGCAGCAGTGGTGGCAAAATCAAGCAAGCTGAAGGGAAAAGTGTGGCATCTGGCGAGACACTCCTACAATACATATGCGGTGGGAAGAACGCTTTGGAAGACAACAGCAATCCCAGCAATAACATATGCAAACGACGCTGTAGCACTCGGACCAGCCCAGCTGAAGCTTCTCGACAGACATCAGATCGAGATTGGACGGTGGCTCCTGGGAGCAAACTGTTACGCAGCTAATGCAGCAGTGACGGGGGAAATGGGGTGGTCGACCCACGAGGTAAGAGAGGCCAAAGTCTCACTACCTCGGTCGCCTGGCGTTCCTACCCAGGGAAAGGTACGCCAGGCGAATGTACCAGCACATCAGGTACCGGGGAATTAGAACAGGGTGGATTAGAAGAATCACGGCCATAGACGGCAAATTTAGTGCGGGCACAGAGCGACATGCGGCCAATGGCGAGAAACAGTGGACAAGGACGACACGAATGGAGATCACTGCGAAGGGAACGTGTCTGTGGCAAGAGGCAATAAGGAGGAAGCGGTCGCTCGCCCAATATCGGGAACACAAGAGTGCACCAGCTCCCTACCACCACTATCGGGGAGACAGAGCGCCCTTCTTTTCCAGGCCCGGACAAGAGCTCTACATGCAGACTATGTGGCCTCGGGGTCGAGGACATTGATCACATCTTCAGCCAGTGCCCGCGTCTACAACCAAGCGAAACGGCAGGAAGGGCCCTCGACGAGGTTCTGGGCTTGGTGAAACGCCCAGAACATGAACAGCGGCAGAACACAGGACCACAGTGCCCAGGACCACCACAGCCGCCGCTTCAACAACGCGAGGCAGAGCTGGTGGAAGCGACGAAGCGTCATCTACTAAGGTGGGAAAAGTGTTGCCGCGCTGCTGAGGAGTCCGAAGCCAGAGCCCTCCGGGCCCCAGCGAGCCACGACGACACACAGCCCGTCCACCTCAAAAACTTTCATTGAGGTCCGTGCATCAGTTTGTCTCGATGTTGTGACTAGGGGTGTCGCGAACCGGCCGAGGTTCGAGTTCGACCAGGTTCGACTTTTTCGAACTTTTAGTGGAAAGGTCGACGAACCTTGTACATACTTGTACTGAGGTTCGACTCCTGTGCGCATGCGCGACAGGCTGGCCAGTTGGCTTCGGATTGGATGGTGATGGCTAAGGGATGAATTAAGGGCAGCGCTGATTGGTTATTCCAGTTAATACAGTACAAAAAATTAAGTTATAACCTCTTCGGTGATTAGAATTGGTTTCTTTTAATTTCAACTGTTCATAAAATAAAACAACCCTTTGCATAAAAAAAAATATTTTCCAAACCTAGACACGCTTGTATCAAGGTCTGGCCACACTGTCCACAAAGTCGAACTGGTCGAATCTGGTGAAACGTTCGAAGGTTCGTCGAACCGGTTCGACCCAATCGAACCCCGAAAGTTCAACCTAAAAAATCCGGTGCGACAAAAGTTCGCGACACCCCCCATTTTCACCTCAAGGACCGAAGTAAAAAAAGTCAGGCTCCTCGCGGAGCATTACTAATTTTCCCTTTTACGAGGAGAATTAATATATATGTAGGTGCATTTTAGATAAGATATACGTTATCTAATCAAGACGTATACGTTTCAAACGCCAAAAGGATCGCTTCTTCCTCCGACAACCAAATCTTGTAAGAACTACTTCGCCCGGCGTATGAACAATGCGCAAAACGTCCTTTTTTCTTGAGGTGAAGACGAGTAGGGTTGTGACTTCACAGAGACTGTGGCGGGTGGGAGCGACTTGTGCGAGTGGCCAAGGTGTAGCCAGCTTGGGGTCACTTGGAAGCCAAGCCAGGTCTGACCGTCTGGAACTATGGGCCGCCAAGCGGTAGACACAAACTTTTGGTGGTTTCTCTTTTGCTTTTGTTCTTATTTTTCCTTAGCCACGTCATATCGACAACGGTGTTTTTTTTTGTTTTTTTTAAGCGCGCCTGCGACGTTCTTTTGGGAGCGACCGCCCTGATGCAAAAGGGTTTTGGTGCTACTGAATACTAGACGTTCCTCCCTCGCTCCGGTGCCTCCGCAGCACGATTGGCCTTCTCCTACAGTACTTCTTCTGTTCGGTCTTCCTACGCTCAATTGCTAATTCGCTGCCGGGCAACTACTTCGGGATCCGAGTTAAGCTTCGCCGCTCTTCTGCGCCGCTGAGGAGCAATTTTGCTCTCCTTCTCCATGGCTATAGGTCTGTTTCTCTCGGCCAGGTTGAGCTGTAGCGTTCACGAGACGAGACCACAAAAGAAGCGCTTCCCATAGCGTCCGCGAGACGCGACCATCTAATGGTGACGTGAAGCGGCGTCCTAGCGTTCATTGGTTCTGTCATGTGCGCTCCACGGGTATAGTGAACTGCAGGCGCCGAGACTGGCGAGGCGCGCACGGTGGCGGCGGCCACAGTGTGGCGGCGGCGGCTCCGGCGCGACAGCTGTGCGCCGTGCGACGTCACTGCTCCTCGCGCTTGCGCAGACCGGCGAGGCGCGCGCGGTAATGGCAGAGCCCGCGGCGGCGGCGTCTCAGACGTGCCAGCTGTGCGCCGTGTGACGTCACTGCTCCTCGCGCTTGCGCAGCACAGGGCACGGCTCATTATGCGAGCCACGCGAAACTGCTCAACCTCGGCCAGTGTAGCTCACGCTACAAAAAGGCTCTCCTACTTCTCGCGTGTATCACTCATAGAGTTATAATAACTCTATGGTATCATTTCCCCGCTGCGCTCCCGCCGCTTTGCGGCGGCAGTCTGCGGCGGCTTATTACAAAAATGTTAACTCACCTGATTTACCCGAATTCGCTAAAAGGAGGCTCATCGCCATTTTCTCTAAACTGGGTTCTCTATAAAGGCATTCGATAAACGGGGGTTGGTAAAACAGCGTTCGCTAAAACGAGCTTCTCTAAACCGCATATCGGTCAGTCCGCTTGCAAAGCGCAATGCACTGATCGCATCTGCAACGACAATCAAATAACAACGCGCGCATAAACAAAGATAGAACAGTTTATTTAGCGGTCTCAAACACCACTCAGGGGATCAAACGCGTCTGAAGCGCATCTGGGAAGCGGGTAGAAGACGCGACGCGGTAGAGAAGGGTCGCCATCGCCAAAGTTGGCGTCGTTATGAAAATGTCAAAACTACAGCTGCGCTTCTTTGGACCCAACTGTACACACGCCATGGTGGTAGCGGTGTACTTCGAGGATGGAAAGATGCAGTTCAGCGATCGGAGGGCACCCAGGAAAGACCGGACGGAAGAGAAAACCGCCGCGGAGACCACAATGGCGAAAATGGCGGGAGGTCTTCCTCGAAAATCTTCGACTGTTGTGACAGAGGCAATTGGAAATGTTGGATTGCAAGGTGGGAGCGCTACCGCATACTATCAGGACTTGACCTGCGCAACGCGGGAACACGGGTGAGCACCTTTCTTCCCGTGATGGGGAGAGAAGCCGAGGACGTCTTCACTAAGAGACGCCAGCGGCCGATCTTCCTTCATTTCACGAATACTACCTCTGAAAAAGCGATTCAATCGTCGCAAGCAAGTGGCTAAACCCGGAGCGTGTACGTCACAGAAACTATTTAGTTTTATTCTCCAGGCTTTTGACAATAAAGACTCGTCAACCTTCCATTTTGTGCCGTGTTTCATTGTTGCTGGAGTTGGCACCAGCGGTAACCGGGACCAACTCCTGCTGGGACCAGTTGCAACTGGGACCAGTTGGTCCCAGTTGAAAATTTTTGCCTGGGAAATTTCGAAGGCTAAAAAGCATTCGAGCATTTGATCGCTGCGGTAAGACTTTTAACCTGGGTCTTTATCGTGAGCCACGGAGTAAGGATTCCAAGGGTGCAGCTAGACTGCGCATAAATCACCAAAGAATTAAAAACCTCGAGAGAAGGAAACAAGTAGGACATACACACCACCGTCTTAAATTTGAGAAGGGGGTGTGTCCCATTTGTTTCGTCTCGAGGTACTTTTAATTACGATTGTACACCAGCTCGCCCGTGTTTAGACTCTTATTTCGCGTAAATGGTGTCGTTAATGATTCGAGGCAACCATTCACGGCTCCACACACCTGAAAGACGTCTCAACAACGCCAAATGTATCGTGCAGTGTACTACGCGAGGCTCCAAAATGGCGGCACGGATATGGATCAATTTGAGCGCCACGGCACTACCGTGCACTAAAATACAGGGTAGTGTTTGGACCGGCGCGACTCGGCAATGGGAGTTTGTGAGGGTGCGAGTGTAGACATGGCAGCGCAAAGTAGCCGAAGCCTGCACGTGCCCAACCACCACCCTGTTGACCTTACCACCGACGCGCAGGTGTCAACACCTGTCGCGATCGGGTCCCTATTGTTTCGGGCAATTACGTTCCGTGGACAACTTTTTAGTAACGCACGTTTCGTCGACACTTGTTACGCAAATGGACCTTTTCCACATACCGACGGCATCAGGCGGTGGCTGCACAAACTAAAAATCGAGGAAGGACCTACCTGCGCTACCAATCGATAATGGGAGCTACGCTACCAGTTTCTTCACTCTCTGAGCTGCGATGCGTGCCCAACGAGACATTAAAGAGGGGCATCCGTGGCGTCCACCCAAACATCGTGTTTTTCTTTTTGTGCATTTTCTTTTTTTGCGTAACACAATTAGATATATGCTGCAATTACGTGTTCTACTCGCTGATCCACAGCCTCCTTCCGAATTTCCTCGATTTTTCGTGCCCACTTCCGCCGCTTGGCATCGGGCGCTCGCGCATGCGCAGAGCGCTTCTCGGAAAAGGTCCATTGCACGCTGTTGTAGCGCGTTTATCACTGGGATGCGTCGCAATGACGGTCTGCAGTGGCTCATTACAAAAATGTTAACTCACCCAACCCACGTGTACACGCCGCTTCGTGGCAACAGTCTGACGTAGCTTATTACGGAAAAAAGCTGATCTAAGCTGTCGATGAAACAATCTGTCAATGAAACACTGTGTCGATAAAACCATCTATCGATGAAACGTCGTTCGATGAACCGATTGTCATTGGTCGCAATCTACAGCAGGTACCTCGTGCGAGCTGCTCCGGTCCCAACACTACCCCGTATTCTAGAACACCAACGGCACGGAGTTTGGTAGTTTCAGTACTCTGGATCGGAGCACTTAGAAGCGTCCCAGCAATGCCTCCGCTCTAGCAGACAGAGCTGGGCACCTTGACGGAGGGTACACTGGGCGACACAAGAGCCCCGCTGCCCGACCATCGCGTCCTCCGGGTGGTACAACATCCGGGTGCTGCAGCATCCCCATACCTGCTTGCAAAAAGCGGACCAACTCGCTCACCGTACTGCGTCCCCATAGATCGACTTGCGGAACATCTCTACTTGCACCCTACTTCGACTTGTCTGGGCTTTTGGGAGGCATTCGGAAAGCCAGCCCCAACGCAAAACTGCGCTTCAAAAAATACCCGGAAACGGGCTGCAACGCCCCGTTTCCCTCCAGTTTTTAAATACTAATTTGAAGCGCTTGTGGAACAAGTTTCTTTTAGTTACCATAGAGTGGTGCATGTACGTTTTGTAATGATGCTCCGCAGTTATTGTAATATTACGAGCGTGCTTTTGCTTCGTTTGTGCATTTACTTTAATATTGGCAAACACAAATTATGCTCCATGTATGTGGCGCTTCTATTTTCCTGCTGCTGTTTATTCCATTTTTTTTTTAAATCTCACCCTTAAGAGGGGTTAACGGCATCTTAAAATAAACCTTGGGATTGCCGACCACCGGGCATCGGTGTCCCAGATGTGCATGGAACGTTGTGCCTGGGGTTCAGTCGCTCGGTGGGTGCTCCGCGAGGTCGATTCATTTGTGGGCGTCCTTCCAGCACATTCCGGGCAGTCCCGCCTGGGCAATTAAATTTCAATGTGTCCTCCGACCAGTGGCGTCACTAGGGTCAGCGACACCAAGGGCGGCAGTGGCCTGCTGCGACACCCCCCGGGGCAGTCCGCCTCCAACCCCCTGGGTTCCATCTCCAGCCTGCCCCTTTCAATGACTACTGCGTGACACAAAGATGCAAGGGTGGCCCTCACACCACACTGGACGATTATCTCATCTACAGAGATTTCAAACACCATTGGGAGCCAGACCAATTTCCTGCCGTCTAAATACAACAGCCACCACAAATGGAAGCAAGATGAAAGCAAAAAAGAGCATTTTTAAGCAACCTGGGTTAGGAATAAATAAAAAAGAACCCGGAGCCAATCGGAGGGACGGAGCAAAGCGGCTCTTTGCAGGAGTGCACTTCGACGACACCTCGGCACGCTTCGAGGAGCCCGCTGGGGCCGCAGCTTTTGCCACTTGTCAAGTTACCATGAAATGAAGTACAATAAGCGGGCATGTGCAATTACTAGGAGGTCTCGAGTGGGAAGCAAATTCGAAGCAAACAGTGACTTTGGCCGTTCAATCGAATGATCCTACCGTTGTACCATGCTTAAACAAAAACCCCGCTCAACTCCCAAAGGTTGTTCCCGAGATTCCACTCGTCCACTTCTAAGCTAATTTTCATCCAACTATATTCATGGACTGTGGCCTCGGAAACTCCCAATGCCTACATTGGGCTGGCAAATGAACAACATATTGGACGTAACATTATACAGCTATAGAGATGCCGAGCTATACTTTGTTTCACAATAACTTGGCCAACTGCGGAGGCCCCCGCGACCCATTAAGAGCGTCGGAGCGAGGTGCGTGACACCACGTCACGGGAGCGTTTGTGCCCCTGCGCCACATGCGAGGCCCGGAGGAACCGGCTGTCGTCTGCTGGCCAAGAGTCGTCTGCTGCGACACCAACCAACTTCGGATGGACGTCCACCGCTGCAACATCGTCGTCCGCGAGCTCTTTGGGAACAGTTCATGAGACAACCACGCGCTCAATTTACCCGCAAATCTGTGGCAGGTCTAATGCCAGGGCGACGTTTTGACCACAAGTGGTCGATTAAGGGGCTGCGATAGTTCAAGCATCGTTCAAAAGCCGCGTCAATCTCGGAAAATGTTTGATCCGAATTAAGTACCACCGAAAAGTAACGTGTCTTTGTCTCTCTTCCGTGTCGTGGAGCATAGTGTCGACAGAAATGCGATCGCGCGAGTTCAATTGCGGAAAAAGAAGCCCAAACTACTTTTTGTCGCGGACGGGGCTGCTGCAGTGGCGGTAACGAGACCTCGGTGGGCTGGATCATGGGGTGTTGTCACGCCTCGTGTTCCGAAGCATTTATTGGGTCGCGGGGGCTGCAGCCTCCACAGTTCGCCAAGTTATCGTGAAACAGAGTACATACCTAATCAAAGAAATTTAGGAATCATCTCGCTACATGCGGATGTTTTCTTCATTCTCAAATTTGAAAAAAAGAATGGTGAACGCAGGTTGTTGAGGCATATACGCCTAGCATATAGCCAAAGTTTAATATAGAAAATTTCACCGCAATGTAGGTATCAACATTTAGAAAGTTTCCGGTTGTTTTAGACACACCGGCACGTGCGTGCACCATCAAGTTTGAACAGTGTGCTTTCCTCCTAAGCACGCAGCTGCGATATTTGTGCTTTCTGAAGTTTGTCTCGAAGCGAATATCGAATAGCATATTATTCTAAACTACTACCGTACAAAAAAGAGATTATTTGCGCAATGCTAAGAATGTTAGCCTGGAACAGTACTATTGTTTCTTGGGAGATGATATAACGGGTCCCAGTAGCGCCGTTATAGGGAGGCACTTTTGTACTGTGCCAGGACTAAAGCAGGACGTCTCCCCCGCAGACGCCCGTAGTGCCGGGAAGGGACGAGGACTGCCAGGGGGAGCGACACGGAGGAGGCGGGAGAAAAGGAGAAGCAGCATTTATTGTTCAGCACCGTAACAGATGTTATGGAAGCTCAGCAAAAGGACCGTAATTAAAACTGTTAACCGCTTAAAAACCTGGGAGAGAAACCTCGGGCGTCGGTTTTTGACAGGCCCTCGTGCGGGGCCGCTAGAAACTATACATTTGGCAAGCCGTATCACATGCGAGGCACCCGGGAGGCCCGCACAGCCCGCCTCCGTTAGTAAGTCAGGGAAGAGGTCAACAACCGGGGCCCACCCACGAGACGACCCGGAGGAACTGCGCGGCGTCCACTATGTACAGGCACCGCCCGGGGCCCAGAAATGCGCGGTGGGGGAGCTCGGCCCGCCGAGCCCGCCCGGGGCGCCATCACGAGTCCTTGCGGGGGGCCCTCTTAGCGGCCCACAGGCTGTTGTGGATGGTGAAGGCGTCGATGGTGACCGTCAGGTGCTTGGTGTGGATGCGGCTGAAGCTCTTGGCCCCGGAGTTGTACTTGAAGAAGAGGTCCATCATGGGGGCCGTCACCGTGCGGGGCCCCACCCCAAACAGGCGCCCCACCTCCTCCCGCTCCGGCTGGTACGAGTAGAGGCCCCGGAACTGGCAGCCCGCGTCCCGGAACAGGATCAGGAAGTGCTTGCTGTCCGAGACGCCCATCTCCTGCGGGAAGGGAGGCTCAAGGCCCTGAAGGGGCGTCCCAGAAGGCACCCACCTCCAGCACCCGCCGCTTGGTGTCCGCATTCACCTGGCCCGCCAGCACTGTGTTGAGGGCGTTGAGGATGATGCCCCGGTTGGACTTGGCGGCGGGCTTGACGAACAGCTTGGGCCCCGTGTAGTCGCCCAGGGGCAGCAGGAGCTGCAGCGACCCGCTGCCCGCAGAGGCCGTCTCCGAGGCGTCACTTCCCCCCCGCTGCCAGGACGCGTCCCCGCACGGGGGACTGGGCGCTCGGCGGCTCTCGTCCCCGCGGCCGGACTCTGTCAAAGGCGTCCCGTCTCAGCGCCCCAATCTTGCCCAGTGAGCGACCAAATGCTACCCAAATAACCGAGCTCGAACGCTTCTTTCTCTTTATAAATGTCGAAAGGTCCATCGCTGCACCCCATGTGGACGGCAAGAAAGAGGAAAGTAGGTGCAATCGCACCTCCCAAAAAGAAGACGTTAGAACCTCATTGATAAGTTTTTCGGGTGAGTTTGTAAACATTCGTAGGTGGAAACTGAAGTAAATGTACAGAAAAGGTTTGCAAGCGTATATAGGTCTCAAACAGATTCAGAAAAAGTTTTAAACATTCGTCGATGTGAACTCGAATACGTTTTAAAAAGCTCGCACCTTCCACGTGGTGCTTCGGGCGAGTGATTTGCGGGCAAGCGACGGAGTCCGGGTTTGCGGAGGGGGTTTGCAGATGTCCGCATCCATGCGCCCTCATCCGTAGCAATTGGGTACACCACAGCCGCAAAGGAGGTCTCGCTGGTTGAAAGGCTGTAGTGGGCGTGCCGGAAAGATTGAGGCGTGCTAGACCAATTTTGACGAAAGCTTCCCGACACGGACCCAGAACATTACCGGAACTTGCGGCACATCACAGACAAGAACAGCTGCTGCAGCTTCCTTCACGTGCAAAACTAAAAATTAAAAAGAAAAAGAACAAATTTTGCGTCATTGTGATACAAGACGCTTTTCGAGTCAATCCCCCGCCAAAGGTCCGCAAGGGGAGTCAAAAGCAGGAACCTAAAAACGTCAAGCGCCTTTTCACTCGGGACTTTTTGGAAGGGGATGGACTTGAAACGAGTGTGGTCTGGCAAAAATTAATTTTTTTTCCGTAGGAGTAACGCAAAGAAGGCGCATCATTTTGTTTTGTTCCGTTTTTGTTTGTTCGCTGGTTCGTAGTTCTTGGTTCCATGCGTGAAAGAAGCCGCAAGAACTTGGCTCGGCTGACGTGCTGCAGGTTCTGGTACTCCCCCAGCTCCGTGTCAAGAAGCTTCTGTCAGAACAGCCTTTCCTCCGGCAAGACCAAGACCCAACCAGGTTGGGCAAGACCCTTTGGGGCTGTGGTGCACTCGAGTGTTGAAGACACGGCCCTCTCCACGAGCCTGGGACTCAGTCGCTTCGTTACTCGAGCAGGACCATAGTTGCGTTAAGCCTTGGGTTAGCAAAGCAAAGGGTGCTTCGTGCTAAGCCTCTCACGGCATTCGGTCTCGCTTGATACGGAACGGCAGCACATAGCTCTTTTTCGTTGTAATGCGATAGCACCGCAGAAAGGTCCCATTTCTGTTAGGGTCTCGCGGCGCTGTGAGACGCAAAGTGGTCCGGTCGATCCTCGCTGCTCTCTGCTCGTCTCCACTTTCGCGTCAACGGGCTTGGGAGGTGGACGATCCGCAGACGTGTCGTCACCCGACGAATGCATCTACGGATCGGTTCGTCGTGTGAATTGACCGGTGCAATGTTGGCGTCTTTTTGAATCAAAGAACCGGGAAAGAAAACGCGCTATGCGGGAAATTACTACCTATGCGCATTGTTACGAGAGCCGGGCGGGACTGGCGCTTCAGAACCATTCTACGAATTGAATAAAAAATGTTACTAAATACTAAATGCCACAAAATCACTCGGTAAGAGTTCAATTGTCATAGTTTCTGTCTGTTGCCCGTCACTGCCGAATAATAATACCGAAATTAAACGGTAACGCGGAACCACGTCTAGAGATCACGCCAAATATTTCGAGATTTGAAACTGCGTATTTACAAAAAAGAGCTTCGAGTGGGAAGTGTCGCTTAACTTTCCCTCCCTCTCATTGACCACGGCAATGAAGGGCGTCTGCCAACCGGTCAATCATGCTCCTACTTGGTTGTGCAATTGCCGAGGGAGCTTTCTGCACATGCACCTGACATTTTAGTTCTTTCTTTAGAAGCCTTCTACATAGCAGTGGGTATCGTACCCTTTTTAAATAGGTAAAGAAGAAAATGAAGATGACTCTGGTGAGCAACGCGAAGAATACCCCAAAATTCTCGATCTCTCGACTTGGCTAACCTCTCCAAGTCCGAGAGGTGATCCGGCACCGACCAACTCGTCCGAGCCGTCTTTTCCAATGTCGTCCTTTACGCCCCCCGCACGGCCGCCGAGCACCGCCACGTTCAAATAAAGAAGCCAGGAGACGGTCGGTCCATGCCTGGTCACTTCCAGGCTCGGAGTTGTTATACTTCCAAGTCAGCGGCGTCTCGCTACAAACACGCAAGTCGCAACGTCTCTAAATTTTGAAAATTCGTTAGCCAACTACGTCATTGTAAAGAGAAGCGAGGATCCACCGCGTCCTCTACAGCGGTTTGTGGGAGGATGATGTGGATCTTTGGCTCTTGCATGTGCTAAAAATCCCGGTTTGTGAAAAGATGATGCGTATCTTTGACTGGCTCTTGCACATGCTAAAAATCCCAGTTTGTGTTAGGAGGATGCAGGTGTTTGACTGGCTCTTGTGTATGCTCAAAACCCGGTTTGTGGGAGGATGATGCAGATCTTTGAATAGCTCTTGCGCATGCTAAGAATCTTGGTTTGTGGGAGGATGATGCAGAACCCCCTCAAAAATGAGCAGTTCTTCTTTTTTTTGTTAGTAAAGGAAGACAAATATTGAATGACTACCAAATTGTTCCAGCCAGGACGGCCCTGTACTCGTAAATTGTAAAGTACATCGACTACTACACGCAAAAAATGAGACAAACCCCCCCGTTACGAAAACCCCCCTTCCCCACGAAAATAATTCCAGGCTACGCCACTGGTACTTCTACCTAGTCAGAAGTTGCACACGTTTCTAGCTCCAACTCTCGCTCGCTACAGTTTAAGGAAACATTTTTACGGAATAGGTTGTTTTATTTTATAAATAGTTACTGTCGAGGGAACATAATTCTAATAACTCGAAGAAGTTATTAACACGATTTATTCTCGCTATATTAGCGAAACAACCAAACAGTGCTGCCCTTCCTAAAAGTAGAATGTTTGACTCAATCATTTAGTGACCACCATCCAATCCAAAGTCAACTGAGCCAACCTGTCGCGCATGTGCATAGCAGTCGAACCAACTTTCTCGAATAAAGGGTTTTTATTACAGTCAAACCCGGTTATATCTAGGGTTCCGCGTTTTCGGTTTTTATTTTTTCAAAACCCGGCATACCTTTTTCGTTGTTTATTTTAAAATTCAATTTTCATTTTGTTTTTCGGTGTATATTTATTCCTAAAAAAGTTTACCATTTTTTTTCGGTGAATATGAAAGAGGATCAGACGAACCTTGTGGCAGCGATATTTGGGATCACTCAAAGAATAATGGCACATATACATAGGTGGTCTTAGCTACAACTTCCGTCAGGACACACCTCAAAATAGCGGAATTGGCGGGCAGAATCTTCAGCGCGCTTCATTTTCCTTCCCCTTCTGACGACGTGACCGTCTGAGGTGGTGACCATACAGGAACCAGCGGACTGGCAAAAAAGTCCATCGTATTTATGTTTTTAACCGCAGGAAAGTTTGAGAGAGGGTATGAAGAAACATTTTAACGGCTTTCCTCGATGTCCTCCCAAGTGCATGAAGCGAAAAACCTTCTTCTAGCCCACATCCAAACTTTTGTTTTTAGGACCGGGAACTTGACACACTAAGCCCGATCCCAGAAAGGACACAGATGTCCCGCAAAGACCCATCCAAGTTATCTTTTGTTGCATGTTGAACCTTGGAAGAGGGCAATCACAAAGACGTCGGACAATGTCCAACCTTGCAAAGCCCTCTGCCTCTCTCATACCCCCCCCCCCCCTCTCTCACCCACCTCGACGCGGCCCTAAAAAACTGACCTTTTTCGGTTAAAACCCAAGTTTAGAAAACAGATTAGACTTACTTTTATCGGTTTTTATCGGTTGAAGCTGAAAACGCCGAACCTACACACTGACCTATTTCGGTTAAAACCGAATTTCCGAAAATGAATTTGGCATACTTTTACCGTTTTTTATCGTTTTAAACCGAAAACTCCGAACCCTAGTTATATCACACTCGGGTATTTCGAATTATTGCTTATATCAAACAATCCAAACATCCCATTGAAAATCACACGTAATAGTATAGGGGTGTTGTCTTTTTGTATCCAACTCCCTCGGCGGGGACACTCGATATAACGAACGAAGCCCGGGTACCCGTTGCTTTACCAGCAATCCGATTGCACCGGTGGCCAACACATCGGTGCGTTGCGTGGCTGGCAGAGTGCCAAGCCAGCTTATACGCGGGAACATACACAGCTAAAGATCACTCGTGAAAAAAAACAAAAACAATGAACCGTAAAAAAAAAAGAAAAAGTGGAGGATGGCAAAAGCAAGGGGAAAGGGAAGGGCTCTGTCCGGTTTTTGTTTTTTTCCTTTCTTTTTTGTTGTTTGAATTTAGCGACTTTCTTTTTTGTTGCTTGCTTAACTTTTTTCTATGAATCAAAAAAAAATTTCTTTGGATCTCGCTTTTCCGTTTTTCTTTCTTTTTACTAATTTTTGCGTTTTGTCGCTTCTACTGTGTGAAGGTCCCAGCCAGGCACGCGTGTAAGTGCGGCAATGCTTGCGGTGTCTGCCAACTACGCTCTACTCTATTTAGCGGCTCTTGGATGCTTCGTTTGGTAAGCTCCCGTTTGTCGGGACCTTCGGTATTAGCAGAGACGCCAGGAAATTTCAACTCTAGCTTAATTTAACATACTTTTGTATATCAAATTATCGATATACCAAACTATTTTATGATCCCCTTTGAATTCGATATATCTGGGTTTGACTGTATAAGCTCACCCATTGATTTCAACAAACCCAGGCACGCGTGTAAGTGCGGCAATGCTTGCGGTGTCTGCCAACTACGCTCTACTCTATTTAGCGGCTCTTGGATGCTTCATTTGGTAAGCTCCCGTTTGTCGGGACCTTCGGTATTAGCAGAGACGCCAGGAAATTTCAACTCTAGCTTAATTTAACATACTTTTGTATATCAAATTATCGATATACCAAACTATTTTATGATCCCCTTTGAATTCGATATATCTGGGTTTGACTGTATAAGCTCACCCATTGATTTCAACAAACCCAGGCACGCGTGTAAGTGCGGCAATGCTTGCGGTGTCTGCCAACTACGCTCTACTCTATTTAGCGGCTCTTGGATGCTTCATTTGGTAAGCTCCCGTTTGTCGGGACCTTCGGTATTAGCAGAGACGCCAGGAAATTTCAACTCTAGCTTAATTTAACATACTTTTGTATATCAAATTATCGATATACCAAACTATTTTATGATCCCCTTTGAATTCGATATATCTGGGTCTGACTGTAGAAGCTCACCCATTGATTTCAACAAACCCAGGCACGCGTGTAAGTGCGGCAATGCTTGCGGTGTCTGCCAACTACGCTCTACTCTATTTAGCGGCTCTTGGATGCTTCGTTTGGTAAGCTCCCGTTTGTCGGGACCTTCGGTATTAGCAGAGACGCCAGGAAATTTCAACTCTAGCTTAATTTAAAAAACTTTCGTTGCTAAATGGTTTTCATTTTCGGTTTCAGATACGGTTTGAGTCCCCGATATTTATAGCTGGGAAAGAGGATGATATCCAAAGTTTGAAGTTTATCCTTCAAAGGGTTACGTAAAAGTACATCAAATAAACACTGCACCCCCGAGGGAAAAATAGTTTAGAAAAGGTAACAATAATGGTCAGTTCTTTCGGTCACACACGCAGCATAACACCCGCATAATGCGGCTATCAAAAGTACCGTAATATCCCGAGTCATCGCCCACCCCCCTGCCGCCTGAAATTCATAGAAATAGTGGGGTGGGCCATGTCTCGGTGGGAGAGCACAAAAAGTTAGTAAAAGCGGAGAAAGCCGCCCAGTTTTCTCTCCGTATCTAGCGCTGCTACGCAACAGATAGATTAAACTCAAAACTCGATTTAGTTTTATTGTTTTATAGAAAAAATGCTCACGAAAGAATGTTTTACTACCGCGAAGTCCGTTGCTTGCATACGCTAGCACGAGACGCCAGGGAAATTTCAACTCTATCACTTCGTCTCATCCTTTAGTAGGAATAGGTTACCGCGCGTGCTAAAAGCGCGAGCTAGTCGCTTGGAATGAAGAGCGGCGCGGCACGATGCGCTCGTGCAGCAGTGCTCTAGTCAAGGCTATTCAACGGCTGGCCAACGCGCTAGCACAGCCTTCGCGGTTAGTCCATGCTAGGGTGAGACGAAGTATAGCTTAATTTAACATACTTTTGTGTATCAAATTATCGATATACCAAACTATTTTATGATCCCCTTTGAATTCGATATATCTGGGTTTGACTGTATAAGCTCACCCATTGATTTCAACAACCCAGGCACGCGTGTAAGTGCGGCAATGCTTGCGGTGTCTGCCAACTACGCTCTACTCTATTTAGCGGCTCTTGGATGCTTCATTTGGTAAGCTCCCGTTTGTCGGGACCTTCGGTATTAGCAGAGACGCCAGGAAATTTCAACTCTAGCTTAATTTAACATACTTTTGTATATCAAATTATCGATATACCAAACTATTTTATGATCCCCTTTGAATTCGATATATCTGGGTTTGACTGTAGAAGCTCACCCATTGATTTCAACAAACCCAGGCACGCGTGTAAGTGCGGCAATGCTTGCGGTGTCTGCCAACTACGCTCTACTCTATTTAGCGGCTCTTGGATGCTTCATTTGGTAAGCTCCCGTTTGTCGGGACCTTCGGTATTAGCAGAGACGCCAGGAAATTTCAACTCTAGCTTAATTTAACATACTTTTGTATATCAAATTATCGATATACCAAACTATTTTATGATCCCCTTTGAATTCGATATATCTGGGTTTGACTGTAGAAGCTCACCCATTGATTTCAACAAACTATTCTTAATCCTAAATTTAGACTGAACGGAAATGTATTACCGGATGCACCACTCGCCGACGGTAACTCTGTCAAATGCCCAAGACATTTCGAGGTCATTCTCGAGAGAAACTAATATTTTTATTTTTGGGTTAATATTGGTTACCGGTAAATAATTTACAGCTAGTTACGGTTGTGGTTTTCATAAATTTCAAATAACTGTTTCGTCCCAATTCCAGTTAATAAAAAACTTTCGTTGCTAAATGGTTTTCATTTTCGGTTTCAGATACGGTTTGAGTCCCCGATATTTATAGCTGGGAAAGAGGATGATATCCAAAGTTTGAAGTTTATCCTTCAAAGGGTTACGTAAAAGTACATCAAATAAACACTGCACCCCCGAGGGAAAAATAGTTTAGAAAAGGTAACAATAATGGTCAGTTCTTTCGGTCACACACGCAGCATAACACCCGCATAATGCGGCTATCAAAAGTACCGTAATATCCCGAGTCATCGCCCACCCCCCTGCCGCCTGAAATTCATAGAAATAGTGGGGTGGGCCATGTCTCGGTGGGTGAGCACAAAAAGTTAATAAAAGCGGAGAAAGCCGCCCAGTTTTCTCTCCGTATCTAGCACTGCTACGCAACAGATAGATTAAACTCAAAACTCGATTTAGTTTTATTGTTTTATAGAAAGAATGTTTTACTACCGCGAAGTCCGTTGCTTGCATACGCGCTAGGAACACCACCGATCTGCATAGAGCACGAACGTTTGTTCCGTGAAAACACGTCACCACTATGTTCTCCTAGTTAGTAAAAAAAAAGAGAAGAAAAGAAAGAAAATTCTGCAAGAAAATAGAAAAACCAACCAGGCGCAACGAGCGAGCGAGCGAGTGGACCAAAGAAGCGACGAAGAGCGATGCTGGGAAAGCGAAAAAGCCGGCGATCGCGTGGCAAATACTTTGGCGTCGGGCCAAGTCGGGCGCCTTGTCAATCACAAGCTCTTGCGCAACCTCCTTGTTTTTTGCGTACATGCGTGCGTCCGTGCACGGCGTGCTATCAATGGGGGTTTGGGACGCTCTACTAACGTCTGTGTAGGGCGTTCCAGAAAAGCTTTATTTACCTGTTGGCTTTGTCTAAAACATTGCACAACCGCGGTCGCGACGTGCGGGGAGAAGGAGCGGGTTCGCGGCGACCTTACTTCTGCGGAGACAGACTTCGACCTTACACTCCGCGGTTACATCCCAAAATATGGGGCGTACGCTTACCTCGCGATTCCTGACTGGGTTAATGCTTGTGTTATCTTTCCGATTCTTTTTTTTTTGTCGGATCGACATTTTCGTAAGCAAAACAAACTTTTATTTTGTTATCTTCATCGTTTTTTTTTCCCGCATAGATACACACACTACCACTTCGGAGTCGCTCACGCGAAAAATGCGTAAGCAAAGAGAGGGCCTTTCTCTCCGTTTTACTTTGTCACGGACGTCCTCCAACTGTAAGGTCTGCGGCCGCGTCATTTGGGTAGGATGAGTGTTTGCAGATCGCGGAGTCCTCGTTGGGGTATTTGAAGGGGTGGGCGATGACTCGGTGTTTTTTTAGAAATCTATATTGGCCCAAAAATTGGGGTGGGCGATGACTCGGCGATGGGCGATGACTCGGGATATTACGGTAGTTACAGAAATTATAGCATATTTAATAGAAAACTAAAATGGTAAAAAGCTTTCTAATTTTTTTGCACGGTCGAAGATACTGCAGCTTTTTATAAGAAAAAAAAAAACATGAAAATGCAGAAAGTAAGCTTACAGTCACATCAGAAACTTGAAAAACTGACTCCACACATCAATTGCTTATCAAATGATCATTTTCCTGAACTGAGATAAACAAGTTTGAAAGTTGAAAAAGCTGCACTTTAGATAGTGCAGGCACGTCATAAATAATTTATTCAGGAAAAAATACTTTAGTTACATCAGTTAAACTTTCTGACAGCTAGGATATTTAAAAGCTGATAAAACTACTCGAAAAAAGAAATTGCAATTTTAAGGTAATGTTTCCCCTTGCATAATCTTACTGGTTTCGAAACTTGGTTACCAGATACGAGCAAAAAAATATTCTCCAGAATTATTTTACTCTTTTTTAAGCAGGCCCTCTTCACTGGGTGTTTCAAATGTTAGACGGGCCCCCGGGGTTCTTCCGAAAGAGTAGATGCGTCGGGGCGACTTCCTCCCCGGCGACAGCTCCGAACCCACGTCCGTCCATCTGTTCCGACCCTGTCCCTAGATGAACAGGTTCCGGAGGGGGTAAGGACGGAAGGCGAAAGTAGTTGGGGACCCACCGTCCAGGCTGGCCTGGGATCCCCGGAGGCCCGGAGCGGTGGCCCCCAGGTGGACCGACTTGGGCCTGGGCCGGGAGGACGAGCGTGGCTTGGAGGGGCGGGTGAGGGTGCCCCCCCCCCGCGGGGAGGAGCCCGGGGGGGCCTCGGCCCCCTCCTTGTCCGCCTCCTCCCGGGCTTTGCGCTGCCGGTACTGCTCCAGGATCTGCTGCCTCCGCTGCCGCTCCTCCTCCCGCTTGCGCTCCTGTTCCTCTCGCTTGAGCCTGCACCCGCCGCCCCTTCAGGCACCCTGCAGCCTCCCCCCGCCCAACTCTACTGGGCCGACTCCTTTCGACGGCTTTAAATTGACCGTAGAGTCGCCATCGCACCCTTCATTGTCCGAGGCCTCCGTCCTTGGTCAAACGCGCTGGAGCGCAGAAACCGAGCACCTTGTTTGAGCGCAGTCTACCCCATTTCCCAAACCATTTCTCCACTCACGCCTCTGAAATTGCATTTTTCTCAATGCAAATAAAAACAAAGTTGTTTTTATCGTTTTCCGACGCGGGACGAGGGCACTGCGGCTGGTGCCGCATGTTGTGCAAAGTGTTGCCAGCCATCCGTCCGTGTTTAACGTTCCATGAAAGGGCAACTCAAGTCAACATTTTCAAACTTGGCCGAGCTGAATTACGAGGTATAACTTTTTTTTTCTTCTCGTTATTGAGAAGTTTTCTAAATATAGCGGCTCAAATTTTGGTATTGGGCGTGTACGGCAAGACCGAAACTATACACGCTTTCAGGCAGCTGGGCATGGGCACCGTCATAACCGACCTTCAGTTTTTGTTCCCTTTTATTCCATTCGCTCGACTTCATCATTACCACAGCAGGATAGGTTATTGCCATTTTGAGTGTTACTGCATCCTTCTCCCAGCATAGGCCCTTGCGGAGACTCGTCAACACCCGCTTCAGTGGCTCGGCATTTGGGTAAGACGAGGGAAGGTCGGCTATGGCGGCTCAGTCTGGCGCGTGCTGAAAGCGTCTATAGAGGGATGGCAGCACCGATCATAAGCTGTACGGCCGCAACAAGATGTCAAGGTGACGTCACGTCTGCAGTATGCGTGGTCCAGTGTCGCTCCTCTAAAGCCTAAGCTTGCCACCTGCTCAAAAGCAGCTGGTTGCACCTTGAAAACAAGGTTTAGTGGAGTGTGCAGCTTCACTTTGACGTAGCATCTCGGCTACGATCGTATTTTGTGCCAATAAAGCAATACCAGTCATTTATTTTGGTTTCGTTTTCGACTGGAGTTGCTCTTTAATCAAAGCGTTTGTTTCCCCGCAACGGGGGGCTGCAGTCTTAGTAGTCGTCCACTCAAGTCGCTAAAATCGTGAATGCAAATGTATTCTTTAACTTTTAACTTTTGTTTCTAGTCCGCAATTAAATTTAAGATCTTTTCCCAACGAAAAAAAATATAGAATCCAAACGTCTCAGTAGGCTAATCTTTTAAGAGTCAGTAGATAGTGCGGGCATTTCTGCTCGCAATTAATTATTCTCCAGGTGTAAAAAAGGGAAATCATTGGAAGCACGATCTTGGATTTCAACGAATATCTGCGTGCACCTCCAACATTATACCTTACCAATTTATCGCGCAAAATCTGGCCAAAAGAAAAGAAACCGGATCCGCAGTGGCACACCCAACCGACCACATTTTTTTGCTAATTTATGCGCAGCAAGAAACTGTCCCCAACCTCGCAAAAATGCAACGGGCACGGTGAATGTTCGCACGGGGAGAGGGTTAATCGGCCTTCTCGTATACGGAAAGGTCGATTCAATGCCGTGGAAGAGCAATTTGACGAGCCTAACTCCGTAGCCCCGGGGTATTTTAATGTGTACCAGATGGCGGCGACTGCACGGCCGCACACCGGTAACGTTGCTCGTCCACATCGACACAAACGGGGGTAAACTACTAACCAGTCAGAAAACTAAGCGCGCACTTTAGTACCGTATTTGCACGAATATAACGCGACCACGAATATAACACGAGGGCAGGTTTTGATGCCCTCAAAAGAAAAAAAAAATATTATTACTACTATAACGCGAGCAGAGGCCGCCTAATTTCTCGCACGGGGGGGCATAGCAGAAGTGAAAAGTCAATGGAAATGGAAGAAATATCAGTTTATGTTTTGGCTGCACTCATCCTGACTGCTCAAGTCCTTCGTTTACAATCCACTTGGCGACTACGCAGATAGGCAGCAGCACGGCACCGCTTGTCTGGTAGTTCTTCGGCGTAGGCTCCTCGGCAGCCCACAATACAGGCAAGGCACGAAACAGAAGCACCAACACACAAACACCAGACCACTCCGGAGCAGAAAAAATACCACTACCCAATACACGATCACACTTCTTGTCCTGGTCCCTCCGCACAAACAAACCTCGTGTTGCACGATTGCGTAAACGTAAACGCGGTCGGTGGTCTTTTGGCTTGGCTCGTGTTGACTTGACTTGGCCTGGCTTGGCTTGGCTTGAATTGGCGAGTGCCCGCGGTGCCCGCATGGCGCGCGCGCTGAGTTTCTGTGGCGTGCGCGCGTTGTACAAACACAAAAGCGATAAAAATGTTTTTTTATATTTTCTATTCGCCCCTTCACGTGGCCCAATAGCTAATAAATTCCCTCCCACACCCCAAGTTCTTTTCCCACCCGATCTCCCGCATTGAGCAGGAAAGATGGCTTTCTCCAGACTCGGGCACCTCGTGGCTGACCTCGATTCCGAATATAACGCGAGGTGCGTTTTGGAGCACGTAATTCCGAAAAAAAACTCGCGTTATATTCGTGCAAATACGGTAAATGTCACTCCAAAGCAATGCCAATAAAAAAAAAAATTTAATAAATGGGATATTTTTCAGCCTACGTAGCACCCTCGACGAGGCGTTTCAATTATTAGGAAATAATACAACCCCCGGGTCTCGAGTAGGAAAGGCGTTTCCAATTATCCGTCCGTACTCGCCCGGTCGAGAACAAGTATCCGGCGACTTTCTCCGTGGCGTCTTCTCCGAACCCACGTCCGTCCGTCGGGTTCTCCGAGCGATCGGTCGACTACCGACGTCGGCAGAGTGCCCGGGTGTCTGGAGAAAGGTTTCTCGTAGCGCGACCAAAACAAAAATCCAGACAGGGCCAGCTAAGGACCGTAGTTGCCGGTAATGACGCTTGGGCGAGCCCAAGACAACCCCGTGAGAGAAGGGCACTCAGCTGTTCCTGCATGCGCTTGAGGGCGTTGCGCTGCTCCTTGGCCAGGCGGCTGGCCTCCTGCTCCTCCCGCCGGCGCAGGGACACCATCATTATCAGCTCCTTGCGCCGCTGCATCTCCGTCTCGGCCTCCTGCCAAGGAATCGGCTCTGCTCACAACGGGCTTTCTCCGCCTCTTTTGGGAGAACTCCGACCCGCCTCCGACGGTGGCCGACACGGCCGAGCGGTTCGGAGGCCCGTGGGTCTCGCGGACGACAACGCGCATACCGGGGACCGTTTGGCTCGGATCCATCCAACTGGGGTTCAGTCTCGGAACACGGTTCGCTTAGCCCGGGAAATGTGGCAACTCCAGGAAAGGGTACTACCCAGTTCCAGAACCCAGGCCTTACGACCTTCGCTCTCGCCTAGAAGAACATTATTGCTTCTAGTTTGCTCTACCCTGCCTGGCACAGTATACCCGAGCCACCCCGATCGACCGACAGCCATAATTCAAAGCGCGCGCCGATACATTCGTCCGAAATAACTGCGGTGCACCGATGGGAAAGCTTTTAGCTTACGACTAGTCAGTGGGTCTAACTAGACTAGAGCAACTGCACATGCTCCACTTGCAGAGCGGAGTATCGCGACGGTCTCGAAGTTTCGACTCCAAGTATCGCGGAAAAAACAAACGTTGTTCTCACGACAGATGCAACGGGCACGACCAATCCACCGCGCACGCACCGTCGTACGTCTCCCAAATCTCTCGGAAGCGCACGTGCGGGTGGAGAAAAATGGCGCTACTACATAAATGCTCAATTTTTCGGACGGCGAGAAATGTGCGCTTTTATAACCACCAGCATTTGCTCGGAAATAGCAAACATGACGTAGGAGTAACGGCGCGTAACAATGAAGACTAGGGAAAGGAACGAATAACACGGGACATATCTTTACAGCTTTCTGCGTTTGTTCCTCTCCTTAGTCTTCCTTGTTTTGGGCCAGGGGTTCTCAAAGTGGGTTCCGGGGAAACACGGGGGTTCCACGAGCTGGTCTCATAGGTTCCCCCGCGAACACCCAAATTGCAAACCCCCCCCCATGCCGCAGGCTGCGCGGCAGGAACATGCAAAGCGCCTTCATCTCACTTTGTGCTGACATCGCGATTGATATGGTGGGGATATATGGGAGGCAACAAGAGGGAAATTGCCTACAATTGGGCATCTGTTGCTTCTCGGTTGGCAAATATGGAGGGGGGGGGGGGGGGTCCCGTGAGACCAAAAGGTTTGAGAACCCCTGTTTTGGGCTATTGCACATGTCTGACTTTCCCCAACTAGCCCAGCTCTCCATTTTATTACTTTATCCTACTTGGCAGCATTTTACTAGACGAGGGCCATAGTTCCGCCCCTTCCTTTAGTGTGGGCCAAGCCTCTTCCGCATATCCTAGGCTGCAACGAGCCACAGCGACAAGAAGGTGCAAATGGTTCTTCCAGTACCCAGTGGGAACTTTCCGAGGGTTGTTTACAAATGCTGCCAAGCAATGAAGTAGCCACGTTTCTCTTAGTTTTTATTCTATAAAATGCAACGATCCCCGAGAAGTGGGGCTAACACGTATGCTTCGGTATCTAACTATACGATGCAAATACACGTATTGAACGAGTGTTGGAGCTAGCGACGTGCGCAACTTTTGATCAATTAGAAGTACAGAGACGTTTTTGAGTTCTTGTCATTGCCAATGTCCCGTGGTTGGATATCTCGGACTACTTTAAAATGTTTATTATAAAACGGCTGCGTAGCATTTCAATAAAACAAATTATTAGAGAAACCGAAAAAAAAAAAGAAGAACAGTTTTTCGGAACATGTAGTTGTTAACCAAAACCGTAAAAATAAAACCGTAAAGAACCAAAACGAAACTGATATCAACAGGAAACAATATCCGTAACGAAATACCGAACAAGTCGGAATTATTGGCGTCGGAAAAATCGGTTGGTGACTGCACACGCGGGAACAACTGGCGTGTTAGGGGACTTGATATTCCGTGAACAGATTGCAGACAAAACACGGGAATCCAGTACAAACCAGGAACTCAAAACTGAAAAATATAATGTTCATATTTATCTTTCGTTTTTGTGTGCCATCTGCATGCCCAATATCGATTCCCGTAGCACGCCAGTTGTTCCCGCATGTGCAGTCGCCAACCGATTTTTCCGACGCCAATAATTCCGACTTGTTCGATATTTCGGACCTAAAGGAGGAACGGTGACCTACCCGATAGAAGTAGCGCATATTCTCGATCAATGTTTCGGACAGCTTCAAGTCTCAAAGTTAGATTTATCGGCCAAAATTGTCGCGAGCGATCGGCGGGAAACACCACCGAGAAGCAGCCATTTTGGATTCTACGTCAACTGCACGTGGACTGGCTTGGTTTGGCAGCGCTACTTGAATACTGCCAAGTCCTACCGCTAGGTGACACTGTATGACTTTTTTTTCTCGAGCTGCGCGTCATTATCATCATCATTGTCGTTACTATTTTGCTTCGCTCACTCGTCATCGCAGTCGTGGGCTTGCGCCTCTCGTCTCCATCTCGTATCGGTGAATCGTGTTTTTGGACTACGCTGGCTCGGAGGTCATCGCCCCATTTGTTCTTCCGCCTCCGCGACGTGTCGCTAAGAAGCGTAGAAAATATTAGACCATAATGCCAGAAGAAAAGGCAGCGATTCTCAAGCTAATAGAAAGTTGCCAAACGCAAACGGAGGTGTAAAGTTTTTTAATCTGCCGATTTTTCGGACTGCTCTATTATTCGGACTTTTCTTCGGTCGCTGCCAAGTCCGAAAAATCGGTCGGCGACTGTACGTTGCATCATGATACGCGATTCTGCTGTGTCCGTGATCTGCGATATTCGTTCCCGTGCGAGTTCTCAGCAAGTTTCCGTGGGTTCTCCGCTTCATGAAACACGAATCTGCTGCGTCCGCAACCTGCGGTACCCTTTCCCGTGACAGGGAAGTCCGTAGCGAATTGCTGCCTGTTTGTCGCATTGTGGAACGCAAATTAGCTCTGTTTGTGATATGCGGTATCAGTTCCCGCGCCACGTGGTTTGTAGCGAGTGCCCCCGAGGTTTATATTTAGTTTTCGATAAACTTTGGCTGTCTCATCCCCAAAGATGGCCCACCCCATGTTTTTCACCATTTATCTTTTCATTTTGGGTGAACGTTCTTACGAGATGTTTACGGTAGTTAATCTTTCCATTATTTAAACTCCGCTAGATTCCAAATATTTCGAGATAATGACTGGTTTCCCTATAAGACGCACTAATAAAAGGCACTACGTCACCTGCTTCGCGAGAAATGGGATATATATCGTTAAATCTTACATTAAACACGAGCTGAAATCGAAACCGAAATTTCGGCTGTCAGGCAACATTGGCCACGGGCCGCCAAAAACATGGCTATCCTGTGGTACAAGATGTCACGTGATCCTCGATGCAACGACGGGCGGGGCGGCGGGCGTCCGTTGGGGCGGGCGTGCGACAGGTGCAAGTGTCGTCTGCACCGCACTCTTCACCATGTTTTGGTGTGTACGATATTCGACGACGTCTGCACCAGCGGCATCAGTCTGTGCACATAGCGTGAACAGAACTCCGAGAGACAATAATCGCGGACTTTGAGACGACAACGGCGGTTGTGACGAGGGAGACGGCGGTAACGGCGGGACACCTCCCAAGAAGTTTGTTGCGACAATCACGTGCACGCCGCTGAGTGTCTCCCGTTACACTTGCCCGGAGAAGTAAAAACAAACAAAAAGTAAAAACAAACAAAAATGACGTTTAGCTCAATGTTGGCTACGCGAATGACATAGGCTCGACTGCACCGTTGGTTGCGCCTCAATTCACCCGCTAGAGTCAGCAGATTTCGGCAACTTGGCGCGTCGCAAAGTTTGCCGGAGAGTTTAAGTCGTAATTTGATGGGTGGTCTTCCTAGGCAATACTCTAGAGGAATGCACTGTTTCTTCAGAAACAAAAATGAAGTTGCTCTCTCTCAGTGACCTAATGTCGGAGAAAGCTAAAGTCCAATCTTCATTCTCTGTTTTAGGTTTCACTCGCCGATTCTCGTTTGTTGATCCGATGAGGAACTGCCACTGATTTTCAGTGGGTGAGGCTACTCCAAAACCAAATCTGTTTAAACTTCCTTTTGCTATTGTGCCTAAATTGCTTTCAGTGTTTCATCTTTTTCAAAACATCCGGCTCGCCTGTGCGGGGGATAAAAGTATTAATCCGATTCCACTTCCGTTTGCAGCAATATATTCATAAATAACGAGTATGGGCGGTGAAACTATTAGATGATCAATACCTTACGTGTAGCTTTTGCTACAGTGAAATAATCTTTTCTGGAAATTAAGAGTACAGCGAAACAGACGGGACGGAAGGAAGGAAAGAATCAACTGGTGAGCAAGAATCGGCGGTTCTTTGTCTCCTTTCTTCCGTCCGTTTCGCCGTATGTTTTAAATAATTGTTCCTTGCCAAAACGCCCAAGCTTCCATTAAGAGCTAAGCTTGGCAAAACCTTTTTGTACAAAAAATCTTTTTTAATAGAAATAAAAAATAAGCCAATAGCTTCACCCCCTGGACCTATGTCTCGGGGCATTACACAGTTTCATCCTGATACCCGAGGACCTTGCACGATGCAGCAACATGCAAATTCTTCTCATTTGCAAACTACAATCAGAAAGGCTTCAAACTTTGTGCAGCTTTTAAGGAAGTAGAGACCCCGCCTCTCTTGGAAGCCAGAAGGCATCGTACCGGGTCTGGGTTGACCAGGTCAGCCCCAATGACGAAGCCCAGGGCAGCTGCTCCGGTCTTGGGCTCCTGGCTCCCCTCGGCACCTGCGACGCAAGACCACCTCTGCAAACTACAGCTCCCGCTCCGGAGAGCTGCCCGGAGCAACAGGGCTCAGCATTGGGAGAAGAGCTCTAGCGCGGCAGCTTGACCAGAGCGTCCCAAACCCACAGATATTTTCCGCGCACCGAGAGAGCGGCACAAAAAAGGGGCAAATGCAAAAAAATGCTCCGCATAAATGGAGTTTTGAGCTTGATCTGCTAGGCTCGCTCCGGCTCTCCCTCGCTTGGACCATTGGAGATCCGGTTCAGCCAGAATTTGGAGGTACGACCCAGCCGCGTTTCTTAATCTCGGCCAAAAGCCCCAGCCAACTATTCCCAGCTGCTACGTCGTGATGGAGAACGAGTGTCCACGATAGCTGCCATTACTACACCCAACGAGTCGTAAAAAAACATAAAAATATCTTTCCCATTTTCATCGCGACAAATATTTTCCATCGAGTCTTCCATTAAGATATCTAATACTTAGATGCCACGAGCAAAGTTCCAGATGTGGTTAAAGATGGGTCGGTAAAGAGACGCACCATTAGAATCCCCCCACAGGAACTGCCAGGCCTTTCCCCCCTTCTTCGGGCAGACCAGAAAAATTCCGCGGACCATGGCAGCTATATTCTCGCAACTTTGAGCCCCCAGCGTCGCAGACTCGCGCGTCGTGCCAAATTCTGTCCTTAGAGGCACTAGCGCAGGGTTTGTGTCTGCAAGATGTCTCAGCTTCCGCCAACGTGACCATACTTTTTTTCAGCCTTACGCCGAGACTGCAGTCAAACCTACTAGTTAGCCCGCACTCCTCGCTCCGGGACGCACCTGACTACTGCGAGCGCTCGTTACGCGAAAAAATGTTTCTAAACCGCAACCTCACGTTTTCGCGCTTGTAACCTCGACTGCAGTCTCGGTTAAAGGAGCGTTAAAGGGGCTAGGACACCAAAATGAAAGCGATAGACTACTTTTAAATGGAATTCTCATAGTATGTACACCAAATTTCACAACTTTCAGAGCTCTAGTAAGTGCAATCTTCAATTTACGAATTTTGATCATTTTCATCCGGCAACCAGGCAACACTGCCCAAGTTAGTCGTACCATGGTGCCCATAAACCATGGGATCACAAACGCTCTCTCATTCCAGGCACCCGTGGTCGCTCAAGCTCCCCTCGCTGCGGTACAATCAAAACCGCTCACGCAACTCAGCAAAGCTGTTCTCGCTCTCGCCCCCGGCCCTTTGACCTTCCACCCGAACGACGGCGAATTCGACCTCGACTCGCCAGCGCTGGTCGCCAGCGGGTCGCAGTCAAAATAAACAGCTTCCAACATCTCTCGATAACAATTGCCCTCATTGCTGCTGCAGTCCAAGACTCGGACAAAGTGTGCGACACCGTAGACATATAATTGTTACAGACCGCATGCTGGAAACGCGGAAGGGAAATGAGGCAGCTGAAGCTCGAGACGCCAAGAGAGCCAAGTCTGCAAGTGCGTGCGAGGGGACATCAGGCGGTTGGCTGGCGACGTTGCCAGCCTCCCAGCCACGGCAGCCTTTTCCAACGGTGCAGATCCGAGAGTTTCGCGTATAAATCAACTTTTTTTTTTACGTTGTTCGTCGCGCTTCGAATGCACAAAAGCAAAGACTCCGTCAAGCTTGCCTTCTCTACAAAAGCAGAACTGAAAGTGCCCCCCCCCACTCAATGACTCTTAACACCCTTTTTATGTCGACAGCGGTTAGTGGGAACCTCCCAGAGAAATTGCTCGGTCATCCTTTACAAAAACTTCCGGTGATGTCATCAATCGCACCATCACTCCCAGCCACTGCCGCCACCGCCCAAGTTTATAAGAAAACAAAAACTTGGGACCGTCGAGCCGGATTCGAACCGGTGACCTATCAATGACAGCTATCGTTTCACATAGAATGGCAGCTATTCAGTCTTTCTCGCGCGAGCTCCAAATGTGGTGGCGCCAATATACGCCCCCAACCACATCCGGTTCTGAACTAGACGGCGGGTTTTGCAAGATTTGCCAAATCAAATACTATCTTGTGGAAATGGCCGCTTATAGCGCCGTCAGAACTTAATTCACTTTGACATAAAAGAATGACGAGTAAAAAATGAACAAATATATGTGAACCAGAAGCATGCCGGGGCTACGCAATAGATGGCGCCACCGAGTTTGTTGCCAAACAAAAAAGGGCAGACAGCTCTACCAACTGAGCTGTTGACGAGACAAATTTTAGCGAATTAAAAGCGGTACCTAGATCATTAAGGGCTTCTGCCGGCGTCATTTTCGGCATTTGCGCCCACGGCGCTCGAATTACTCGCTTCTTGAAGCGATAAACACGCCCGTGCCGAGCTGTGGATTTGTAAACACCGCGAAGGTGTATTTCTTTCCAGCCTCGGCAATGCTCGGTGTTATGCATTACCCAAAGCCTTCGTTCGGGCGGCTAACTTGACCGTACAGAAAACGGGAGTTATGCAAGATGCACGTGGTCCATGGCGAGTTTCCCCGAATGGCGAACGGATCGGTAACCGGCGTGGCTCGTCTCGACTTCTGCCGACGTTGCCAGACGCACACACGCAACATTCCTTCCCCCTTCATGGAACGCACGAGCGGCAAAACTGGGTGCCGCTCGTTGCACCCTAGGTGTACCGCGTGGCATATCTGTATCGACCAGAAGCGACATAAAGACGCCAGCATCGGTTGTTACAACGTCTGTTCTTGTTGCTCGGAACAGTCCCGGTGACGTAGCGGAAGTCTCCGCTGCAGCGGGGAATGGCACGGCCGGCGAATCTTCCGGCAGCACCGGCTCGTTTAAAGGCAATGCTGTCAGGGTGACGGATAGGCGACCAGGCGTTGGGGCAGCGTCGCCTACTGCTGGCAGTGGACAGGCCAATGGGAATGGCGGGATCGAGATCCCCAGGTGCTGCAGGGTCGTAACTCGTGCCAGGGTCTGGTGGCGCATCGGCCGAGTTGGTCCATGCGCACGGCGACCACGACGCTGCCAACTGTGGTTTCCACAACACGGAGTGCCATTTCTGCGAGTCGAGGTGCACGTCGTCCGAGCCTGCCGTCCCAAGAAAGCGGCAAGCAGCCGAGTGCAGCGACAACCGCCCAGAAAAGTTGAGTGTCGACAAATCGGGACGCTCCAGGGAGTATAGACTTTGCCACGTCGTGAGCGGCATCTCCGAGAAGGCGCTTCGACCGTGCACGCGAGGAGTGCCAACCTACACTCGGTAACCTGCGCACCTCGTGGAAGAGGTGAACGTGCGGGTCAAGTATGGCGACGGAGAAGCTCCGCTTCCGCTACTCGTCACAAAGGAGGCCAGAATTAGTGTTCTGGTACAGGACTGGTTCCAACCATGGGGCCTCTCCTTGGACGGGCTGCAACAACTTCGTGTACCGGAACTGCGATGGGGAGAGCCTTCCGGCTGTTGCTCGGCGGCACACATTGGGGACGAAGGTGGCACCTCTCCTCGAGGACTTCTCGCAAGTGTTTGAGCCGGGGAAGAGCGAGGGTGCCCCGGTGCAAATTCAACTGGAGGATCGAGCCGCACCCAAATGCCACGAGGCACGTCGAGCACCGTTTGCGCTTCTGCCCAAAGCGGACGAAGCCGTCGAGAAGTTGGTGGAACGAGGTATGGCGACGCCCATTTTCCCGATTCTAAAGAAAAAATTGTTTGGCGACGCCCATCATCCCGATTCTAAAGAGAAAACCGAGGCACTCCTGTATGGGAATCGCGCTTCGGCCCCACCTGGGTCGAACCCTTCGAGATGTCCCGGCTGCCCCATGACGACATCGTTACGTTTAACCTTTTCCGCCGTGTGCTCCGGTCGTCGCCAAGTCGCCACAAAGCTGTCGTTGCTCCCAAAGGTACGGTTGCGTGCCCCGGAGGTTGAGGTTCTTTCTCGTTGCCACCTGTTACGTATCAGCCAGAGCCTTTATTCGGGCGGCTGTCTCGGCCGTACAGGAATCGGGAGTTACGCAAGATGCACACGGTTCACGGCAAGTTCCCCAAATGGCACAGTTCGGCTTGTCTCATCTTCACTTCTGCCGACTCACCCATGTTGCCAGACGCACAACGCTTGGCCATCTCGTAAACTTCCGATGCAAGAGGATGGCAAGGGGCAAGGAGCGTGTGCTAGGAGGTTGGGCACTCCATAGAGACTCCCCGACGTTCTCATTTCGACTACGGGAGCTGTTGGTTGTGGCACGAGAAAACGAAGCCTGCGCCTCACTTTGGCGAGTCACGTGTGCGGTTCTAAGCCACGGGATTTCTGGAGCGAAATGACGAGAAAATACCGCGACAAACCCGATGCGAGGCGAACTCCCGACTGCTTTCGGCCAAATGGCTCGCAAATTCTTATCCATGTAAGTACCCTCTCGGTATCCATGGTTGCAATCACAACGGTTGCACGATTCACGGCGTAGTGGGGCCGCTTTTACGAGAACCGACAACTTTATTCGGCATCAACACGCGCAAACGAACATGTCCAGCCAGATAAAGCAAAATAGTTGATGTAGGACGCTAGGCTTACGCCAGTCCCGCTACTTTTACTGCCGCATGCGTGGCCGAGAGGCACCGGACATTACTTTTGTTACTTCCGTCTTCTCCGTCCTTCTAGAAGATTCGTGTTTGCTCTTAGCCCTGAGCGATCGACGCTCAAACATTTCAGACCGAATGTTTGGGATACTCAGCATAGTCCCGTATTTACAGGATTTTAAGCCAACTCGATCGTAAGTCGACCCCCCCCCCCCCACCCTCATTGCGCATCAACAAAAAAAAAAAAAAAAAATAAACGCCATTTTAGATGCACATTTTGCCGCGAACACGTGAGAACTGCTAAGTATCTGTTTCGAAAGCCCAGCCTCCAGTGGGCGATCAATGCCTTCTGGCGTGCTGTGGCTGCGCGTGCACACGCAAAGCGCATGAGATGCCCAGGCGTCATGGAAACTAGGAAGTTCACGCGGGAGGCGGGACAACTGAAACTGCTCCCTGTCGTCCTCACTCCGTCCGCGACTAGACTATGACTCGTCCGCACTGGTGATGTCGTCATCACTGCTTATTCTCGAAGCACGTCGTCGGCGTCGTCCAACGAAATCTCGCACTTCGCAAATGACAGCATCAACCGCATCTTCCGCGCTTGCTCGGCGATCGTGTTGCACAGCCCTGGGTAGGGGGGACCGATGGCGCACTTTTGCGGCGTACGTTGCAAGCCTGACCTCCAACTCCGGAAGGCATCCTTACCTATCCGGACTTTGGCCCGCGGAAGCCTCTTTGTTCGCCGTCACAGTTTAAGATCCCGCGCCAATGCAGACTCCGCTGGAGCATCACCCGCTCCGACGGGTCGAATTTCCGTCCAACAGAGCAGTTGTTGGTTGCTTCTGGGTTAAGAATGGCCGTAAACGAGCACCGAAAACCTAGACTGCCCGGATCACACGTGTCAATACAATACAACGTAATTAGCGCTCCAGCATGATCTTGACACTGATCAAACGACGTGCAACCGTGAATCATGCAAAAAACAGCGAAGAGAAGCCGCGGGGAGTGAGCTTGAGGCTGTTCCAGCGGCCTCCAAAGTGGCTCTTAAAAGAAGTGCTGCCACCCCCGGGAGTCGGGCGCGCCGTGCGCTGGTCACCGCCGTACATTCGGGTTAATTTGCGAATCGCTATCAATAATACTCGTTCGCTCAAATAAAAAAAAGAATTTGTAAAATGAGCGCACAAAATAGCGCAATGCTAGAGCTACAACCAGCTGAACTCGTAACAAACAGAGGTGTTCTTGATATCGCGATTGTTTCGTCGTTGGCGGCGATGAAATGCTTTGCTTCAATTAGAAGTCGACCCCCCCCCCCCCTCCCCCCTTCAGATTTTGAAAAATTGAAAAAAGGGTCGACCTACATTTGTGTAAATAGGGTAGATCAGGAGCCCAGCGTGGCCTTGTCGAGTGAGACTCGCGCGCTAGCCAGCTGTCACGCTGACACCTCGCCGCTACTTTCTCCACGCTCATTCTGTCTTTTGTTTCAGGTACGAGTTCGCCGATTAAACTTTTATTTTTACTTCTACATTTGGCTATCCTTTTCCGTCTGTGACAATACAAGCAAGCGCACAGTGCCTCTCAAGGCGTGTACTTGCGACAGTCCTTTTCTGCAAACTACGTCGGTTGAGAAGATATTCCTCTAAGCACCTTGGTAAACGTGAAATGACTCCTGAAGATAGAGCTTAATGAGCTACGCAGTGTATGAAACTGCTCGCAGCAAACGTTGGCAGCCACGTTTGTTATCGATAGAAAGCAGCAAAGGTGATCGCGTGATATTCTTGAAAAGAATTCCTACCTATACTCCGTGTCGCTAGTTGCGTGCAATGCAGGGCAAGGCAACACCGGGTGAAGAAAGAAAGGGCGAGCGCTAGGAACGTTAGAGAGGAGGAGGTTTTTCCCCTCCTCCCCAGCCTCCCTAGTGCTTGCCCTTTATCCCCTCGCCTGGCGCTGCCTTCGCCTCTACTGCACGCGACTCGTGACATAGTATAGATTGCTTGCTTTTGAAAGATACAAATATGTTGAATAACCAAAATATGTCGAACCAAACAAACAACCACGGCAGAAAGAAACAATTTTGTGACGCACATTCCACGCAACAACTTTCTGTCCAACCATGAGAGCCGAGAAGCGGAGCGGAGCTGTAGTCCGTTGCAACTCAAGAAGGGCAAGGGAAAGCCAGGCTGGGGAGGAGGAAGCAGACGGAACATCCAACAGAGGAGAAACCCGACCTTCTTGAGTTGAAACGGGCCAAGCACCTTTCGCTCGTGGCTGTCTAGTAGCATAATTATTGCGATAATTTTTTAATGCAATTGCATTAAGGACTTTGTGTCGCAGAAAATCGGTGGCGTGGCAGAAAAGCCGGCGTCGGTGGCGTGCCACCAACATCCCGATTGGTCAATAGGGTCGTCACAGCCACATGACCTCGCGCGGGAATTTCAAGCAACCCTCAACGTGAAACATGATGTCACGCGTGGAATGAAAGAGATTAAAAACGTGACACGCGATGCAAATTAAGGGTTGCCGCGCATCTCGAATGATTTCACTCTATAAAGTAATTCATTTGCCTTAAAGAAAAATTTGAAGAATTTTAGGCAGGATTCGAACCCACGACCCTTCAGTTACGAGCCAGACGCGCTACTGACCAGGCCACGCAAGGCACGCGCATGGCTTGGGAACAAGCGGGGGTTTACATGTTCACATGTTTCGCCACTGCCCGTTCCACTCTTAAACGAAGCTTAACCAACCTTTAAGTTTATTTTCTCGGAAATAGTTCACCGTAAAATATGTGTTCCGTCTAAATCCCATTAACCCCTTAAGTGCCAAATTTTTTTATTTTGAATCATTCTTCTCGTATTCCACATAAAATTTGAAAAGTTTATTACGCAAAAATCAGCGGAGGCGAAAAAAATATTTGCCAACTAAAACGAGTGCTGCCATCTACCTATGTTCAGCGCCGGAAAACTACTCGGACGAGCCTAGCTCGTCCGTGGAATTGAGGGTTACCGGAAAAACCACTGGACGAGCTCGTCCACGGCACAACAGGGGCTAAAGAACTTTGATTTTTTTCATTTCGGCGTCTTTTTAAGAAACACAAATCTCAGCTCCTGTCTAGGGGCCCTTGGAAAGAAGTAGGGACGTCCCCTTTTTCCCTCACCGTCCGGGGGGTCCGCGGGGGTCTCCCTGGGCGCCTCCGGGTCCTGGGCCGCGATGCGAGGCCTCAGCCGGGGCTTGGGCTTGCGGGGCTGCTGGTCGTCCAGGCAGACAAAGAAGCCCGCCTCCCCACGGGGCGCTTCCTCGGCCCCCTTGGGCCGGCTCACCCGGTACGTCTGGCCAAAGGCACGCCTGGGGCTCTCCTTGGGGGGCTCCGGCCTTAGGGGGGGCTCCTGCCTCTCGGGGGGCCTCTCGGGGGGCTCCACCGGGGGGGCCGGGGGGACTTCGGGGGGCGCCAGGAAGGGAGGGGGGGCAACCCCAAACGGCGGGCACGGGTACGGGTCCGCCGGGAAGCTCGGGTAGGGGCCCCGCTGGTCGGCCCCGTTCTGCCGCGGGTACGCCGGGGGCTGCTGGGATACCTGCGAGCCCAGACCCCGGCATCCCTCTCCTCGATCGAAGCACTCTTCGCTTCTCCAATGCAGCAGAAGGCAGCCTCCGAGTGGAAAAGGACGTAAGAAAGAGACCGACTCGACACGACGCAGACAAGGTCTCCAAATGTGCAAACTCTGTCCATTACGTGCCAGTGAAAGGGAAAGGGCGAAAAATCGCTTGGCTGAGACCGTCCGTCCAAGGTGCGTAAAATAGCGCGTTGTCGGGCTGGTTGGCGGATTGATGTACAGTAATACCTCGTTAACTCGAAGTCATAAAAACTGTGAAAAAATTCGAGATAAGCGAAATTTCGAGATAAGCAAAGTACCGGAATTTTTTTACCTCCGATCGCGCGATGTTCTAAACAAAACTTCTAACAATCGCGGCAAAATCAATTTCTCTGATGAGAGCAACTTTGCTCTCAAGCGTCAGTGATTTGCACTGTTTGGGATCCGCCATCTTCACGGTCAATCGAGTCACGCGCCAACAACATCAGAGAATTCACAACCGATGACCGAATAGAACACTTCACCCTTGCTCGTGTGGCGCCGCAAGACGATCGAAACACCCGGAAAAAAATGACGGACAAGCAACAAAGAGCAACAACACTCGAAACGAACGAGACACCTCTGGGAAACACGAGACTCACGACGACCACAACCGGGAAGGAAACGGAAGAACCCAGGAGCAAAGAGAAAACGAAAGACAGAGTGGAACAAAACGCTCGAGGGAAAGGGGGCACCCAACGCCAGGCATCCCAGCTTGCGAGCGATTAGCTTCTCCAAATGGAAATCGTAAAAACTAAACAAACAACAAAAAATGAAAAAAAAAAAAACAATGTTTTTGAGTCGCACATCTCTCCGCGTCTCTGTACACCGCACACGCGGGTATTTTTTAATTGTTTTCTTGCGCTTTCGCGTTTTTTTTTGCGTATGTCCGTTTTTTTGTCTTTCTTTTTTGCGCACCACGCACATTTTTTTTCTTTTTCGGCAGTTTTTGTTTATTGTGTTTTTTTGCGATTTTCGCTGATGAGATTTCGAGATATCCGAAGTCCGTCATGAAAACCTTTCCAGATAAGCAAGGACAAAATGCATTGTGCATATGGGAGCTCATTCCGTGACAAGGAAATTTTACAACTTAACCACTATTTCGAGATAGCCGTGTTCGTGTTAACGAGGTATTACTGTAGTGAAGAAACGGGTAAGCCGTGAATATGACGCAGCCGCAAGTTTTAGGCGTGACAACGTCTATGTGCCGAGTATAGTGAAATGAAACGCGCAACTAAAACCCTTCAGTCGGAAGTCACACGGGCAATCGAAACGCAAGTTACATTTTATCTTCGGAGACAGAACTGATCGACGGGCACGCGCAATTGATTATAGGACGACGGTTGGAGAAATACGAAATACTACCGTGTTTGCACGATTCTAATGGGCCCCCGATTCTAACGCGCAGGCAGATTTAACTCCCAGACATTCAAAAAGTATCTTGCTGTTCTACCGTGCAGGTAAAATAATGAAGTTGAACACAGAACAGATTTTACGAAACAGACGCCAACTCAAAAATAAACATGTAGTACACTAGTCGTTGTCGTCAGAACCTTATGCAAGTAAGGCAACACTTCCAACTTGTTCCATAGCTTCCTTAGCAGGGACTCTACCTCTAAAACACGAGGGGGGAATCCTGCCTTTTTCGGGAGACATACCTACCTCGAGGTCGAGACTGTCGCAAACTATGTGCGGATAGTGTTTCATGCATCTGTATGTCCCAGACAATTCAAATGGACAGGTCCAGCAGGGAGGCAACCAAGAACGCCGTCAGCGATGAAACCAGTGGCGTCACAAGGGGGGGGGGTGTCGCGGCGCCCTACCGCCCCGGGTGCCGCTGACCCTCGTGACGCTACTGGATGGAACGCAGTCTTTTTTATTCTTCCCCCTTACAACAATGATGATTGCCTTGAAACCAAAACTGACAATATCCAAGGTGCACCCCAGTGGATTCTGAGATCTATTATTTATGGTGCATTCTACGAGTTCTAAGCATCCTAAAAAATAAACTCTAAATTACACTCGTGGAAGTTCCCTATTCCAGTCAAAGTTAGTAACACTTTCTGCACCTTGGAGCAGACACTAGGGGGCGCCATCAGGTGGCATTTTGAAACAATAATTGCTGTATTACGTCTCCT
Organism: Ixodes persulcatus; assembly: GCA_013358835.2. NCBI lineage: Eukaryota > Metazoa > Arthropoda > Arachnida > Ixodida > Ixodidae > Ixodes > Ixodes persulcatus. Next base: position 208,898 of record JABSTQ010009584.1, on the reverse strand, counting down.
AAGACCAAAGATTTGACATTTTTGCCAAAATATAATGCGCAAAAAAGAGAAATAATATTTGTGTTCGGAATCTATGCAATTAACTATTTTCATTGGTCAAATCTTATGGAGCTGGTGGGGACTCGAGGACGGCCCTCCTGAGAGAAAATAGATCCCACATATTTCAATTGTTGCGAGTTTACTAAGACGTCTTGCGTCTAGAACTGGTCATCTTAATTGACTAAAGCCCAACGAGCAATATGTTACCAAAGAGAAGCTTCCAAAAAAATTTAGAGCCCTTCCACTTTACGTGAAGATGGAGGACCAGCGAAGCTCTTATTTTTACGACGTCTAGGACCATGCCTAGAGGACGACGTCTAGGACGACCTCAAGGATGACTTCTTGCACGACCTCAAGGACGACGCCCAGAGGACGACCTCGAGGACGAAGTCTAGAACAACCTCAAGGACGACTTATAGGACGACCTCGAGGACAACATCTAGGACGGCTTCTAGGACGACCGCGAGGGCGACGTCTAGGACAACCTCAAGGACAACTTCTAGAATGACCTCAAGGACGACTTCTAGGACAACCTCGAGGACGATGCCTAGGACGACTTCTAGGACGACCTCAAGGACAACATCTAGGACGGCTTCTAGGACGACCGCGAGGGCGACGTCTAGGACAACCTCAAGGACGACTTATAGGACGACCTCGAGGACAACATCTAGGACGGCTTCTAGGACGACCGCGAGGGAGACGTCTAGGACAACCTCAAGGACAACTTATAGGACGACCTCGAGGACAACATCTAGGACGGCTTCTAGGACGACCGCGAGGGCGACGTCTAGGACAACCTCAAGGACAACTTCTAGAATGACCTCAAGGACGACTTCTAGGACGACCTCGAGGACGATGCCTAGGACGACTTATAGGACGACCTCGAGGACAACATCTAGGACGGCTTCTAGGACGACCGCGAGGGCGACGTCTAGGACAACCTCAAGGACAACTTCTAGAAAGACCTCAAGGACGACTACTAGGACGACCTCGAGGACGATGCCTAGGACGACTTCTAGGACGACCTCAAGGACTACATGATTGAAAACCTGAGACTGTCGATTGAAAAACGGAAACTCGTGAAGTAGGAAGAAACATCTCCACGTGGTGAATGATGTTGATTGGGGCGAAGCTCTGGTGGTGCTTGTCTGCGTAGACTCTGAGCCGCAGCATGCCGAGCCTTTCGTTCGTTTTCATCCATGTCAGAAAGAGAATGTGTGGTATGGAACGTGGTTAGATACGCATTTGAGCATTTGACCTCAGCTCCCTCTCGTCTATAAACGTTGAGCCAATGCATGCAAAGTTTAACGCGATTATATACGCATTTCACCGCAGCGCCCTCTCCTGTATAGACGTTGAGCGACGACATGCAACGTTTCATCCATGACATCCCCAGCTCTCGAGTTACTACCACATCTCAGAGCCCCCTACTCGTCCCGCAGTCGTGGCCGAGTGGTTAAGTGAATGCATTTTTCTCCGTTCCACTTTTGGTATAAATTCCATTTTAGTCAACCTATCGTTTGATAATGGCAATACAGGGAAGGCTCGTTCTTCACTTTTCCTGACTGAAATTTAATAAGGAGTGCGGCTATGGAATGCTTTTGTCACTTTACGGATGTCTTTTATAAAAAATGTTGACATTTTGTCGAAGACACAGAAGACCAAAAAGTTGACCAATTTTGCAGAAGAGAAAATTTATAGAAATAACTGACTTCTTACAAAAACCTTTCCATAGCCGCACCCCCTAGGCGTTCTGCTACATATCTAGCGAATACAAATCTTGAATATTGTGATAGGTTTCCGACGATAGGTTTACTAAACAATGTGGACGTGTTGCTGATAGAAGCTGTTCTAATTTCCTTCTCATTTACCCGACAGACCTGAAATTTTGTTATGCACCCTCTGGCGTGACCACCAGCCTACCCTGTAAATTTAATTAATTTTAAGCCAAGGGTTCAAAAGGATGGACTAGAAATCCATTGGGGTCTCCCCCGCACAGGTTCGAATCCTGTCGACTGCGCAAACATATTTTTTTGCATCATTTTTTTTTCATCTTTTTTTTTTTTTCCCTACACAAGCACCGGACGCCGGCTGGACAGATGGACGGACGGACATGGCTAGCCCCTAAGGAGCTTCGTCCTTAAAAGGGGCAGACAGCGTCCCCTCTTACGTTCTCCCTCCTCTCTTACTGTGAATGTACCGTATTTATTCGAATAGAAGTCTACCTTTTTTTTTCCGGAAATTTTGTCAAAAATTAAGGGTCGACCTATAATCGTGACCAAAGAATTTCGACCTACATTCGCGACCAAATTTTGCGACCCTACCGAGGGCATGGAGCTATCGAATCACTGAGCCGAGCCGGCGTTCCGCGCCGCTTCTTGTTTCAAAAAGCTTTTGGTGCACGAGAGCAACCGCAACAGCAACAAACAACAGCCCCCCCCCCCCCCCCCCTCCTCCTCGTGGCCGCCGCTCGCGCACATCCCTCGGGCTTCGGGTTTCGAAATCGCGCCTGTAGCGTTCCCCTCGCTGGGCAAGGGGAGGGAGAGGAACGCGATGCGCCATGGACTTTGCCCTCCATGCCTCTCCCTTGCAAATGCCCACAAAAACAAAAAAAAAAAAGAAAAAGAAACAACGGAGGTTACTTTAGCTTGTTGCTTGCGGCCGCTCGCGTGTTGCTCACGGAGACTCCGGCGTTGCACGCGTATTTGTATTTGGTCTTTCGTCGCTTCGCCGGTCTCCACCTTCCTTCGTTGCGTCTTGCGCAGTGTCATTTTACAACGGACAGGGTCAGTGAGGTATTGTGTATTGTTGCGAATTTGCGAGGATGTCTACCAAGCTGACGAAGCTTCGGACGACGACGACATGTCCGGAAGTTCTGACGATGATTAAGTTTTCGACATCGCCCTGCGATTTAGCCGAGAGTGCTGTAAATAAAGATTTGTTTCTTTCTTTTTCCCGAACTTCCCCTGTTCCTAAAAAAAAAAAACAAAGATCGACCTATATTCGAATTATTTTTTTTAATTCTCGGTGGGTTCAATAAACAGGGGTCGACCTATTTTCGTGGTCGACCTATATTCGGGTAAATACGGTAAGAGGGGAGGGGGCTGCTTCACAGAGTTAATTGCCTTGTTGGGTTCGGGATCGTAATGGGGGGGTGTTGGCGACTGTGTGTGATTCATGGTTCAGGTCAGGGGAAAAGGGGGTAAGTTAGAGACGGTCTTTGTGTGTGCTGGTGACATTGTCCGCGTCAAAGTAAGTCCTTCCGGGAGCGGTGGTGACGACCTTAGGTTTCTGTTTGTATAACGCTTTTTTTTAAGTACTGTTTGCGGTCCGGTGTATTCTCATTCCGGTGGATTGTTTTTGGTTCAGTGATCAACCGTTGCGGTGGTGGCGACGTTCGACGTCCGGGGGAGGTGTGTATAAGGCGTAGAGGCAATCAAGTTTTTAGCCGAGTTTGAGACGTTGTCCGTCCCTTTTTCTTCCTACTTCACGAGTTTCCGTTTTTCGAACCACAGTCTCAGGTTTTCAATCGTCATGTATAACTTACACCAGCTCGCCTGCACTTTAACCGTTTTTTCATTGACCTCGAGGGCGACTTCTAGGACGACCTCAAGGATAACTTCTCAGATGACCTCGAGGGCGACTTCTAGGACGACGTCTAGAGAAATTCAAGCCTTTTCACTCTGGTGAAAACCAGAGTGGAAAGGCTAGAAAGGTTGCCGCTGTCGCTCATAGATGGCGGTAGCTGTCAGGAATTTTGTGTTGACATTTGCTTGTCTGCAGACACGATACTGGGGGAACTAGCCCTTAACAGCCCCGCTGTAAAAGCACTCGAGTGGCCCCTTTAGCATATTGTAACAGACAGGACGTGGGTAATGCCGACCGAAGGAGCAACGACGCGATGCCCCTCTCGATCAATCGAGTAATGGCGCCCGTCCCACGCGTTTCTCAGACTTTCTCTCGTCTATTTTGTGCCTCCTTCATTAAGCGCCATAGCACTCGACCGGTTTTTTACCGAGCAATACTTTCCATCGGAGCGGAGATATTTACACGGTAAATTTCGAGAAAAAATTGTCCCGTCACGTGGCACAATGGTGTAATGAGACATAGTGGCATCGCGCGACACCACGAGATCACGCGACACCAACATCACGTAGCACCGTGACACGACATCGCGACGTCCCCCTTTATGTCGCGCGACAGTGCAATGTCACGTGATGCCATAACGTAACGTGGCACCAACGTCAGGCGGTTACGAGCGGTAAAGTCCATTCAGGTGTCGAGACACAAAGCTAGAGAAACCGGAGGCGTAGGAAGCGCCTCGCCATCTAGAGGTTCGCCCGGAGAGAGGGGAACGCACCTGGAAGGTGCCGGAATCCGTCGGGTACAGCAGGTAGTCCCCAAAGGGGGCCACGGAGGGCCCCCACTGGGGCCGGGAGTGGGGCTGCTCCGCCAGGGCCACCACGGGGGGCCCCCAGTGCTGCTCCGGCTGGAACTGCCCCCACTGGCGCCTGGCCGGCTGGAACTGGAAGGCCGGGGCAAGCTGGGGGGGCAGCGACAGGGGCGGGGCCGCGTCCCCGGCACGGGGGTCGGGGGGCGGCAGGCTTTCAGGCTGCGCCTCGTGCAGGAAGAAGCGGGCCGGGGCCGGGGGCGCCCCATGCACCAGGTCCCGGATGGCACGCTGCTGGCGCTCGATGCGTCCAATGTCGGCCTCCAGGTCCGTCAGGCTCGAATCCAGCCGCTCCACGGTGGACACGCAGCCCTCCAGGTCCAGCTCCTCCGAGCGGGGTGACGACTCGTCCGAGGCGCTGCCGTTGCGGCCCAGCCACTTGCGGCGCACCGCGTCCACGTCCGCCTCCGCGTCGCCCAACGGGGCGGCTTCCCGCGGGGGCGAGGGCGCCCGGCGGGCTTCGGCCCGTCCCACGGCCTGCAGGAAGGCCGCCTGGCCGGCCTGCTGGCGCTGCCGCTTGACCCGCTCCTCCAGGCGCCGCTTCTCCCGCTCGATCTTGGAGCGCCGCTCCTCCAGCTTGAGCCGCACCGCGCCCAGCCGGGCCGCCAGGGGCCCCTCCTCGGCCCGCTCGGGGGCCCCGCGGGGGGCCTCCCGGGAATACACGATGTGGATGCCCGGCTCCTCCTTGGCCCGGGACAGCTGGGCAAAGCTGGTGGTGCGCTTCTCCCGCTGCTGGGCAAACATGTCCGTCTCGAAGGGGTCGCTCATCTCCAGGGCCGCCTTCTCCCCGGAGAAGTTGTACACGTGGGACAGGGAGGACTCCTTGCGCAGCGGGTAGCCCGCCGTGCGCTGCAGGGACTCGGCCCCGCCCAGCTGGTCGTAGTAGCTCTCCAGGGTCTTGCGCCGGGGGGGGCTGCCCCGCACGTCCGTCTGCGAGGCACTCCGGCTCAGAGAGGGCCGGAACAGGTCCGTGCCCGAGGGGTTCCGGCGCAGCGGGGAGCCCCGCGAGGACAGCTCCGACCGAGAGGTGCTGCGGCGCAGTCCCGGCTCCGGGCGAGAGGTGCGGGGGGGCGAGGGCTCCGGCGGACGCTCCTCCGTAGACGGGGCGTCCTCTCCCCGCTCGGTGTGCTTGGGCTCCCGGTTCTGGCGCTCCTTGGCCTCCCGCAGCCGGGCCGGCTGCAGCGGCTCCGGGCCCACGCTCGACCGCCGCCGCAAAGAGGGGCGCCCCGCACGCTCCTCCTCCTCGTCCGACCGGCTCCTGTGGGCGGGGCGGGCGTAGATGTTTTAAGCAACCTCCACGGAGCGGCGAGCCACAGTTCTTTCGAGGTTCGATGCCTCGTTTCGCGCCTCCCGGTTTTGCTCCGACGACGGCAGATGCGCGGGAGTTTTGTAGTCACATTTTGGCGGCGTTGAACGCGATCGTGGGTCGGGCTGGACGCTCGTCTCGACAACCGCTCCGGCCCCGTTCCCGACGAACACCGAGGACCTCGGCACCCGCATTTGAGCGTCGACCTCGTCGCCTCCCACGTTACGCGACGAGAAAAGCAGGATCGAGACGGAAGCAGGAGGGACGGCCGACGGTATATAGTTGGCAATGGGTTGAGTTTGGGGGAAGCTCCTCCCCCCCTCGAGCAAAGGAAACGCCGGAGAGGAGATCGCCTCCTCTCCGGCGTTGGCTGCGCTAAACAGGAAAGAGGAGCTTCCCCCAAACCCGACGATAGCGTTTGAGTCGACAAAGCCACGCTTTCGACCGGCAACGATTAGAAGACTCTGGACGTGGAACTTGCACGCTCAAGCTCATCCGCGACGACAGGTCCAAGATGGAGAGGGAGGGGAGTGCGGCGACTGGAGGCGATGCCTCTTCGGGGGGCTCGGTCCAGCGGCACCAACCTCGTTGAGGGTGCAGCGCCCGGAGGAGGTCTTTGATTGGTGAGTTTACCGCGTCTTCAAACGCGGTCCCTCCGTTTCCACCCGACAACCGCCACATCACGGCAGTGGAGGCAGGTGCGGCAGACACCCGTTCCGCTGCGGCTCGCTTTCGGCTCGATGGTACACGCGAGCTTCCGCAGCAACGAGTCAAGACGCTGGCGTTACCCAGTCGTTTTCACCGACATTTCTACGACCGAGAGCCAGGACCACGACGTTCCCGCGGCCGAAGGCTCCTCACCTGGACTTGGGGGAGGAGCTCAGGGGGTCAGAGTCTCGTTCGTCCCTGGCCAGCAGGGAGCGCTGGCCCCTCGACGTGCTGCCTGCAACGACGAGAAGGACACCCCCAGGGTTGGACAAAAGCGCTTCCCCGTTTCCAGAGCTCCTCGCCGGAGCAAAGGTTTGCCCGACGAGGCTCCGCGGCGATGCACCCCACACTCTCCAAAGCCCGATCGTTCGTTCCTCGTTTTGTGCTCCCTGTGCATACCAAGGATGTGAGCCTTGTGCCTCGGTTACGACGTGCAAACAATATAGAAACAAATGAGACAAAAAGAAAGTTTGGGGCTCTTTTCTCGGGGGGGGGGGTATCCTAGACAATGTAAACTGCCCAAATGTGAATATGCGAGTTCGCTCAGCTAGAAACGCGCTAAAAGTCTGGAAATTTACCGAGCACACGACAGAAACGAACGACGAGCGATTGTGGGGATGTCAACTGGAAATAAACTTGCCAAACTGCCACGACACACGGATGAAAAGACGGGAAATGTGAAAGAAAATATGCAGCCAGCATTGCGGCACTAACTGGCCGGCATCTGCTAACAGACGCGCGGGCCCGACCGAAAAGAAACGACTTCCCCACGCGGCCGAACGCGCGCAACTGGACTGCTTGGGCCGATGGAGGACGGGGGAATTCCTGCCACGTCGTGAGGAGTGTTGGTTGTGCCGGTGTGTGGTCCAAGGTCTTGGAGAGGCACTCACCGTCATTCTTCGGTCCTCCCTGGGGATGTTCCGGCCAGGCACCGTTGTGCTGCTCGCTGCAAACGACCCACGACCAACGGGGGTCAGCAAACGCATCTTTCGGAGCTCCTCACTGGCTCGCTCTTGCGTCCCCATAACCCACCAAATTCATTCCCATTGAAAGCTACCCTGGTATTCTAATCCAAACATAAATAAGCACGGCCAAACTTCCGGCGAGACCTAAACTGAAAACCGGCTGGACCACTTTCGTGTACCCAGGGTTGAGACAGGTGAAACAGCTTTTGCAGCAATTTTTGGAGCAGAAAAATCTGGATTTTGGAGCAGCTTGGGAGCACAAAATTCTCGTTTTGGAGCAGCAGTTTATACACACATTTAGGAGAAACTTCAAAGCAGAAAAGTCTACAGTTTGGAGCAGATTAGGAGCAGAAAATGTTAGAGCAGCTTATCGGCAATTTAAATCATAAAAAACCTGATTTCAATCGCATGAATCTGATTTTTCTTTTTTAATCATTATTTTTTTTCACCCTGGTTCCAATAAGTCATCAGCGCCGAAACAAACCAAGAGATAAAATATATATATATACAAAAAAAACAACGAAAAAGGCACACGCAAGTCTGATGCGCATAGATGAGGACAAGAAGGACAGGCTTGCTGCAAAGTTAGGTGGGCACCAGGTACCTCAAGCTTATACGAACTGGTGCCAAAGCGCAATTGTAGTGCAAAACTTTTTAAAGCGGTGATTCGAGAGCATGAACAGGGAAGCACGGTTTACTACAACCAGACATCCATCGGACGCTCGTAGAGAGCATGTGCAGATAGAAAAAACTCAACACGAAAGTGAGTCGCAAGGTAAATACTGAATTGGTAGAAAAACTATGAGCAGCACATGCACGCTAAGTACGGGTGTGTGACCGATTCATTCGATTTTTCACACACTGGAAGCACGGGTGTGATAACCGAAAGTACTCACGGCGACGGCGCCGTCCATTTTGACGAGAAGATTACCGACACGAATGAACAATTACGCAATGGAGGCGCTCAATGGCACTTTTAAGAAAAGGTTTACTCTCAAAACGAAAAAAATACTTGCTCATCTTGATAACCAGTGCGTCGCACCTCCCGCGGCCAGACAGCGAGACCGTGTGACAGCGCACCGGTAGCATGTAGTCACAAATGACAGCGTCACTACGTCAAGGAGGAATGCTACCGGTGAGAGCAGACTTGACCTGAACGGGACGGCACTCCCTCTGACCACCAGTGCAAGGCTCCTTGGTGTGACGATCGACACCAAGCTAACCTTCTCAGCTCACATCGGCGAGGTGACTTCCAGAGCCCGTCGTATGCTGGGGTTTGTTCTAAGAGTCACCCGCGGAGCTGGTGTGGTGCGCCACCTCTACACTGCTCTCGTCCTCCCACACCTAGAATACTGCGCCGCAGTCTGGGACCCCCCCCAACTCTCTCTGTCGGCATCCCTCGAGAGTGTGCAGTGACGTGATGCCTACGCAGTTCTGCGGCGGCAGGCCTCCCCCGATCTCCCGCGACATAACCACACGGGAACTTTTGGGGTTGGTGGGATGGAACGCACTCACTCCTCGTCGCCAGGTGGCATCCGTCCGGCTCCTGGCCACCTGCCTCCTTCCAAGGGACTCTGAGCTTTCACTAGTGAAGCATCTGTGCCGGACTAGGTCTGGTGGTCTACAGCCGCCGTTCGGCCGGACTGAGCGGCGTCGGAACTCTTTTTTGCTAAGGGCTGTGGCACTCTGGCGTTCTCTGCCAAGGGAGCTGACGGAATGTCCGCCCCTTGAGCGGCAAGACGTCAAGGCCTGGAGCAAGGAGGCATCAGGCCACCTCCAACAACAATGATCTACCCTCCCTTTCCCTTCCCCTCCTCCGTGTGTGCAGGGGTGGAACTCATGAAATGTACTTGGGAGCAGCCACGGGAGCAGCTGAAACAGCTGTTTTGGAGCAGGCTGGGAGCAGCTAAAACTACGTTCTGGAGCAGGCTAGGAGCAGCTAAGATCAGTTTTCATTGCACTTCAGCTCGTGTCTTAGACAAGCACGGGAGCAATTTCAATCGTGCTTAGCAGCACAGATGAACATGAGTGGTTAGGGACCTAGGTAGATGGGATTAACAGTGTAACAGATGCAATAACTTAAAACTTTGTGAGCCTTAATGAGAATCAAAAAGCAAGTACCCTATTTTTCTGAAGATAGCGTCCATGATATTTTCAGAGTGGCTTCCAGCTGCTCAAAATGCAAACCAGCACTGCTTATCGCACAACCCACACGTGCTCGACGTAGTATATGTGTGAAACACGTGACGTGCGTAAGCAACGGACGTGCAGTTGCACGGAGGAACAGGGCAACAAATTTCAAGTTTATCCTCTTGTGCAACTCGATATCGGAGCAGCAGACTACGATTAACGAAGCAAGGTTTCGGATCGGACCGCGTTTCAGTTCTATCAAATCACGATTTATCTTGCGAGAATGCGGTTCAAACCTCTAACGATGAAGTACTAAAAGGAACATTTTGCTCATTTGTTTTCAACTGGCTGACGTCCGGATCCCGGGCCGCAGAGCCTCAGGCAATCTGACGCTTAACGGCTCGACCTCACCTCAGCCGACTTGCCTCACCACTTATGGTTGAAGAATAGGGAGTTTTAGAATAGCGCACGCTAAAGCTTCGCGTACGCAAAGAATAGCATCGTCGCCACTGCGCATGTTCCGAACGCAAACCAGGTTTTGCGCTTTGCGTGCGAATTTTAGCGCGCGCTATTTCTCGAAAATAGCGTGCGTACGCAAAGAGTCTTTGCGCTTCTCCAATGAGGATTCGTGATGAGAAGTTGGCTAAAGCCAAGACGAGCAGAGTTAAGAAAAATGGCGGCTTCCAGGATTATGTCGGCGGCTGCTTTGGCGGCGTCGTGAGTGCGACGTCGGCGGCATCCTCGCGACTGAGATTTTCAATACGGGACGACATTGTACTCGGTTTGGCAACGATCACCGGCAACTTGATGCTTGTGACGCGCGAACATTTCTCGGCGAAGGTACGATGTGCGAAGGTAGCACGAGACCTCTCTTGCCGAGGCGACGCAAGCGGACACGACCGGTCAACCCCTCGCGTCGCATTCTCACGTTTAAACAAATCTAAAATGGTACTCTGGACCAAAACACTTGTTTTTTCTAAAGTTACAGCATTTCGTGTGTGAAATAAAAATTGTGACTGTATCTTGGTGGCATCGCAAGCGTGAGATGCTTGGGCTTTTGTGTCGCGACGGAGAAACGCTATTCTAAAACTCTCTCGCGTCGCGTGCGCTAATACAAGTGCTAAATTCAGCGCTAGCGTGCGCTAAAATTGCGTACGTTATTCTCAAACTCTCTAATAACAATCCAGTCACAGGTGTTGTAGCGCTTAGAATTTGAGTTTTTTTCGTGCGCTTCAGACTCGGGATTCACAGGGAGAATAAACAGAACAAAGGATTCCAAGGCCGACCAGGCAAACGCGCTCATTGTTGCCGATCGAGTCAATAAAACCGAAACCAAGACAAAATAAAGTTTTTTTTGGCGCACGTTTTGCGATTTGGCGCATAATGGCGCGGGTATTGGCTGTGGCGCAGTTTCTGCAACATGGCGCAGGATGGCGCAGACACATGCGTCTGGCGCAAAATGGCACAAATGGCGCAGCCGTTCCACCCCTGTGTGTGTCTGTGTGTGTGAGCGTATCATAGGTATAGAAGGGTACAACAGCTGAAAGCTTCGAATCCGGCGGTTGCTTGCGCCACCCGACCAAGCGCTCGTTTCCCGCTAAATCGAGCGTCGCCACAAACTTTTTTTAGGGGCGAAGCTCCTTAGGGTCTAGCCTTGTCCGTCCGTCCGTCCGTCTGTCTGTGCTCACAAAAAAAGAAAAAAATGTTTGCGCAGTCGACAGGATTCGAACCTGTGCGGGGACACCCCAATGGATTTCTAGTCCATCGCCTTAACCACTCGGCCACGACTGCGGGACGAGTAGGGGGCGCTGAGATGTGGTAGTAACTCAAGAGCTGGGGATGTCATGGATGAAACGTTGCATGTAGCCGCTCAACGTCTAAACAGGAGAGGGCGCTGCGGTCAAATGCCTATATAATCGCGTTAAACTTTGCATGCATTGGCTCAACGTTTATAGACGAGAGGGCGCTGCGGTTAAATGCTCAACTGCGTATATAACCACGTTCCATACCACACATTCTCTTCCTGACATGGAACGCCGACTTAAGCGGTGGAGATGCGTTCCCACGGCTTCTAGCGGATCCAAGCTGATCCGCTAGAAGAACCACTGGCTCTGCATTCCACCGACCATAAAGCAGTAATAATGAAGTCGAAACGCAACCCGGAACTCGGCACTACCTATGAGCAATGAAAAAACAATCAGCACCATCAGCACTACCTATGAACAATAAAATCAGCATCATCAGCACCACCAGAGCTTCGCCCCAATCAACATCATTCACCACGTGGAGATGCGGTCATCTTTTTTAGTTTTTGAGTTACTTTTGGCGCAGTGTGGTGCAATTTCGACCGATTTCGCGTTTTGGGAGCAACTAGGCGCGGAAAATCGGGTTTGTATAAAAATGGCGCAATTGGCGCAGACTCACACCCCTGTGTACCACAATAAGCGGAACATCATTTTATTTTTTTTAAGGTTCAATTTTAAAGAAATGTACGTTGAGAAGCTGATATACCGTGGGTCGATGTACCTTCCTAGACCCTAGGCCAGTGGTTCTTGAATGGGGTCCCTAAAGGCCTTTCTACGGCCTTCTATCATCGATCGAGCCTAGCAATAAAACTTTTTTATTGATACTGGCTGTTGGAGAAAATAAATCGACCAAACCACGTGCACCGAGTAGTAGGGCTGATAGTTGTCCGTTTCAGAGCTTCAAAATTGCCTCGCGCGCACTTTTCTTCATTTACCTTCTTGTCACTGCAATTGTTAGTACCCTCCCCTCCCACTGGAGAGCGCTGGACCAAAACAAAAAGGCTGAATGGAGAAAACTAAATACGTGCATACGGCCGATCCATAAGGGGTCCTGGAAAGATGGGTGGTCGACAGCCACTGCCCTAGACCCTACCTAGATGCCAAGCGCTGTTTCTCCTATTTTTCTCGGGCCCATCCAATGCTCCCATGGAAACCAGTTTATGGGACCAGTTTACGGGGGGACAGTCTGGCAAATCGATCGAGGCCCTTAGAACTGTTTTGTCATTGGGAGGGCAAGCACCGGCTCACGGGGCTTCCTCAACTGCACGTAGCTGGCCAAAACTTCGAATCAAATCAAATAGTATATTTTCCCATTTACAAAACAATGGGGGAAGGCCGAAGAAAAAAGCTGATAAATCAGCTGGACATGGTCCTCGGCCACCCTATACACAAACTCAACTCTGTGACGTCACGGCGCGGTGGTGGCGCGTCGGTCGCACTTCCGGTCTGGGGCTGTGGGCAGAAGTCCCCATGCCAGACGAGTATTCCTGCGTTGCTTTGAAAGGAACCAGAGAAAAACCTGCCTTCTCGTCAAAACGCCGCGACTGGGGTCGTACCAAAAGTGTCGAGAAAGGTTTCAAGGTCAGTTTTCACGTGCTCGGTTCGTCCGAGAATCTGGATTTGTGCCGTGAAAAGGGAAAAGCAGACGCCGTCGGACAACCATTGCTTGGGCGGGAAGCACTTTGGGTTGAATTACGGATACTTGCGGTCATCAGATTTATTTCTTTTGTTCCAACATGAACGCCAGAAAACCGTCAAGTTGCGCGGACCACCTGCGGACTACGTTCAGTGTGTCTTCAAGTTCAAACGGCCGCCTGATCGTTCGAACTGTCGTCTGCTCTTTCAAACGTTTCTGCTTGTCGTCTGCTCTCTTAGATAACGCCGGCCCGTAGACCAAATGTTGGCCCGGTACTTGCGATAAGAAGTAAGTGCAGGCCTCAAAGGACTTAAATTTGAAGGTTGGTAAGCAGGCTCGATGTAAACAGTAGATACAGTTGATCATTGTTACCAGTGGCCATCACCGAGTTGTTATGCCTAATTCACTTGGTCCGATTCTGCTTGCGATTTTCAGTATCGACGTCCATCATCTCAGCTACGGTTCACGCTTTTGCAGCCCGAGCGGCGTCATGACTGAAAATTGCGAGCGAAATCTCGTCATGCTTTAGCGTACATACTGCGGCGTCCACGCAGAATGAATCGCCACATGTCACATTATTCACGCAAATTTTAGCGGTGTAACGAGCCTCGGTAATTTCGCTGACGCCGCTCAAGATAGTCAGACATCGCCAGGAAGACGTAGAATCAACAATTCGAACGCGAAAAAGGGCAGGGAGACTCACACCGACGCCGACAACATCGCATTTCAATGGTTTGTTTATGGGCGACGGCGAGCTTCTTGCCCACACCCCCATCGCGCATGCGCGGCCCCTGTAGGCGTCCGCTAGGGGCGCTCCGGTTTGTTTGGAAACATGAGTTGGTGTATAGAGCCAGTGGCGGCGGCAATGGAAAAATATACACTGAAGAGTTAGCGAGTAAAATATAGTTAGTGAATATCAGTGTTGGGAAGTACTTTAAGTACATTGTACTTAAAGTACTACTTCAAGTAGGTTTAGGAAATTTGTACTTTACTCGAAGTGCATTTTCTGGTACTTTCCGAGGAAAGTACAATTCCCGACTTCAAAGTACATTCCCCAAATTCGGTTTTGTTAAATTTGTATCACGAAGTGATGCTTTGTCAACTCCGAAGAAATACAGGGAGGAATATTCTACCCTCACCAGAGACGTGGACAGACGACGCATCGCTCCGCTTGTTCTGGGGGCGGCTTTCCAGTAGCTTTTAGAACTCTCGCTACTTCTAGGTCGGTCAGCGCAAGCGAGGAGGTTTAAACTATTATCGGAGCAAAATTAATCATAATCTAGCGCCTGAAACTGTTGTCCGGAACAATTAAACTTTCAAGTCGGAGAAAAAGACAACAAAGAAGAACGTCGCAATGTTTTGAGACATTCTCTTTTGTATTTTTCTTCGACTCGAAAGTTCCTTCAATTTTTTCGCACCGCAATCTCAGGTGTCACATTATGATTAATTCTCACCAGCTCGCTTTCACACTCACTGTTGTTTTTTTTTTTCAATAAAGAGAGATCTATGAGAGGATTGCTTGCGCAAGCTACGGGGCTGACATCATGCTCTCTCCTTTTACATTGACCCCCCTTGGGTGCAACAATCCAGTGCAAGCGGCACCAAATTCAGAAGAGGGACTCGTGAATTTGGCTCCATCCCTGAAAATAACTACTCTGTGGCCACTTGACTTTATCAAATATTCGCCGCTCTTTTCCAAAATAGGCCATGCACCCCCGATTACCCCTGGGCAATGCACACCAGTTAAAAAATCACCGTATAAGGGAGGACATGGTGAAAGATTCTGTTAATATACTCGTACTTTACTTTTAAAGTACATCGCATATATAGTACTTTACTTCAAGTACATTGCACCCAGTGTGCTTACTAGGTACCTTACTTAAAGTACATCGAGTCTCATTTACTTTGTACTTTACTCGAAGTACCTTTTAGATGTACTTTACCCAACACTGGTGAAAATACAAAAGGGCGTGTCAGCAGCAATGGGTATAAATATTGAACAACATTGAGAAACGTATTAGCACTTTCCCTATCGTTACACAAAGCTAGACAGACTTTCCATAGAAAGCCTGAACTTCAAAAAAAAAAATAAAAAAATCAATTTACATTAAAAGTGAACGTACTAAAAGAAAAATGAAAAGTTGTTTACAGCGTAGATCCTCATTGCCTATTCAAATTGCAGAAATATGTAAAAACGAATGAACAGAGTATGAGTGATCTACAATAAAACACGCAGAAACAGCCAACATCCGGAAAAACGCGATGGGAATACGATACGTCATTTCTCTGCGAGGTAAACTAAGATGCATAATACAAACTGAGTGCTGCCAGCGCCGCACACACTTTTTTTTTTCTGTCTTTCTCACGGTTGTAAAAAGTTGCGCAATTGTTTCAATGATGCGTTCTGTGTATCTAGCTCATTACTTGACGGATGATTTAACAATTTTGGCAGGGTGTGCCTCCACATATGACCTCCGCACGCAGTTTTGTTAGTGGTCACCTGCCAGCATTCCCGCCTTCGTGTTTCGTACCCGGGGATGTTTCTTGTCAAGTGTGATCCTTTAGGAATCTTTTCAACGCAATTATACGTTTGATTTTTGTACGTACAAATGAGCCTATAGCTATACATATTCTGAACCATCAGTGCGTCTAAACTTGTAAACAATTCTTCCGTACGCGAGTCGTAAGGGGCGTTGTGGATTATACGCATCATTCTTTACTGAAGTAGGTAAATTTTGTTTAGGTTAGTCATTGTGTTCGTGCCCCAGGCGAGATGAGAGTAGTTAAGGTAGGAGCAAAATGACGATCTGTATATAACTCGACGATAAGATTAGCAGACTGTAGAATTGAAGGAACCGTTTGCAGGTCACAGAGATGGGGTTCAACTATCGTGCCACTCGCGAGGGTCCTGTTTTCCACAATGAGAAAAGACGTCGCGGCTGCGAATTCATTCTTTTTGCGTCGGGCTTAGTTCAGTGTGCCTAGCTATCCGACCAGCAGTGGAAAGGCTCTTCCGGAACACCGAGGACAAGGTAGGAAAAACAGAGTCTCACTCGCAACAAATACCGTATTTGCACGTGCATAAGTGATAGTTCGATAGAGTTGTCTTTGCTGTTAGTAGAACACAGAAGCAAGCAGATGGCTCGGTCAACGACGGGACTCAGGTAGTACAATCGAGGGCATATTTGGGACGCTTAAACGCGAGCTTAATCCATTTTATTTTCTCGGGGGTTGCTCCGCGACACGGGGGCATTTTGGTCACCGACGAGCCGGCTTCTCGAGTGCTGGCTCGTCCCAAGTCCGAATAAAGACCGACACGCACCAAAATCGAGTTCCAGCCGACGCTTCTTAACGTTCCCAACCATTTTTGCCGGAGCAGTTGCTCCCAACACAAAAAAAACTCTAGCGATCGAGAAACTTCCCCGCGTAGAAAGATGCAGCGGACAAACGCCATCGACGCAGATTCCGGCCGAGAGTTTGAGCCGGAAGCGGCGTCGGATGGCGGTCTCGCACGAGGGCCCCGTAGGACGCCAGACAGTCACACGTGTTTCGAGCAACGCAGTCGCTCCAAACATCGCCAAAAACACCTCGTCGGCTAGACACTTCCCAGGGAAGAAACCCGAGAGATGGGCGAGCGAGACCCGGCGGCCACGGAGCCTGGGGCCAGACGGACTCACCTGTGGGGCTCGCCGGTGGCACACAGCAGGTCCGGGATGTGGCTGCACGAGTTCTGCAGGGCCCGGGCCTTGCGCAGCGATTCCCCGTTGTGGCGGGCCACTGCGCCCACGCGAGTGACCCGTGAGCATGCCCCCCAATCACACCCGGGCTGCTCGTTATATTCCGAAGCATCGCGACTGCCGACGACGTACTGCCCCGTAAGCTTTAGACTTCCATTTACGTCTCGAATTGTGACAACGTATACCGGAAGTGTAACCCCTTAAAGCCCGACGTGCAAAAAGAAATTCTTCCTGGCAGAATATTTCCCTCCTTCGTTTCCCCCTCCAATTTTCTTCTCACTTCTTAACATCCTTCTCGCACGTTAAGCGTCTTATAACTAATGCTCCGTGTTTTCGGATAAATCCGAAAAACACCCGCCGGTAAAAGTTTTGTCAATTCGGATTTATCCGATAAACTCCGAATTGTTACGTGCCCATGCCACCCCCCCCCCCGAGCAAAAAAAGAAAAAGTATTTACGGTTTGAGCAGCGCAGGATCAATGGTCCCGGGAAAATGACACCATAATTATCTTTCAAGCCTCGGAGCGTCGTCAAAAGGGGGTCTTACGGCTTGCCTCGTCGAGGTTGGTTCAGGGAAACGGGTCATTGTATCATTCGTGTCACGACAAAGCCACTCTTTTGGTTTCCAGTTTGGGCCATGGGATTGGGGATTTAGAGAAAGGAGAGGGTGTGGGGCCAACAGTGAAAGCTATGGACCATAGAGATTGTATAGAATAGGGAAGAGGGGCAGTTGAAAGTTCTCTATTACATCCTGAACCACTCCACCTCGCGCGGCCTAGGGATAGATTGATGGGATGACTACGAGCTTCCTCGCGGCTACCTCCGGCAGTTTATTGATTTTAAGGTATCGACGTTTATCCAAGCCACACTTCTGCGCGACTTTTGTCGTGGGACAAATTAGTATTGCCAACGACACCGACGCCAAATTCAAATAAAGGAATCTTAATTGATACGAGCGCGTTTTATTTTTTATCTGGCATTCCATTTACTTCCGGTTATTATTTATTTATTTATTTATTTTTAATAATAAAAAAAAAAAACACTGCGAAATTGAACTCCGAATTTTGGAGAATTGGGAAACAAACAAATATAAACTCCGACAAACTCCGAATCTTCGGCAAAAAATAAACTCCGAAAAACACCCTCCGAATTTCACGAAAAATCAACTCCAAAAACACGGAGCCCTACTTATAACCCCCCGAACCTGAAAACAGGGACGAGTCACACTGGCAGAATACAAAAAAAAGAAAGGGTCTGTCGCTATTGCTCGACTTGGATTCGTAGATCGCTCTTGGGGCTATTCATTGACGGGCTCACGAGTTGCAGTGCAGTGCCGAAGCTGACGGTGCTGTGGAGCTACGTGCTCCTTCGGCCAGCCACACTTTTGCCACGTGATCACGCTCTCTCGCGCATACCCACACGCAGAGAGTGAGGTCAGGTGATGAAAGGGAGGCGGCTGATTGGTCTGACAAGCGCGTAGCTTCCACCACAATGTCAGCTTAGGGGTGAAGGGAAGAAGCGAGGTCCGGTGTCGTGTGACGTGCTTTGGGGACTGCGGATGTATCACAGTGAAAAGGCAGAGAGCTTACGAAGGGAAGGAGGTACGAAATGGTCCGCTGTGTTTTCAAATTTTTGTACCGAAAGTCAGGCTTTTTATTTTCTACCTTTTTTCTTTTGGCCCACTGAACGATGTGCTATTAGTAAAATCCCCGATATAAATTGATTTATTCTAACCCAAAATTCGTTTCATGGGCCCTTTAAACGTGACCTAATAAGTAGCTTTCAACGGGCCAACAGCTGAGTTATGTTAAGGTTCTCACTTACGGCAGCAAGTGCGCATAACCCAGCTGCAGGAAGGCTCAATGGATAGGTCAGTTCAATTTGGAACTGGGTCCACTTGGAGTCTAAAACTACAACTGGGATAAGCCCGTTCCAGCTGGGAACCAATGCCCCGACGGTTCGGCATCGCTTCCGGCGTCGGAGGCGTGTCTTCGACACTGGCCTCGCTCCTCCGACAGGACTACGTCGCTTCCGGCGTCGGAGGAGTGATTTGCACAGAGCCCTCCCTCGTCCGACCGCAGTCGGAGGAAGCACTCTCTTTCCAAAATCCATGTTGCGAGGGTGAAAAAAAAAAAAAAGAATTGTAACCAACGAAACTAACTAGACTCGAATAAATTAAGCGCTCTCAAATTTTACGGGGCGTGTGGTGGAAATCGGCTAAGGAAATCAGAACACCCCCCCCCCCCCCCCCCCCAAAACGAAATCTTAACTACGTGCCTGTCCAGATGCAGCCAATGCTACAAGTGCGAGCTTGTGGTCCTGACCACTTGCACTGCAGGAGCGCGCGTGCTTCGACGCCGAAAGCCCAGAGCTCGCTCTTTTTACCTTCTGCTACCCTCACACTTAAAGGGGCAGTGCAATGATTTTAATGTTGAAACAATTGGCAGTTTGCATTTTTTATATCGTTTATGCGAGCCCAAGTGACCAAAAATGCGTCACCTTTCCCCAAAAAACTGCTATTCTGCCGCGTAATCGCGAAGCAAAAAACGAATTATTTGCCGATCTGCAGCCGCCTGTCGGGGTTACGGGAACTAAAATGACGGCGTCTCTGGGCGATACGCGGAAGTCAACAAAACCACAAACCCTGTCCCCCTCCGCTGCTACACTCGCCGTCAGCCCCGTGGCGAACCGTCCTGTGTGTCCATCGCTCGCCGCGACCTTTGACGAGGCTAAAGGCCCGTTCACACTCTCGCGACCTCTTAAACCTGGGTTCCTTAAAACTTCTTAAACCAGAGGACACACTGGCGCCATCTATTGGGTAGCAGCGTAAATTCGGCGGTCCGGCATATTTTTTTTATTTCTCTCGCGCATTATCCTTTTTTTCTTGGCTCGAAAAACTTTTGTCGACGTTATAAACGAGCCTTTCTATGGGTATTACGCACATTTGACCTCGGAAATCCCGCAAAACCTTCGCTCTTGCGAAATGCAGTTCCAGGGTCACCGCATAGATGGCGCCACAATGGTAGTGTGTTCCCTCGTTCTCAAAATATTTAAGAAGTTTTAAGAGATGTCGTCTCTCTCAGCCGTACTCGGTCGCGAGAGTGTGAACGGGCCTTAATCCTTTAAAAGTCTACGATTGGGGAGGAAGCGGCTGGTCTCTAAAGAGAGGACCCAAGAGGAAACTACGTGAACCCCCACTTTTTTTGTCACTCGAAAGTCGACGTGGAGAGTTGAGAGGCACTTTGACCTTCCATTTGTTTCATTTTTTTAAAATAAGAACTAGCGCTCGCAAGAAAATACGGTTTTCGGCTTTTCTTTCTATAGGTGACGCAGATTAATTTCCGCAGTTAATTGGTCAAAGTCTGAAAATTGTTGCACAACCCCTTTAAACTTAAACGGAGTATTGCGTCGATAACATCAAATTTCACCAGAAATCTGAACTGTTTAACATCGTTTGCACGTGACATCATCGCATTATATGCTAGTATACTTCGTTTCAGCTGAACTACAGACGCAGCCGATGCTATAAGCGCGAGCTTCGGGCTTTCAGCGTCCATGCCAAGCACGCGCGCTCGTGGACTGCAAGCACTGTTCAGGGCCGCATGCTCGCGCTTGTATCATCGGCTGCGTCTGGACTTTAGCTGAAACGAAGTATAGTGGTCAGAGATTTCTTTTTGCTGAGAAAATCAAATCCCGCGGTGCAAAATGCACGCTGCAGAAGGTTTGCGCTCAGTACAACCCATGTATTCAGAAACAAAAATTATTCTCGCTCGGTGCAGCGTCGTGAGGCACGGCGCGAGCGTCTGTCACCCCGAAAACGCGCTTTCTGACAGGAGTGATTTTCTAAACGAAGTCGTTTTTCAGGATCACGCTGTTTGCTCTGTGCCGAAGATGCGGAACAGAGGAACCTTTAGAACACAGTATGTTTTTAACACCCCCCCCCTGTGTTTCATTTTACGATGCTCCTCAGAGAATACTTTTTATTTCTAAGGGACTCCCTCCTCCGTTGGGGGGTGCCAATTCAACAATTATATTTGTGTCATTTGCTAACAGTAATCCTCCATTTCTTTTATTTTGCACCCAAAAACTGTGCAAGTTAAAACAAAACTGCGAGAATTTGAGCGGCTGCCTCCAAGGCCACTAGAATCTCTCTTTTCAGGTATCCCTGCCGTACACACTTGCAGTTCGATTTATCGTCAGATTAATAAGCCATATTTAGTCCTTTCAATTCTTCCATTCTCGGGGACAACTTTCTCAGACAGTTCAGCAACAACGAAAACATGTTTGGCTGCCTCAATGATGTGTGCATGTAAAATGGTTCATGCAGCAATTTTTGTACTTTCAGTAAACACCGCTAAGAGGTAATCCCCGACGTTGATAGCTTACAAAAACTCCCATTAGTTTTCCTCTCCACTCAATGGCAGACGCAGGAAGGATAAAGTAAAGAAACTGCTGTCCCCTCCTCGACACGCTATTAGAACAAGCGGCGATGTAATCAGACGCTAATTGTATACCGTTAGTGTTCATCCTAGTCATGCGCTGGGGTTGGCAAAGAATAAAGCATGGGTTGAACTTTAGACATTGTTAGAGTTCTGCTATTCTCATCTTTGATCGAGCACAAGCCAACACAAATGTTTGGTGATGCTGATTCTCAAGAACCCGAGCACTCGACTTCGGCTCATGACAATCGAGTGTGTCACGATGTCACGTGACTTGCGGTGAGAAGTCGCGATGGCAAGTGACGTCACGGTGTCAACAACGCTAATGCACCTATAGTTCGTTGGGGTCTTGGACTTTTCGGTGTAGGGCGTTTCGGTGCGGTCATTTCGGTGCACGGACTTTTCAGTGCACGGACATTACTTCGTTAGGTACTTCAAATCCAGCTCCTAAAGACTCAAGATTTGCAGTTTTATTTTTTTTCGATAGCTAGAGATGGAATTGTAAAATTGTATTTGGTGGGGACATACTGTAAAGGATGGAACATTTGCCATTTTTGTCTCGGATCGTGCAGTCGTCAAGAGCGAGAGAGAAGGAAGGACGGAGATGTACCCTGGAGGCAGTGCTGGGGGCTGGGGGCCTCCTGGTCGTGGCGGAGCCCCGGGCGGCGCACGCACTTGGCCGGCCGGATCTCAAAGAGGTACATGAGGTCGGCCAGCAGGGCCAGCAGGTTCTGGCGCACCGAGGGGTGCACAAAGAGCACGTCCTCCACCGACAGGAAGCACACGTCGTGGGGCAGGTGCTGGTCGCAGAAGCGCTGGGCCAGCTGCAGGTTGTACAGCGAGTCGGCCAGGCTCATGGGCTCGTTGAGGCACAGGTCCTCCCAGGGCAGGAAGGACGGGCAGTAGAAGCTCAGCAGGGAGGCCAGGGCGCAGCCGTCGCTCAGCTCCCCCAGGTCCTGCACCACGGGGATGTGCGGCACCAGGGGCCGCCCCTGCCCCCCGGCCCGGCCTCAGCCCCTCCCTTCCTATTCTGCCGAGACGTCCACAGAATGGCAAACATCCCTTTAGAACCCTCCGGGCAAGGTACCCCTTCAGCTGCGTCTCCCCCATTTGCGTTCCAATTTTCATTTATTTGCTCCGAAAAAAGAAAGCCGCGTTATATTTCGCTTAGAGTTCCTTCCCTATTTAGAGAGACTGTGCGACACCAAATTTGGTTGCATTTTGGTCTGAAACGAGATACGAATGGCGTCCCATCCGAGCTTCGTCGAATTGAATCATGGTCAGGGCCGACACCTGTCAACTCGACGCATTGAGGGTATAGAGGGCTCGGCCGTCCATCTATCCGAAGGTCAACACCACTGTCCCTTTTCGGGGGTTTCTCGGAGCAGCCAGAAAGGGAAGACGCTTCTCCGTTTTGCATAGAGCAAATCAGAGACTCACTCCTTTCGAGAGGGTGCCAAAAAAGAGTGCGGGAGGAAATGGACAGAAGGAGACTGGCCTTACGTGCGGCACAATTCTGTGAGGCAGGCGTTTACTTTCCTTCCCAAAATTTCGGCAGTTACGCAATATTTCTAGGTTTTGACGTGGCAACAATGTCCCCGCAAGTGACGCGTCTTGCTCGAGTGGCTAGGAGGTTGCAACGTTAATATGTAAATGTTACGCACGAAAGAAAATTTGAATCAATCGTATCAATCATTGCACCTATAGAAAAACGTTAATAGAATTTCGAGACAGACTGTGGTTGCATTATCTGCCATAAAAAAAAAAAAAAAGAAAACTTGTTTTCGATTTAAATTATGCGTAGAAAACCTCCTAAAAATGTGAAATCGAATGAGGGAGAGATGAGAAAATGATCAATACAGCTCTCCATTCCAGGACCACAAGTGGCCACAATGCTCGTCGGGGGTGGAAACGAGCGTTTTGCAGCGGGTCTGGGAGCAGAAAAAATCTTAGACCAGCTTTAGAGGAGTAAAAAGTCTGCTATGAAGCAGCACTAGGTCAACTTTGGAGCAGGAAAAGTTCCGCTCTGGAGCAGCTCCGGAGCCACAAAAGCGGGTCTCGTTTTATGGCCGACAAAGAATCGCAACTTGAGCCTAAAGAGAAGGAAACAATGGGTTCATCGAACCAAACTGCAAATTACATTTGTCTCCAAAAAACAGAACCATTTCAAGATAATATAGTGGGGTTTAAAACAAGGGCAATCTTTTGTGACTACACCTTTCATCGGTAGAAACTGCCAATGTTCAGAGTCACTCTTTAGCAAACATTATTCAAATCCATTACTCTTCTTCTCTAATAAATAAGTATTTTCTTCGGAGACGTTAACTCCATTACTCGGGCTAACAAAACCCACAGGACTGACAAAAGTGCAGAAGAAAAATATCGCAACTCCAAGATAATACCTCCGCTCAAGAACGAGGCGGACTGACTAATTAAAACGAACCACAGGCTCGGGGGTTTCGATACATACAACAAAAAAATTAATAAAAAAATAATGACAAAATTATAAATTAATATCACGAAACCAAAGGCTTTCATCGCGATGAAGACAAATAAAATAAACAACTTTTTTTCCCCATTATCCTGCAGACAGCTCGCTGTTTGTGGCCGGCACGTGTATTCGCCTCCTACCTCATTTACGGCAAAGTTTCCCTATATTACCAACTACCACGCTCAAGTATTCTGACGTTTATGACAAGAATAACTAAACGTTACACTGCATTTTCGCTATGGAGCAAACGACTCTTCGCAAAAAAACAACTTGACCGTGCGACGGGAAAAAAAAAAAAATATTATTGCGCTTATCATTTGTATAATCTCTCGGAGTCATTAGGGAGCGTTTGAATAGGGCACGCAAAATATAGTGTCGTCGCAACTGCACATGCGCCAAACGCTGACTGCGCTTTGCTCGCACTATTTTAGAGTATGCTATTTTTTGGAAATTGCGCGCGTACGGAAAGAGTTTTTGCGCTCGTCCAAGGTGGGTTCGTGACGCACGAGAAGTTGGCTAGAGTCAAGTCGAGCGTAATTAGAAAATGGTGGCTCCCAAGACCACAATGTCAACGTCATACTTTATTGCATTCGAAAAATGGGAATACGACAGAAGTGCTAATTCGGTGGAAAGGCCCATGCATCTGGTGTGCCCATCGAACTGACCTATCGTAGGCTTAAAAATAAAATTAAAAATAAAAGGGGGTTGGGGGAATGACTAGAACAATCATTTTTTTGCAAGAAGACAAGTTAAACAACCTTAAATAGCACGGTATGCTGTAGTTAGCAAATGTCTTCTCGGCTGGCGGGAATCAGAGCAGACAGGGAGTCGGGCAGGCTTTGCCAAAGTACGGCCGCTCGTAGTAGGCACGACTGGCGAGGATGGGCTGGAGGCCCATTCTTGCACGTAGGAGTGCAATTGTCATTGCACTTCTACGGGGGTTGCACCTCACAAACGGTTTGTAAGACCCAGCAAGGTGGGTAACGACTGCCGGAAACTTGCTGCTTGCGACGTGCAAACATTTCTCGGCAAAGGTGAGTACACGAGACCCCCATTGCCGAGCGACGCAAACGGATACGACCGGTGAATCGCTCCCGTCACATTCTCATACTTAAACTAATCTAAATGTCGGTTTCCTCCTCTCACTTAACTCCACCTCTTACGACGTGCCTAACTTTCAAACTTTTTAGCTAGGTTGCTGTAATCTAAGAAGCTCTTTGTGAACATGGCCTCTGAATACTATTGTTTGTCCTCGAGCAGGGGAACATCCAGACTTCAAAATAGAGAATGGCATACAAAGTTCCTTTTTAACTGCAGGGAAGCAAGTGGGAGCAAATTACTATCCAAATTGTTCGAGTATACATTTGTTCGCTAGACCAAATTTATAATCATCGTAGAAATCTGTTATTTGAACGAGACCTATTCTTCGAAATAAAGGGGCTGCGTAGCTGTCATACCTCCGATTGCAGAACGAGGCAAATTTCTTTTTTCTACGATACATAGACGAGATAATATGTGACACGTCTCTACCAAGAAATGGTAATTAAAGCGAGCGCAAAACAAAGAGTCGTAAATAAGACAGAGCACAGACGAGGGTAGTCTATTTTTATGCTCGAAACTTGTACTTACAATCTTTAATGGCTTTCTATCTATCGTGCGGACTGCTTCGCCTCACCCCTCGCATTTGTTAAGAATTACATCGAGACATTTGACGGGGTACTTTTAAGTGGCGCGAGAGTATAGCGAGAGAGCCTGATTATTGTAACGTTCATTCCCTTCGACTCAAATACAACAACTTTCGTTTTATCTCCGTCGAAAATTAATTACTAACAAATTCAAACCCAACAACGCATTACATTTTTTTCCGCAAATACATCGGCCGTCATTATAATTTCAGAAATGTTATCCCGAAAAAGAATACGGCGCCGTAATCCGCATAACCATGGCCTCCTCTCTACTGACAAAGCCTGGCAGATAGTCGCGTGACGCAGCCGCCGAAAGTGAAAAGGGAGAGCGGCAAGCAATGGATAAGAGGAGAGTCGCGTAACGGGCGCCCCGCTGCGGCGAGACGCCGAAACACACAATCCCTTTTCTTTTAGCGGGGGTATACGAGGAACGCCACCCCTTCCCCGTGCTTATGTGAAAGCGAGCATCCCGACAAAGACGAAGAAGAAGCGGGATCCCGAGAATGCACAAGCCTGGACATGAGCGGACGATGCCGGACATTCCTAATGTAAATACCTGTACGTAAATGCTGTTGACCTTATCAATCAAATACCAGTCAGCCGTTCTTACAACACCCGTTTCGTTCGCGCTCAAAATTGTGCAGCAAACTGCGGGGGCCGATTGATTGCGGATTACGGATATTGATACGCGGGAACAGCGTCCTAAGGTCAGTATGCAAGATGACGACGACGTTGAGAGAATGACGCACCGAGCGACGGCGGTGCCTCAATCTGAGCCTCGGTTCCTCGGAGGCGGCAGCTTCTACTTTGACTGGGCTACCTCCTCGGAGCCCGATGCTTCGACCCCGGTGGACCCCAATGAGCGACAGCGGCATCGTGTTCCTGGGGCTCCTTCGTGCACCGATCGAACGGCGTGCCAGATCCCCGTGGCTCGCTGCTCACCCACCCAACCCACCTCCACGAAATCTGGACTCGCGCGAATCCGACTGCCATCCTCCCCAATACCAAAATCTCACGTCGTTGTCATCTTGCACGTATATACACTCAAACTTGCTTATAACGAACAGCAGGACACGCTATGATCGGTTCGATATAGCAAAAACCATTTACAACAAACTTCCAGGATGCGTCCGTTGTAAGGCGAGAGCTTCTCTTTCTCATCTCTTCCACCTTGGAACAAAGCGCAAAAAGGTTTATTTTTTTTTATTTTTTTGCACGCGTGCGGAGTAAGTTATTTTAGCTTTCTCCCCTTCTGAATCACTTCTCTTTGTCAATTTTGTTTGCAACTTCAGCTTTTGATTTTTTTCTTTCTTTCCTACTTTTTTTTTTTTTGTGGCGGGAAGGGGGGAAGGGACAGGCTAGAAGATGATTGTTTGCGCGTTTTTGAAAGCCTTCCCGGGGCGGGAAAAATTCGATATAGCCAGTATGTTGTTCGTTATAAAAAGAACTTTTTACGTGCATTTTTATTTAAATTTTCCGCGAGTTCAATATTGACGATAATTCGCCGCATGTGGCTTTGTTCTAACAGGGTTTCACTGTACTCGTCAAATTATCATATTCACTAGACGCGGCATCGCGGGCCTCCATGGTACGGGCTGCTGCCTTTCCGCGGTGCCGTGGCTCTCCAGAGCCAAAAAAGTAAAGACTAAAGCCCGAAGACTATCCCCTGCTCGGAGTTTTCGGAGGTCCATGCGCCATAGGGCACGCAACTGCCGAGACAATGCAGATGGTCCCGAGAACGTCCTCAGCTGGTCGAGACGTCTTCGTCCCGACGGAGACGTTGTCGGGACGTCCGGAACTAGTCGGGACATCCTGGTCCTTTCAAAGACGTCTTCGGGACGTTTTCAGGCTCCCTTATTTAGTCTTCTCACGAATGATTTTCTATAGTACGAAATGTTTCCATGCCGGGAAGTGAAAACGAAACCAGAATGAGTATGAAAATAAGGATTCGTTAAAGGATATTTTTCCTAAACATCAGCAGCCAGTCGCGTCGGTTTCTCCCGAGCGAACAGTGTGTTTCGGGTCCTCGCCGCTCAAAAGCTGCGCGCTCACTACCAGACTCCCCGAGAAATGTTCTGGGCTACCAGATCCTCGCGCCCTAAATCTGCGACCGGGCACTCTATGGCTATGGCATAACGTATCATGCTCGTCAATGTTGACCGAGTCGTCGATTGTGTTCACACAACAGCCCTAGATCTTGCCCGCAACTGGCTCCTTTTGTCGGTGCCTCGCCACAAAATGTTTGCCAACCAGGCACCTTAAAGTTTTTCCTCGGATTGCACCTCGTGGTATCAGCAATCTGGGTTTGTTGTCACACTCGATTTGCAACACGGCACGCTACAATTTTTAGGCATCGAGTGTTTCGTAATTCTCGCAGAACCTCAGCAGCCATTAAAATTACTCCGTAAAACGATCGAGAAATCGGCTGCTCGCATGAGCGTAGATAACGAAGCGGCAAAAACGCCCCGACTTTGGCCACATTCGACGCAGCTTTGGCTTTTGCAGTTTCACCCAGTTCCGTCACGGCAGGAAGTTCTCCCCGTCATGAACGCTCTTATGAGGACGTAGGCAGCCTGGCGCTCGTCCGCTCGGACCGGGTCCCGCGATCGGTCCCCGAGAGACAGGGACAGCCCGGGAGGGCCTAGAGCCACTAGACAAGCCCCACTTCCTCACAGTGGAAACTTTCCGTTCTCTGACCGTTTTGTGGACGTCACCATTTCGTGGCTCAGAGCGGAGCGAGTGCAACCTGGCGACGGTTCGAAAATGCGCCTTTCCAAGTTTCACGCGTGGCATTGAGAAGCTCGAGCGACATCCTAGCGCCGCATTGTTTCGATGTTGCGCCGCATTGTTTCGACATTTCCGGAAGACGGAGAAGCATTTATCCGAATAAAGCTGCGGATCAATGGCAACCGCGATCAGGAGCGGCTGATTCACCTGGTGCCTGCCGTCCTCCGAGCGGCAGGTGCCCAGCTGGTCCTCGATGCGGTGCCGCATCTTCACCGAGCACTTGTTCAGCCAGAGCAGGGCAGCGTCCTCCGCGTCCACGGGCACCTCCTCCGGGTAGCCCACCGCCGCAAAGCGCCTGCCGGGAACGGGGCCTCAGGCCACGTCTGCCGGGCAGCTCACCACCCCCACCACACTACCGGTTGCCGCTTTAAAGGGATACTACAACGAAATTTCGCCGCTCATTTTTTGGTCTATATGTGTTCAATGGAGCAGTATCACATGAAACATACCAATATCTTGTTAAAAAAGTCTCGAAAAGGAATTTTAACACGAATTGAACGATTAGCAAAGAGCACCTGGTGGATGTCGCTAACGCCTCGCTTGTAATGCCCGTCTAGGAACCTTGACAGCTAGTGACGGTGAGTGTCTCGCCTCCGGCCATGACGAGAGAAGAGGGGAAGGAGGAACTCCCCTCTTCCCGAGAATGCCTTTTGTGTGTCGCAGAAGTCGCTATTGTCCCCCTACAAGATTATAGAAAATTAACCCGTCACTCAAAATTCGTACAAAAGCAGCCGCTGGAACGACTAGGCCATCCTCTCGACGTCAGCCTCGCTGTAGCTTTGCTCGTCCCGAGACGACCTACGTCACGATTGCGTTGAATGTCACGTGGTCTCCGCTGGGCCTTCTTTGAGCGCTTGCCAGAGTGGGCCGTTTATAACGAAAAATACAGCCCCCAGGCTCAAAATACAAACTGTGCGATTGTCATTTACGGATATTGTGGACCATATTCAACCTATTTTTGAACACGACGGGAATATTTCAAATTTCGTTGAAGTATCCCTTTAAGACCCATTCCGACGGTAAATGCGCCGGTCAAAGACGCTAAATGTGTGCCAAAATGTGCGACTGGGGTCCTAGACTCCATTGCTCGTTTTTTTTTTTGGCCAATTTATAAAATGTACTACGCGTAACTCGAAAGTTGATTAACGAGGTGTAGTGGTGAACTAGGACTGATAGCGACGGTTATCGTGCCGTCCAGTGTCCGCCAAGCCCTCAACACGTGTGGTGAAGACGATCACCCCCCTAACAAACACATTGGAATTTGGGACACCTTTCCGGGGGCCGGAGGTTCAGGTAACTAAGATCTATACTCGCTTTCACCTTGAGAACCGTAGCAAAAAATGTCCAGCTCTTTTTGCGGACTAATTTCCTCCTTTATGCGGAGAATTAAGATATAAGTATTTTAGATTAGACATTTCGAACACCAAAAACGTTGCTTCTTCCCCTGACAACCAAATCTTGTAAGAACTACTCGTAAACAATGCGCAAAATTAGCGTTTTTTCTCGAGATGACAGGTAAAAGCAAAGAAAAAAAAAAGGATATTGAAAACATTATTTTTTCAAGGATATCCAGAATCCTTCAAGTGGCATTTTAATTCTAAAAATGATACGACCCCTGGATCGCAACTAGAGGTGGCATTTCTGAATTTTCATCTTCTCGACGAGTTCCTGGGTTTTTCCGAATGAGCAGATGCAGGCGCCAACTTTCTGCACTGGCTCGTCCAAACCCACCAGTGGCATAGGCAGGAGGGTGGTCTAAGGGAAGACAATTCTTTAACAACTACCGAATTGTTCCAGCCAGCCAGGGGGTTGGGGACAGCCATGTCCGCACCCGTGAATTGTTCAGTACATCAACTACTACACAGAAAGATAAAACAAAGCCGCCCCCCCCCCCCCCCCCCCCCCCCCAAAAAAAAATTCCTGGCTACGCCACTCGAATCCCCGTTCGTCCGTCGGGTTCTCCGAGCAACCTGGTTGGCCGACTCTCAACGTCGGTGGCGTGCCTCTGGCGCTTCAATTTGTCCCTAGGGAACACTCTCTCCTAGAGTGACAAAAATATTCCGGACCATAGGTCTGATTTGGTCACTGCAAGAGCGAGATCTAATTTGCCTCATATGGCACGAGCCGAGATATTGTTCGCAGGCGGTCCTTCCGCTAACGAGAGGGGACGGGATTCCTACGATACGAAACTTATATACTGTACGTTGTTTACCAACGAACTGCAAGAAAAAGAGCGCACAAGAAACTCAAACGCAAGAAAGATGAGTACAACAGACGAGCGCTTGTCCGTCGTTGTCTTTTTTTGTGTCCGTGTTTTTAATTATGAATCGCTACCACCTGGTCCGGGTCTCGACACTTCCACAGAAAAAAAAAGTGCATCGGCCGCTACGAACCAAGCACCGAGGATTGCGACCGTCCGCCATTTCGCGCTGGGTGCGATTGGCAACCCGTACACGAGCCGACCGGCGGACGAAGGAAAGCTCGGGTGTGGGCGAGGCCGCGATAACCGTCTCGCCGTTTCTGCGTCGACTCGCGAACGACAAGAAGTCTGCCGGTCGGTGGATGCGGGAAGCCGCGATGTTCGACCGAGAAGGCCCCGACCGGGACGGCCCACCTGACGACCTCGAAGACCTTGATGGGGATGAGCACCTCCTTGACGTAGAGGTCCATGATGCCCCCGATGACGGCCATGTGGGCGCTCATGCGCAGGGGCGCCGTCTGGGCCAGCACCGTCTCGGTGAGCGGGGTGCGGTCCTCGGGGGGCTCCAGGTCGACCCCCTTTCGCTGCAGGGCCCCCACCACCCCCTGGTGGCTCAGGCTGTGGTAGTTGGGGTCCGCATAGATGTTGGCCAGGGCCAGGCAGTACAGCTCCGCACTGGCCAGCCCCTGCCCAATCTGGGGCTTGAGCCGCTCCTGGTCCTCGTGGTCCCGGTAGAACGGGTCCCGCAGCTCAGGGGGCACCCGGTTGTTGTGCGCCTTGGACACCAGCCACAGCACCGAGGCACGCTGCTTCGCCTGCAAGGAAGCCGGACGTCAGTTCCCTCCTAGTTCGTTGCGGAGTTGGTGGCCTTCCTTTGGAGAAAACACTGAGCAGTCTTGTTCCAATCTACAATACAGTGTCAGCTGCGACACCTCACGGCAAAGTCGCTGGGCATCGGCGTCACGTTCACGCACTGTGGGGTGCGTGAACAAAAGCGTTTGGAACAAAGTACACATCGGACCATTTTGCTCCTAATGCTTTTCTTTCTTTTTTGTTCCAAAGCGCGTCTCCCGGCACGAGCTCCTAGCATTGATAGTGCTACAACGGCATTTTGTTATCGGCTTTTTTTCCTTTTCCAGAAAGTGCTTGCAGTGGGCACAATAAAAACCCTAAGTACACCGTGGCGTAGCTCCGCGGTAATGCTTTGCTTCGCAAGCAGCCAGCCAGGTTGAATTCCCGCAGGCAGCGGCGATATTTTCGAGAATTTAGCAACATCGACAACCGAGACCCTACGCCTTACTGCGCCAACTACAGCATCAACAACGACAACAACTGCAACATCAACGAGGGACATTGTTCCAGATGCGAGTAAGATTTTCTTTTTTCTTCTTCGCTCTTCTCCGTTCCCGCACGTTTGGTTGTTGGAGTGGCTGCCGCGACAGAAACGACGGCGCTACAATCTCGCTGAGCTCGGTGCCAAGGAACGAACCGGTGCCGGTTCTCCAGAGTGGGCTCCCGGGGTAGTTTCTCAACCGAGCCGTTCTACGTACTAATGTTGGGGCAGGCAACGACGGCCGGCGAGCGTAGGTATCGCAAAAACTGGGGTAACGGAGAAAATGGACGACGCACTCGAAGGTTTCGAGAACGGCGCGCACGTCATCCGTTTCTCAATCGGTATTTTTTGTCACGTCAAAATTTTGCCAGCTCGATCGTTCTCAATTTATTTCGAAGAGTAAGCGTTGGTCTCCCCACATTTTGGACAATTCTCGAACGGTATCCTGTTTGTCCGACAATCAAATCTGCGACGCCTAATATTTGCTCCCCTAAGTTTGTCTATTTCGATCGCCGTAGTCACCGGCACAAGGGAGGCTTTGAGTGTGCAGCCAAAGGAAGACTGCGCAAGCCCATGGGAGAGGGAACCCCCCCGACCAATAAAGAGCATCGTGCAGCCCACAATGAATAAGCACACAGCGGTCCCACTCGAGGCACCTTCCGGTAATTGGGCGTTAGGCAGCACCCCTCACCGTATATCACAAACACTTTTTATGTTTCTGATTTCTTGTTACAGGAATTGTTATAAAACAAAGCCATTACACCGCTAATACTAATTTTAAAAAATATGAGAGACCCGCTTATTTTCGGGAAGGAATAGAAGAGTGCGACATAAAAGCGTTACACAGTTACCCAGGGTTACGACCAATGAGAGGAGTCGAGGCGCTGGGCTACGGGCTGCTGCAGAGATTGGGGAGTACACTCGCATTTTTGGCGTTTAAATTCGAAGCAATCGAGGCTGATAATAAAGCACCCGCGGAGAAGCTGGTAAGTTGTCTATTCTAATTTTTGTTATTGCAAATAGCATTCCGTTATAAGTCGTCCTTTCCGTGGCAAATATCGCCGAGGAACTCGCCGTTACACAGACTCATACGCATTAAATTGCAACGAGGTAGCGGTGAATTATAAATGTGCGTATATTAAGTTTTGCGAGGTGCTGATTTCCCTCCTTGCATCGAAACAGCTAGGGCCGAATCTTCTTTCTATTCAGATTCATGAACAACAAAGGCTCTGTACATGTAGAGAGAGGCTCGAAACTAATGCAGCCCAAACAAAACTGAAGAAATCGCCGAGCGTACTCCCGCGTCGCGAGTTTCGATATAGAATTTACTGATCACGTTCATTTTAATGTGTTCTGCGGTGCTCTCGAAATAAGGGCACCCAACTAGCGCAAACATATGTGATCGTTCTGGTAGGTACAAACCCTGGTTCCGATCGTATTAAAAAAAAAATTGGTGAACTGTCGCGTTTTAAACGGCACTACGCCTCCTTGTCAATCGGTGTTCGGGAAGAATTAAGTGTTCGCATCAGCTTAAAACAAAAACAGGGATGTTGCTGCTCAAACTCTCTCGCATGTTCTGTTCATGGTATTAGTCGGCACAAAACTAAGAGAGATAAATTTATCATTTAAGAAACCTCGTACGACTCGCCGTATGTGCCATGCCCTTGATCAGTAAAAGAGCTCCGAG
Source organism: Ixodes persulcatus (assembly GCA_013358835.2). Taxonomy (NCBI): domain Eukaryota; kingdom Metazoa; phylum Arthropoda; class Arachnida; order Ixodida; family Ixodidae; genus Ixodes; species Ixodes persulcatus. Next base: position 175,501 of record JABSTQ010009584.1, on the reverse strand, counting down.
CACTCTATAAAGCCCGCGCATTATCTAAGCAACAGAACTCGTGACACGGAGAACAGTCAGATGCTTTTAATTCCGTAGACTTTCTTCATCGCCGTAGATAATGCTGCGTGCATGCAGTTTTGAGTTTGTATCGATCACTTTTTGATGCGCTCCGTTTTTCGTGCCTCTCGATGTCCTTGTGACCCGTCAAAATGTGTCGCACTAAGCTGCGTGTCCGATCATCGCGTTTCACACGTGCCCTAAAAGCTGCCATCCACAATATTTCCGTTGACACGTGCCAGCACTTCGAAAAAAAAAAAAAAAAAGGGTCGTCAGCCCCGCTTCATGTTTGTAAATCGACCGGCATCCGTGCAAACTTTGTTGAATGGCTGTATTATGCGCCGTTTGTGACTCTTTTTGATCGAATTATACCGCGCAGAGTTCCAATAAACAATCCTCTACGCGAAAAAATTATTTCTCGTCCGAATGCGATCGCCCGGAAATGGTGTGCTGTGACGGGCACTTCAAATTAAAGCAATATGCAACGCGAGAGGGGGAGGAACGAGGGAACCAAAATACCACGGGGGCCGCCATCTTTGAAAGCGAAACAACAAAACCGAAGCATAAAAAGGGGTTTAGTTTGCGATATGTGGTGAGGGACTGCAATAATACTCTCAACACCAGGCTTCCCAATTACCCCGGGCTTATTCTAAAATGGGCAAACTGTATACGATAAACTGTGGTGCAGCAGTCGTTCGACCGGGGAGCGAGGGTGGAGGGCCAGTTGCAGCGCCGTCCAAAGAGCACTTTCACCGTCTCGAATACACCGGGGTTGGGGTAAGCACTTTGCGACGACAACGCTAGGTTCGTTCCATTTTCCCGCAACAGCTGTAATCGGTGTACATTGCCACGTTCGATCGACGGCTGCGGCCCATCTGAAAACACAACCGGGAATTATGCGCCACAGCCATACTTTTCTGCACCGGCGCGGGCCGATGCGGGTAAATCCAACGAGCCCCGTGCTAAGGAGCGAGTAAACGGTTGGATACACAAACAGGATACAGTTGAGCCTCCCATGCCACGCAACACCACCTCACTAGTGTTCCTAACATGTACGGACGTGAGAAAAGTTTCTAGAAACAAAATTCAAACAGGGTCTTCGGTGGGGCGTACAGATTGTACATTATTTCTTCTTATTCCCAACCTCTAAACTTGAGACCCGCAGAGGGCCGCGAGCGAGCCAGAACATTTCAGAGTAGCTTCGAGGCGACAAAAGTGTTTGTTAGGAACATTTACTAGAGAGTAAGAGTGGTCTGTTAAAACAAAATCTATCCTTTTCGGTGAAAATTTTCCGCGTGGCACAAAATGCAGATTAGATTAAATGGCCCACCCCGCTGCAAATCCTACTAGACTTTCATCGATGTCTCTGTCTTCAAAATCATAGCAAAAGGATCTGAATGCATTAAACGAACAGTGTCGGGCTCTACTAGTAGGCCACATAGTGCCGACTGTGTATTCTTCAAATTCTCCTATATTTCCATCCCAACAGTCCCTGGCCGAGCCGAGGAAGTACCGGAATGTCCGAAAGTCCGACATATTGCTTACCTTACAAATATGCGCGACCCTTACCCGTGTGGATCGTCCCAAGGAGACACGTGACCCGTCTTCAAATTTGCACCTCAGTCACGATGTGGAATAGCCTAGTTACACTAGCGCTCCCAACTGTCATTAAGCCAAAGAACGATGGCATCCCTTAACTGTCATTGAGCTCATCCCAGTAGTCCGGTGTACCTGGTACATAGGCCGAACAAACCCAGTTGAGATGCGCCTCAGAAGACGCAGATGAAACCGAAACAAAGCCAAAATTGATGTCGCATCACCTTTTCTTAAAATGTGATGCAAACGAATTATATGCGCACCTTTTATTTAATATTCACGCTTAAAACAAAATAAAATGAACATCTTTTTTTGTTTTTAGAGTAAAAAATCAATACTCGGAATGTTTCGGATGAATTCAAGCGAGAGACCTAACGAAACTCTCATCGGCACCGACATCACAATGGCCGCCCTCGCCTAGCTTTGGCTTCTGCGACGTGATCAGTTCTGGCGGCAGCCCTGGCCCCAAATCGTACCTCTTCCGACAATATTTGCTGCTTCCATACTTTCTAGATGCCTCCCCCAATCTCCAGCAATAGTAAGTGCTTCGCTGGCGCTGGCCATGGGCATCTTTAGCTCTGTTGGGACGAACCCCCATCAGCTAACTGAGGTAGGCCAACTCAGTGGAACTCAAAGTTGGCGCCGCCATGCAACTCCAGTTGATCGCGATTGAGTCAGCTGTCGCTGGCTTAATTACAGTTCAGAGCGCTAGTGTAACTAGGGTATTACAGGTAGGATTCGGTGTTTTCGGAGTTTATTTCACGAGAAACTCGGAGGGTGTTTTTCGGATTTTATTCTTTGCTGAAAATTTAGGGCTTATCCGAGTTTATTTTTGATAGACTCCCCATTCTCTGAAATTCAGGGTTTATTTCACGGTCTTTCCAGTTTTTTTTAATTTGAAAAATAAAATAAAAAGTTAGGTATTATAACCCATTGTCCCGAAGGAGCCACCCCGATCAGTTAAAATGCAAACCCCTTTTGCCGGTTGTTTGAGATTTTGAAGGAAACTGAACTAACATCTCCTCAGGGCCACTGACCCTGTGCTCTCATCAAGTTTATTTGTAAAACACCGTCTATTTTTTTAATTGTTTTTGTCTTTCCGATTTTGATACTCAAGTTTGTCAGATAAATATAAGTAAACGAAAAATTTACTGCCGAGTGTTTTTCCGAATTATCTGAAAACATGGAACCCTTCTTACAGGCCACGCTAAGTTTCTTCCATTGACTCTCGACTGCATAGCATGATGTGGTCGTATCTCATTAATATGGACATATATAGGATGTCCCAAGTGACCAAACTCGATCTAAAATGGACCGTAAAAATCGACACCTGCACGTAGCAATCTAAACTTTTCGTCAAAGGCGTATTCACAGGTTGGTTTTTTCTCGTAAGACTACAAAGCGCAGCTCTCTTTCTGTAAAACATAGGGCCAAAACACTTGCCAGGGTGAACGTCGGACGGCGACGCAGACGACCGAGTCGAGTAGCAGGGTGTGTTTGGCGTTTGTATTGATAGATGGCATCGGCAGCAGTGTCTGAAGGGGAGCCGACTAGCGAAAGAAAGCAGACGACACGAGGACGAAACCCGTCGGCAGCAAAAGCGCCGTTGTTGTGCAAACGCTTTCATTTTCCTTGAAGTTTTGCTTTTCTTGTCCGCATTTATTTTTTAACCCAAAGTAAATTACAAAAAGATTACATTCATTTTAATAAACCACGGTGGTAGCGAGCAGTCTAAATGAGGAGGTAGCGCCATCTATCAATACAAGTGGCCAACCCTCCTCACTACTCGACTTGGTCGTCTGCGTCGCTGCCCGCCGTTGACCATGGCAAGTTTCTTGGCCCTATTTTTTACAGAGAGAGTGCTAAACTTTGTCATTTTACGAGAAAAAAACCGACCTGTGAAATACACCTTTGACGAAAAGTTTAGATTGCTACGTGCAGGTGTCGATTTTTACGCTCCATTTTAGATTGAGCCTGGTGACTTGGGACACCCTATACTGTAAACAACTTTATTTTAGAGGGCTCATTATTTGGTGAATTTGGTTTTCAGAATGTTTTATGGGCATAAAATGTTGCGATTAGAAGTGGTATACGAAGGAAGAGAAAATGAAGCTCCATTTTGTCAGCCCACATCAATAAACTATGCATCGCAGTAAGTTGGAACTCCACGTGAATGTGATGCTACAGCGGTGGCGATAAAATGCGAAAGTTTTGGAGTATGACATTACCTGCATCAAAATATAAAACAGAAAAACTAAACCTCCCAACGAGCCGACGTCCACCTAGGCCTAACGTTCGACAAACCCAGAATTGGCATTGTGGGCGCCTGTGGCCTTTACATCGGCGAAGAAAGCTTGGCAACAAGAAAGACAATCTTGTTTTCTTTCTTGCTGACAAGATTTTATCTTTCGATACAGATAAGGAGTTATTCAACTGTCTGGGATGAATAGGCAATTTATGCGGGGCCGGGTCAAAAAACATTTGCAGTTTCCATATCGGACCCTGCAATCGTTACCATGGGATGATACGCGGTGGAATTTTCGCAAAATTTCTTTAAATTGTCAAAATTATAAAAGCTTTGGTTTTTGTGAAATCTAAATAGTCTACGGTTGACTAATTTTAAAGCATTATCTCAACACAACTGCACTCCATTAAAGTAGAAACTCGCCGTATGGACCAGTTAGCTAGTGCAGGAACAAACTGAGTACTACACAAATGCATATTTGTCTCCATGATTTCTAAACCTGTTTTCAAGTTCCTAAGTTTGATTGCAATAAGTTTGATGGACCAAGGCCTAGACTCTCGCTTCAGCGCAGGAAAGTATGGGAAGATATAAAAGGTGGTTATAAACGTTGGGATGGCCTAAAACCAGGAAACTATTTTGTGCCACTATGTCATCACCGCACGTGAGCGTGGAAAGCAGTGAGAACAGACCCGGACACCACCCCATGGTTCGCCATTTCGGTTCATGAAAACTTTCTCCTTGACCTCTTCCTTCTCGGTGATCCAAATTCCAGTGGCGGGACACCAACCAACGCAAAGTCGAAAACGTTTCGAAAAGAATATTTTGGAAGCCTTGGCACGGCTGCGCGCTGGCTGCCACTAGAGAACGGACCCCGGGCCACGGCGGCCTTCGGGGGAAGGCGGCGCGTGGGCCGAGGGGGCGACGCTTACCTCGCGGGGTCTGTACGCGAGTCCCTGGCGAAACACGTACTCCGAGTCGGACATGGGCCCCACCATCCCGCTGCAGCAGCCAGCGCTCGGCGGCGCTCCCAGGACTACGCAGCTGGCGTCGGCGCCGTGCCGCAGGGTCGCGGGGCGAGGCGACCCCCGGCCACGCACGGCCGTGTGGGCGCCAGCGAGAGAGAGCCGCCGACGCCCGCCCCCCTTCCGAGCCCTAGATGGCTGCCCAGGACGCCGTGGCGGGACTGCCGTCGGCACGCCGCCACGGCCGACCCCGAGTCGGACAAACGCTCGAGACGGCTTGTCGCTACGACCGACACCTCTCGCCGTCCGTCGCAGACGCCGGCCGCCAGCGTCCCAGGAAGCGAGAACATGGACACGCGATGACCGCGTGGGCGAGGCTCTTGGACCCACCTCCGTGTCCACGATACAACGCGCGTCACCGGCCGTTCGAGAAACTTCTTTCTTCGTATCCTTTTCCGAAGCGCACAAAAGGTGTCTGTTCCAGAGCACAAAACGAGCCTGTTGCCCGACCCGAGTCGACGGAGGTGACCCGCGCTGCTCCGCGCGTCAACATTCCATCCGGGGAGGGTCCGAAGCGAGCATTTGCGCGACCTCGATCGTCCCGCTTGCGACACGAGACGCAGCAATGCCAGCTTTTGAAGTACACGCGCAGTCCCTTCTCGTGGAATCGACCGAAATAATGGGACCTAAGGTTGGCTTAACGATAACTGAAGCTGAAAAAAGAAAATTAAAGAAAGACCCATCGGAGGATCCTTAGGGAATGCGTTAGCATGACTCTTGGGAGACTCCACACACGTCCCCCGTGGGAAACGCTAACAATGACCCCTTTCTTTTTTGCTGCCTTTTTTTGGTTTAGTTACGGGGTCAGCGTCCCCCAAAGGTGTGGTGTTTCCCAAGGGTCATGCTCACGCATTCCCTCAAAATCCTCCAATACATCTCCCTTTCATTTTTTCCGGCTTCTATCGTACGCAGACCCGCGTCGGTTTGCCGCTTCTTGCGCCGCATTTCGGCCAGCCGAGCTGCTTCCGCTCCCTCGTTCGCCCGCCTCGGACGCAGCGGCATCCGCTGCCTGGAGCTGCTTCAAGTTCAGACTGCATCCGCATTGGCTTCCGCCCCGTGAAGTCGCCTCCCTTTCTCCTCCTCTCTACGCTTCCCTTTCCACTGTTCAGTCCGCAGACGGGCAGCTTTCCCTGTCAAAGGCTCTCCAAACAGAACACTTCAAAAATCGCGAGGCGACACGACCCCGGCAAAAATCGTGCAAGTTGAAGCGTCCGGCAGTCCGATGTCTGATTGCACACCGCCGAGCCAACATCACGATTTCCCTCCTCGCTTCCTCCGCTTTACGGTGACTTCGGTTCTCGTCAGACTTGACGTCTCATGCCACCTGCCAATGCTGTCCATCCGTTCTGCCGGGCCCTCGTATCCTTGGCCGTGTTCCAAGATTTACTCGATCTTACAAGAGGGTAAGGTTTTTGCACCTTTGCGATCGAAAACCTGCCCGCGTCCAGTGCCGCTCCATCTGTGTTATCACGTGACACGACCCGCCGGAGTAACTCGGATCCATTTGGGTAAAGGCCCGTTCACATATACGCAACCGAGTAAAGCGCCGTTCGCACATATGCAACCGAGTAAGACCGAGAGAGACCAGACCGGTTTTTAAGCCTCTTGCGCGATTGCAGACCCTTGCAACGGTCGTTTCGGTTGTTCCAGTCGTTGCGGTCACTACGGGCGCATGTGTGTGAACGGGCCTTTAGGACCGGATGCGCTGCTGCGGAGCTGGTCCTAAGACGTCGCAAGAGGCTTAAAACCGGTCTTGTCTCTCGGTCGTACTCGGTTGCAAATGTGTGAACGGCGCTTAAAACAGAGAGACCAGACCGGTTTTTAAGCCTCTTGCGACGTCTTAGGACCGGATGCGCTGCAGCGGTGCCGGTCCTAAGACGTCGCAAGAGGCTTAAAAACCGGTCTGGTCTCTCTCGGTCGTACTCGGTTGCAGATGTGTGAACGAGCCTTTAGAACACAGCCCTCCCCTTTCCCATTTTCGGGACTTGTACAGCAGCGGAGGCCTTGTGCGATTAACCGACAGCCAACAGAGCCTGTGAGCGGCTGTCCGGACTCACGAGATGAGCATGACCAATGCCCCCGTGAAGGCCACCAACAAACATGACAACAACAACAAAAAAATCTCTTTCCCGACAAAAAAAGAAAAAGATACAAAAAACGGACAGAAGACGACCGCCGACGCGGGCCCCTTTCGGCACTCCGCGAAAACATTCCATGGGCCGCTGACAACGAGCGAGCAAGATGATATGCATGGTACCGGGCAATATGGCAGTGCACGGGGATAGGTGCTGCACGTGACCAAGAATTACCACGAACAACCATTCTCGGGAGATACGCGAGAGAACTGCCTTGGAATTTTACGACGCATTCTCTATCAAAGCAACGTGACGGCAAGTGCGTGCCCCGTCAATGCCCCTCACAGATAAAGAGTTTTCTTTTCTGAATAGCCAGAAAGATGGTATTAATCGTGGGTTTGTTTCAATAAACCTTCATTTGAGAGTTCCCTCGGTCTTGTCTACTTCCTCGTCCCTGTTTATTCGGCGCTTTTCGTTTACCACAGGGGTCTCAAACTCATTCGAGGTGGGAGGGGGGGGGGGGCAGGTAGCCCACCCCCGGGAGGACGATAGACGGCAGGGAGGGAGATGGTGGGCAAGATTTTGCAGTTTTGGGACAAAAATGTAAACAAACAAACAGCAGTGGTGTTTCAGCTTGCACAGCGGACGACTGTCCCAGCGACAGCCCCGCCATTTTCTAGAAGAGGTGTCTGCTTTTTGTCCGTTTTGGCATCTTCAGTTTTCTTTGCATACTTTGGACCCAGGCCTGAAGATTGCAAACGTCGCCTCACCACAGTGCTGGCAATTTTCAGTCGAATCTGAGCAAGCACACCGTCATTGCCGTGTTACACAATTCACCAGGCTCAACGGGCATACGATACCTTTTGCTTTCCTGCCGATTTTTATAGAAGAACATTCTTCCAGCTCCAAGCCCGAGCTCGTAGCTTTATTTTTGGCAGTCGCTCCTGCTGAGCGAGAGATTGTGCAGCCGGAGTGCCTCCTTGGGCATACCACTACTGGGCTTGCAGCCCAGTTATGTGGCGCATGGGAATGGGGAGCCGCGGGACGCTCTAGGGCCGCTTCCCAGAGCGTCGCGTGTTGCAGAGCCCTGGTTTAGCACGTCCGACGATTCGTACCCAAAGTGAGGCAAGAAAACAGGCTCCCCTCTCTAGCAGAATCATTGGTTCCGAAAAGCTATTACGGCCGGTCCCAATCAAGCCGGAAAACGGGTCCCGGAGAGGAGGGACGCTTTGCGGCTCCCGCTTTGCGGTCCAAAGTTGGAAATATCCATCTTTTCCCGACCCCGGAGAGAGCCGCAAAGCGCCGGAGAGAACTCTCGCGCCAATGCCCCAATGCTCGCGCTCTTTGATCCGAAAAAAGAAAAAAAAAAAAAACCGTGAAAGTATCTTCAGATGCCTCTAAGTATGGGATAGGCGCGGCGCTGCTACCAGAGCATGAGCAGGGATGGCAGCCAGTGGCACTTCGAGAAACTTTTCTTGGCAATGCAGTGCAGAGGAGGAGAGCCCGCGCACAGCTATCGTTCCAAATGGGAAAGGGAACGCGTGCCTGTACCCTCCAAGGCATTGCCAAGAAAAGTATAGACCAACTCAAGTCCCTGACGTCACGCCACAGCGGCTGGCGCTGCTGTCGGTACTGCGCATGCGCAGACGCTTCACTCCTCCCGAATTCGGTTTCTGCGCACGCGCAGTGCCCACACCTGGTGTGGGCAAAGCGGGCTTGTTGGTAAACACTGTGTTGGTGTATATTCGCGACTCCAACTAGCTATAGGTGGCGCCACTCATTTTTCAAAATGGCGGTTATAGTGAGGGTCGGAGATGCGTGCCGCTGTTGAGCTTGCCTAGTGTGCTGGCTTCACTGAGCGACACAAATTAATTCTGCTTATACGAGGAAGCTATAGGGTGTTATGAGCGCAGGAAAAGAAGAACGGTGTTTAGCAGTAATATTTACGCGAGGATGCGCGTTTTAATCTGAAGCGAAACCGAAACGAATCTCTATTTTGGATCTAATTTCTCGCTATAGGTCTTAATTTCGGATTCTTTCATAGCTCAAGATGTGTCTCACATCGTAGTTATTTAGTAAGAGAAGCAGTTCGTGGAAACTTTATTTTGTGACATGCATCTTCGATGCAGGCTGATATTTGTAGTTGTTGAAAAAATCAGAGCTGATATTTGTGCGTTTTCGCTGCCTTTTCTCGCTCAGATAATTGTCATAGGGAAATAATGAACCGCGGGCCTTTTAATAGGGTTTTTGTGTATCGAGATGATTAATTGGTTAACATTATTCCCAGCGCGAGAATAAGAGAATAATTTCAATTTTTACAATATGTCCACAAAACATATAAATTAATAAATGCTGCTCTCACTGCAACAACCCAAAGACGGAATCCGAGTCAGACAGCTGAAGTGTGTGTTTTATAGCAACGCGTGACGCAAAGGACTTTATATTACATCCAGTGTTTGAATGTTTGTCTATCTTGATAACCATGTCAGAGTTTTTCATATGCTCAAAGAAAACAAAATTATACTTTTCTGAAAGAGGATTATGGTTAAATGGCGTATTTTTGTGATCTTGGCTTTATTTGGGGGCATACATTGCCGCGATTTGCATTAATAATAATAATATTAAAATTCAGATATTTGAATACGTAATTTTTCAAGCTCCGATATAATTAGTTGCTTATGATCGAATTTCAAACGCGCGAACAAATATGACAATCAAAGTGCGCTAATTATCATCACTGGTGCCAACTGCAGCCTTTATAATTACCGAGTAATAAAATAAAAAAGTCTAAAATCAATGAAAACACTAGCTAATGTGAGAAACCCACGTAAAATTACATTAATTATGGGTATATATTTTCCTATCAAAGTCGCGACTTTTGACAACCGACAAAACGTCGAAAGTCGCCGCCAATATCTTTACAGACCAAATGCCCCCCAAAAAAAGTTCTTTTTTAGTTATTAATTTTTTTATAACATTTAGTTACTTTCATTTTTACGCTCCGTCGTTTTGCCAATCACAGCCTTTCCAGTACGAAGGAAAGCCAACCTGCTTGCACATCTGCTCACTTCAGCACGTTTCGTTGGCGTTGGAAGCCGGTGAAACAGGTGTGAGTTTTCGCATTGCGTATACGAGCGAACGGAAGCGCTGTGTGTTTGCGTAAGCTTTGCGCGTTCCACCCTAGCCCAAAATTGCGGTCCTGGATTGGCGCACGGCGATGACGCGCATGCGCAACGTGGAGCACGCAACTCTAACGCAAACGCACAGCGCTTGCTTTTATACGCGGCACTAAAACTCTCTAATAAGATCCCATACCGGCTGCAGCACTACGTTGGGACAGTGAAGAGCGTTGTTTGCATTTGCAAATGACATTTCGCGAGCCATGATCGCGAGCAGTTCCGCCGTGCCCGCTGAGCATCGGGGGACCCTCACTAGAGCGCTTCCCGTCTCCGCCGCGGGAGGGCGAGCAAAGAGCTAGAGATGCGGAAACGCGCTACTCCCAAAGTGAAAAGGAGGCTCTTGGAGTGACGTGCGGTCTTTCGTGTACGGACGGAGAGTTCTAGCGGAAACTGACCACAAACCTTTGACTGCGATTGCACAAAAGAGTGTTAGAGATATGCCGCCGCGATTGCAGCGATTTTTCCTGAGATTCAGGAAGTACGAGTTTCAGCTGGTAGCACTACATTCCTGTCAAAGACTCGGTGGTGCCCGACGTCCTTTCGAGAGCACTTCCCGCTGGACGTCCAAGCGGCACGGAACTGACCGATGTCCAAGTGCATGCACTGGAGGTGCAGCACAGCCTTGTAAGTGAAGCAACCAAGACTCAACTTGTGCGTGAAACTGCTCAGGACACTGCTCTCACGGAGGTAATATACCGTCTCCGAGAAAACCGTCCTAAACCCTTTGCCGGAGAGTTAACACAAGTAGGCGGGGCCTTGTTCAGGGGCGCAAAAGTGATCATCCCAGAATTGCTGGAGCGCATTCATGAAGGTCATCTTGGTATTATTAAGTGGGAGGCAAGAGCGAGACAGTTTTCTGGCCGGGAATTAACCGTGACTTCACGACGATGATGCAGCGATGTCCAATCCGCACACAATCTGCGTACCAGCAACCGAACGAGCCACTAACGACGCGAGAGGCTCCAAGCTTACCATGGACACGCATTGGCGTAGACCTGTTTGAGCAGGCTGGGAACACGTACATCGTTGCCTATGATGCCTTTTCCAATTTTCCAGAAGTAGAGATGATCAGAGAGGCTGTTATTTCGGCCTTGATGTTTGCTCGATACGGTAGACCTCTTGAAGTCCACGTCAGTTCCAGCGGTTTGCTTTGAACTTTGGATTTTAGGCACACAACGTCCAGTCCGCATTTTGCTCGCTCCAACGGACTTGCGGAAAAGGGTGTGCAAGTGGTAAAACGAATACTGAGAAAAACTGCCGAGGCTAACGAGGACTTCCGGCTGGGGTTGCTGGGTCTGGAGGACGGCCGGTGCCCCAGGGAGCTTCCCATGGGACGCCGCATTAGGTCTCGCCTTCTCGGTCCCAAAACCAGTCCGAAGACGCAGCCCGGATAGCAACAAGGGATGTTCCCTGAGGCAGGAAGGTGACGTGGTACGCCCGAGAGACAATGGATGATAGACCACGAAGGGTCAAGTGCTACAAAATGTGGCGCCTCGTTCTTCATTGGTCGTCACGGAGGACGGGCGGGAGTTTCGAAGGAACCAGCTCCAGACGATGGAAGACTTTGCGCGTACGGATGACTTGGAGGATACTTGTCCAGACTGGAAGCCAGTCAACATTCAAGTTGTTCCTGCCGCGATTCCCCCACCAGTTTAGCAAGATGGTCCAGCCGAGAGCTCATCTGGAACCCTGACCAGCAGCCTGGTTCCAGCGACCCCAGCAGTGCAGCAAGTAGGTCCCGGGTTGAGTGATCGGGCAAAGCGTGCGTGCTACTCGGACGTCAGCTCGAACTGTGCGGCAACCTCGAATTCCAGCAGTGCAGCGTACTCCGGAGCTGGTGTAATTCTTTCCTTTTTTTCGTTTTAGAGCGCAGCTCTTAGGCTGCCCGTTTCCGGCTTGAGCGCCGTCGGCGTAACCGTGAAGTCACGTGACCCCCGTACACTCACGTGACCCCCGTGAGGTCACGGGGGTCACGCGACGTCACGGTTACGCCGACGCCGCTCGGAGTAGCAGGCAGGATGAGGAGGTGAGGAGGAGGGATATACCCTCCCCTCAGTACCCTTCCCTCCTCCTCCTCAAAAGCTGCGCTCTAATTCGGCGTTACAGGAAGTTGTTAACGGCTTTCACTTTTTCGTGTTCTTTCGTTTTTGTTTTTCCCCGTTTTTTTTCTTCTAATTTTTTAATTTGATCACGGCTTGTGAATAGCTTTGTCTTCCGAACTACCAAGAAAGGGAGATGTAACAGTTGTGATGCAGCAGGCACACGCGCGTACTTGGGTGGGATAAAGGAGCAGCAGTTGGTTCCTGCTCACCGAGCCCGATGTGTCGTTGACTGATTCACTGAGGAACATCAACTATACGTAGTTTATGGGCTTTTATGGATTATCGTAATCTTGGCCGTGGGGGTCACTCGATGTCCAGCGACTCTCGCGTTGGCTTCAGTTTTGTTCGAGGAGGAAGGGGAGGGCTTTTCCAGTTTCCTCGAAAGGCCATCGTAGTGCGTTGTTTTTCGACCTTGTCAGCAAGGTTGAGGTTGAGGTTCGAAAAAGGGTGATTTCTGGCGGGATCGGCCAAATGCGAGCGTGTTGTTCTACCTTCGTGGGTTTTTTGGGCTCCGGCCGTGCTTTTGCCTTCGGTAGCGTGCTGCGGCCTGCGAACTTTCTTTTCTTTTTTTTCGTTTCGGGAGTGCTATATGTCGCGTGGGTGCCCCGAGCGACGAGACGTGGACGCAGGATCCGTCTTCAGCCAAGCTTCGGTGAGCTTTTCAACTTTCCCCTGCACTTTGGGTTCAGCCACTTTTGTTTTTCGCAACTTTTCTTTGCGCCGGCGAGCGTTGTTTTTTAGTTGTTTCGGGAGTTGAGTGCTGCTGTGTTTTTCTTCGTGGCCTCGCTACCCGAAGGTGCGCCAGTGTGTTGTGGGAGTAACGCGTGTTGCGTATGGTGGAATTTTTCGTGCGCGGCTTTTTAGCGCCTCATTAAATTTCTCGTTTTTATTTGAACTGTGTTTCGTCGTCTCTCTGTTGATTTACATAGCGAGCGTGTATGTGAAAATCGCCCGTCACCGGTCCGATTCAGCATTCTTATTCCTTTATAAGTAATTTTTCGTTTCTCATGCGGACTTGGTATTTCATTTTTATTCTATTTTCTCATCACTCGGTGACAATAATGCGCACCTTTACCGTTCCTTGAGTCTTTATGCGCGGTGTCATTTACTTGTCCAGGTGGGAAACGCTGAAACGCGCTGGAAGAGGGACTAGCAAAATACCTCCCGTCACGACGAAGCGTCGGCGCCATCTTGGGTCCCCGCACGAGCTCCGTTCACACCGCATGTTTCCCGTACATTTTCCTGGCATCGAGGCTCCGTTAATATTGGCTCTGTGAAGCGAAAGCCCCGCGACAAGAGAGGGACGGGGGAAACCGAGCGAGTCGTGCGGCCCCTCCGGCGATGAGCGGCACGTACGCCCGGCAAACCGGTCGCCCGTCCTCTCGAGGGTGGCGACGATTTATCGGCCGCCTTCATCATTGGGGCGGATGGTCTTTCGGACACCGTGACGAGGCCACAGAGCCAGTCCAGCAGCACCTGGCCGCCCCGTGCTGCTGGACATTCCCCCCTGCCGAGAAAGTGTGCACTGCAGACACGCTCGGCAGCCCATCATGTATCAGCGCCAGATGCTTTGCCAGCATCGGTGCCGCCAAAGCTTTCTGCGATAACCGCAAACTATATCATTCACTGGACGACATGGTTAAGCGCACTGAGCATCCCAAGACCCCTCGATGGTGTGGAATGCGACTGTGCGCCGTCAGCACGCGCTGAGCAGCACTCAGCTGGCCGCCACTGAATATCAACCCGTTTTTCCTCGGATGGAATCTCTCTCTGCCGGCGCACCCAAGGCCACTCGAGGGATCAACGCTGGCAACTCTGACGGGGGTCATTCGTCCCAACCCAATGACTAAGCAGAAGGAGATTGGAATGAGGATAGCATAACATCGTACCACCCAACAACAGTAACTTCGGTCCTGTACAGACTAGCGATGCAGCTAGTAAGAAGAAAAATGGGCAGAAAACATTTTAGCTGAGCTACACAACTGGTTCCGAAGAGAGAGAAGATTAGATGATAGCCTATTCATCATCAATGTATACGCGTGGCACGGATGAGACAGAGCCGTATATGAAGAGAGTTTGGCCATTCATTGGGAAGTAGAGCAGACAAATCAGGGGGCGCCATTGGCCGAAAGCGGGCTGGGCGTGTTCCAGGGCGTCTTCACAAATTCCAATAGGGCCAACCAGAAGCCGGAAATAATACCCTGGCGGTGGTCGCGAGAAACAAAGTTAATAAGTGCGCCCAAGTAAGTCTCGCTGACTTAAAATATGGTGCACGCGATGTTTCAATCACGGTCATCCAAAATCACGGTGGAAGAGTGCGACCAGCGGAACGATCGACATAATCCGCACTCCAAGCGCCGAGGGCCGGGAATCTGCCGTCCGAGCGGTCAAACCCTGTCCGAGCAAAACAGAGTTGACCAGCACATTTGTTTCTTACATCTTTCTGCATGATCATGATCGAAACATCACGTGTAACTGCGTGCACCTCATTTTCAACCATTAAGGGTTACTACATTTAACTCTCAGGCGCTCATTCAAACCATATACCTGCGTTGGCAACTGTTTCTCGCTACCACCGCTAGGGGATTCTTTTCGGCTTTTGGTTGGCCAAGAGCATGGCAAGCCCTCTTTCTGCGTCTGGTGCACGCCATGGCTCTGCCCGCGCCTCCCATTCACCAAACTCTTTCTACACTACGCTGAGATAAATAAATAATAATAAAAAAAAAACATTATGAATTTCTAGACATTAAAGGGATACTTCAACGAAATTTGAAATATTCCCGTCGTGTTTAAAAATAGGTTGAATATGAGCCACAATATCCGTAAATGACAATCGCACGTTTGTATTTTGATCCTGGTGGCTGTATTTTTCGTTATAAGCGGCCCCCTCTGGCAAGCGCTCGGAGAAGGCCCAGCTTAGAGCACGTGACATCCAACGCAATCGTGACGTAGGTCGTCTCGAGACGAGCAAAGCTACGGCGAGGCTGACGCCGAAAGGATGGCCTAGTCGTTCCAGCCACCGAAGCGGCTGCTTTTGTACGAATTTTGAGTGACGGGTTAATCTTCTATAATCTTGTAGGGGGACAATAGCGACTTCTGCAACACAAAAGGGATTCTCGGGAAGAGGGGAGTTCCTCCTTCCCCCCTTCTCTCGTCGTGGCCGGAGGCGAGACACTCACCGTCACTAGCTGTCAAGGTTCCTAGACGGGCATTACAAACGAGGCGTTAGCGACATCCACCAGGTTCTCTTTGCTAATCGTTTAATTCGTTTTAAAATTCCTTTTCGAAACTTGTTTAAGAAGATATTGGTACGTTCCACGTGATACTGCTCCTTTGAACACATATAGACCAAAAAATGAGCGCCGAAATTTTGTTGCAGTATCCCTTTAAGGGTGCGTACGACAATGTGAGACAGGAAAAGCTCTAGGTACAGCTGAGAGAGCATGATTTGGATGCACATTCGATTAGGCTTCTACAAAGGGCATACGCGAATACTAAGCTCGCTATAACGTGGGAAGCAGAAATAAAAAGAGGACTCAGTCAGGGTTGCCCCTATCACCTCTACTTTTTATCATATACCCGCGGGTTGAATGAAAAAATAAATGAGAAGAGTGCAATTTAGGTTTTGACGTGTCATATATATATAGAGAGAGGGGGGGGGGGGGGAGTAAATTAAGTTATACCAGGAATGGTCTACGCAGGCGAGATTGTATACTGTTAGCAGATAACCGGGCTAGGTTACAGGATCTGTGGAAAGGAAGGAGACTCTCGGGGCCTGAAATTCAGTAGCGGCAAGTCGGGGATAATGGTTTATAACAATGAGAAGGGGGACTTGGTAAATATTCAAGGTGCTTTAATAGAACACGCAGAGAAGTATAAATACCTGGGGCTGAATGAGGGAAAACAATACTTAGAAGAACAGGAAGAAATTATGCTAAAGAAAGGAAAAAGGAATGTGGCAATTACGAAGCATAGGGCACTATGGAATTACAATAGATATGAAGTTCTTAGGGGAACATGGAAAGGAGTCATGGTGCCCAAGTTGTCTTTTGGCAATGCGGTATTATGCGTGAAATCTGAGGTCCAGTTGAGTTTAGAGACCCGACAGTGGAGCGTGGTCAGACTGGCACTGGGGACGCATGGGAATACACCAAATGAAGGAGCGCAGGGAGACTTGGGCTGGGCATCTTTCGAGGCTAGACAGGCGATCAGTAAGTTGAAATTTGAACAAAGGCTAGACACAATTGAGGATACACGATGGACGAGAAAGGTGTATAAGCATGTATACATGAAAGGTGCGAACACTGAATGGACAAACCGAATCCGAAAACTGAAATTCAAATATTAAAAGTCAAATGCTGGGGCGGAGCAAACTACCTCTGGGGAAAAGGAAGTAAAAGAAGCCGAGAGGAAAATGTGGCAGGAAAGAATGCAGGGAAAATCAGCTTCAACTAGGCATGCATTCCTGCGATCCGTGCCTCGCCCGCGGACTGATAAAGTCGAGCACCTTTTCATGTCACCACCACCTCGCGGATTTTTGGAGGGAGACTGACGCGAAAGCCGTTTAGTCTAGCAACTGTACAATGTTTTCATGTCCTGTTTTCGGGCGATTACAACAAAAATCGCGCATCGTTGTGTTTTGTGCGTTCGCTGGTTCATTTTGTCAGCCGATTCGACGCGTGAAAGAAACTGCAGAACCTTTGTCCGACTGACGCGACGCAGGTTCCGGTACTCCCCGGGATCCATGAGAAGCTCCCGTCAAAACTCACCTAGCACGCCGCGATAATTCTTGCACGTCCAATCGGCGTTTCACCGAGCAAGACCTTTCTTGTGGCTGCGGTGTACTTGAGTGTTGTGCACGAGCGTGGAATGCGGGAAGGCATTTCCAAACGTCCGTCCGCGAGCCCAGAATTTGGTACGCCGAAGCCTTCTCGAGCATGCCTGTGTCACTGTCATGCCTCGAATTCGTAAAACTAGTGACGCTTCGCACGAAGCCTATCACGGTGTTCTGTCTCGATCTGTTCGTATGAAACGCGAACAGTGACGGAACTTGAAGCCCACTAGCAGCGCAGCGTCCAAGCTTGGGTTGTGCTTGGCGAGGTTCGAACACATCGGAGTAGGACGCAGAACCTCGCAGCGCCCTACTCCGATGTAGCACAACCCAAGCTTGGGGTGTGCTTTTGCTTGAGCTCCAAGTTGTGTCACTGTTCGTTCGCATTCCATTCGAAACAGCGGCGTAAGATTCTTCATCGCTGTAGCAAGCGTGGATTTCTCTCGTGGACAACGGTACGAGTTTGGCGGCACTCTGGGGCGGCGAACAGGTTCGGTCTGTCCTCGTGTGGATGCGCTTGGGAGACGGTCCATCGCGTGGCCATTTGGGACGGATGAATGCGGTGTTTGCTCTGCTGCCGACTCGGTTATCATGTACAAAAACCGCTGATTCACCGCATAGCCTGATAGCGTCGGATGCGTCTGGGCCACGCCACCGGCTGCTTTTTGTCTGAGACGAAAAGCGGACTTTTCCTTTCGGTCTCTACTTGGCAAAACATGACGACGTAGTCACGAGGACCGCAGTATTCACGTAGTCACGGGTACTACCCACGATATGCGAGCATATCTGTTCACTCGCTGCAAATCTCAGCACGTGCTTTGCCAACCGCAGGCTATGATGAACACCGGACCACTTGTTCTGCCTGCGACTGCTGTCTTCTGGGGAGAAAATCTAAAACGTGTTCTCTCGATCGCCAATGATGAATTTAAAGGGCGACTTGCGTCGAAAGCGAAACCAAAAGTAAATGACTGGTATCGCTTTAGTGGCACGAATTATGATTACAGCCGAAATATTACTTTAAAGTAAAGCCGCGTACTCCACTAAGACCGATTTTCAAGATGGGACCAGCTGCTCTTCAGCGGGCGGCAAGCGGGTTAGCTTTTGGAACACTGGCGCAGCACCCTCGTGACGTCACGTCGCGGCCGTACGACTGATGATCAGTGCCTGTAGCAGATTGTGGCGGTTTTTCAGTACACGCCCGGAACCAAACTTTGAGCCGTCATATTTATAAAACAAGGCACAATCGTGAGAAAAATGGATACCTCGTAATTCGGGGACACTGCCTTAGCTGAAAACAGTCGTAATCCCAAATTCAAAAGTACTGACCGGAGTTCCCCCGCGGTAAGAACGACCAAAAAAACAACAAGATGAAACCGACGCGACTTGTTCCCAAACAGCGCGCGAGCGATGTAACAACGGTGGTGAGCTGTCCGCGTCATCCGCGGACAAAAGCGCCGGGAAACTCGATCGAGGTCGCAGCTCGGTCGAGGCAGAGTCTCGAACGAAGCGCCGGAAACAGCGACCAGAGTAGACGAGAGAAAGCCGGAAGGGCCCTCGGGCGGGACGCGCGAAACTGGGACGCTGCCGCGGGCGAGACCGGCCCTGAAACGAAAGGGCCGGCCGAAACAAGTTCACGGCCCGCCAACTGGGTCGGGCCCGCCGGGGCTCACCAGGCTCCACATGTGCTCGGTCTTCAGGTCGTCCCTGAAGTTGTCCAGCAGGCGCTCGTTGCGCAGCCCCTTGCGGCGGGCGTCGCGCTGGAGCTCGAAGAACTTGAGCCAGAGCCGGGCCGTGACCTCGGGCTTGCGGCCCGGCCGAGGCAGCGCTGGGGCGCCCAGCAGCACCGCCTTGCCGTCCAGGCGAAGCGCGGGCGGCTTTTTGGTCCTCCGACGCCGTCTACGGCGACTGGCGCTGCTCGCCCACGTGTTGTCCGAGGCCAGCGAGGGCGCACGCAGTCGGGTGCGCGCGTACAGGCGCCGGGCGCAGCGCTTCAGAGAGTCCATGAGCAGCGGTGTGGGCAGCCTCCGGGCCCGGGCCTTGAACTGCGAGCATTGGGACCGCAGCTGCTCGGGCTTCGGTGGGGCCCTGCGTTGCCATTGCTGTTGCTGTTGCTGCTGCTGCTGCTGGGCGCGCAGGGCGTCCCACGGGCTCGCGCGACGGGACGACTCCCGGGGCGGACCCGGGGATTGGTTGGACGGGCCTCTTGCCGACGAAGGGACGCTCCACTGGGACAGGTCCGAGTCCGGGCGTTGGCAGCGGGCGTATGAGGGCAGCGCGTCGTCACACTCGGGCCCCAGCACGTGGCGCACCGTGTCCCGTCGGCGCCGAAAGAGCCTTAGCAAGTGCACCAGGCCCGGCACGGACGGCACGGAGTCCCGTCGAGAGAGGTTGCCCGTGCACGCGAACAGCGGACTCATGGCCGGCCGCGTAGCCCGGCGAACGGACCGCTTCTGCCGGTTGTTCGCTCTTTTCGGCGCCGAGGGGGCGCCCCGCGCTCCGAGGAAGTGGCCGGTCCGCTGACCCGTGGACGCCGCCGCCGTGGACGCCGCCGCCGGCAGGCCAGCCGTGACGGACGGCATTCCTGCGACGACCGACCGCGGCTCCCGCCCCCCGCTCGGACATTCGGTTTCCCCGGACACCCCTCGACCATCCACAATCAACGATACCGCCCGAGTACAAGAAGAGCCGATATTTCCAAACCTGTCCAATTGCCCGCTTTTCTCTTTCGTTTTTTTTTTTTCTTCTTTTTGTTAGAGCAGTCACGAAAAGAAAATATATCTGCCCAGTCTTCATCTTCTTATATTCAATAAACCACGAAGATTCATATAAACCGCGTTTGCAATGCGTGTTTCTTGGCATGCCTGAAATGCGACAATCTTCGGCAGCACGAGCAACAAAACGTGACGGTAGTAGCTGGGGAAAGAGATTGAAACCTTATTTAATCTTCCAACGATAAAATGAATACATAAAAAGAAAGGTATGAGTTGTGCGATTGCGATAATGTTTCGGTTGCAAACATCTCGGGATGCTGCTCGTCGCTCCTCGGCGTTCAGCAACTAGCCCAACTACAAGTTCTTCTACGCATGTGGTTGTGGAACCTGATTGTGCGTCAGAATCCCAATAAGACAAAGTGAAGCAATAAAAAAGATGACCCCGAGAGGAATGGAACCCAGAAATTCGCCAAGTCCGTAGGGTCACCGGTACAACTCGTTTGAGCGGTTTACGAACGGATTTGCACGATTTGCGCGGACATTTAATCTTTCTTCACCACTTTCTGTTTGTTCCTTCATATAATGTTTTTTCAGCAGGTACCCCCCCCCCACCCCCCCCCCCCCCCCTTGTGTAATGCCCATAAGGGCCTTCAAGGTTTGATACATGATGATGATGATGATGATCTTCCTGGGCAGCAACTTGACACGCTGCAGTCCTCAAGTACGCAAAGGCGACTAATTTCCTTCTCGGCGGAACAGCATTTTTCTGGACGATGCGAGGACGCCTTCGCGGCTCGTCGTTTCGAGTTTTTCTCACGCCTCCGTGCCGTGTTCGATCAACTGCTCCGTGCTTGCCGCCTATCGCTGGGAGCAGGCGACGCTTCACTTTGGAGTTCCAAGTTCTTTTCGGGCTCTTTCAGCGATCTCCAATTCTTTGAAACGGTGTCAAGTCAACGCGCAGTGGACTTTCGAGGGGCCACGTCGCGCCCTTTCTCCCTGAAAGGCTGAAACGGCGGAGTCCCAACCGAAACTACGGTCCACAGACACCGAACCCAGTTGTTTTGATCGTTTGACGATTTCCCCTTTCGAAGTCTGAGAGGTCGTAGGGCACCGAAAAAAAGAGATCATTCTCTGTGCTACATGTGCCGAGCACCGCCATGATTTCCGAGGGAGGAGAAAAAGCCAGGAGGCGACATCACTCCGGGCTATGACTTTCGGTATTTCAAAAAGAAGGCCAGTAGTGTGTTCGCAATTGCGTTGAAAAACGCGTGTTACGAATGCCCTTATTAAGTATTATAGAAAAGTCGCCTACAAAGCTGCTAACTTTCATAATACTTGACGTCTCAAATCAAAATAAGCGAGGAGGTGAGGAGCGGGAGAGAAGAACGCCAAAAATGAAAAGGCGCGCGCGCGGGGGGAATCTTTTTTCCGCGTTCTGGTTCTCTTTTTTTCTTTTTTTTTTGCGTGCCTATGACTACAACTTGTGTCGTTTTCGACAACAAAAACAAATACGACCCTCGCGGTGTGAGTACCCCTTTAAGTGGCAATTCAGTTACAGCAATTGAATTACTGTAATTTAATTACTTTTTGGCTAATTTTGATCGCATTACTTTCGGTTAAAAGGAATTGTAATTGTGATTTAATTACTTCCTAGCGTCAGTTATTAAAAAATTTCAGGCACAATTACCTTTGCAAGACTGCGGCGCCGACAGAAGCTCTCTGAAAGCCTCAGTGCTCGCACAAGCGGCCTAGCACTCGGTGACCGAATCGAACACATAGACACACACTCAAGCACACGCAAAACAAAAATAGCGCCGCATTGTTTGCTGCTTTGCTGCTTACACTGCGAGCTGAGAGGCAATTCTCTTTGGAGCTTTACCTGAACGGTGCCGTGTGGCGCCGTCTGCGGTGCGAGCAGAAAACAATAGTCCTAAACATGCCAAAAAAATTGAAAAAAAAAAAAGAAACGTTGTGTCTATATACTTTTTGTTTGTTTTTTAGATGCGGAGCATCTCTTGCTCGGGTCTATGTCCCGCGGCGTCGTAGTCCGCACTCACACTACGCATGCGCAACTCTCCTCCTTCCCTCTCTCCAACAGCTGCGCGTTACTCTCTCCGCTCTCTCTCTCTACCAGCTGCGTGCACTGCGCGTGCGTTCGCTTCTCCTCACACCGCGCGCGCATGCGCAACTCTCCTCCTCTAGTCTCCTCTCCTTCAAGTGTGAATATAAGCAGCGGTAGTGCGCTGCGCGCGTTCAGTTCAGCGCTGTTGACTCCACTTCACTCCGTTCTTCCGATGAAGTGTGATGGAAGCAACAGTCCCGTCAGTTAGTGGGTTGGCGCAAGCTAGGGTGCCTCGATGTCCTTCTGTTTAGGGTGATGCCATCGTTTGTAGTACCTGATGCCGACAGCACGCGCTCACAGGGAAAATGCAAAGAAATCGCAGGAAACAAAATGTCGCTGTAGCACAGTCAGCGCCACGAGCGCGTGCAGGGACACGCGCTTCGGAACAAAAGAAAAATAAGCGTTCGAAACAAAATGGCCAGATGTCATCACCCCAAGCAAAGCGCACATGAAGGGACCCTAGCGCAAGCAAGCGTCAGCACCACCCCACAAACTAACAGCAACACTATGTCCACTGAAGACAAAGCTGCGCAGCGAAGGGCACGCGACGCTGAGCGCAAACGCTTGAAGCGAGCGGCAGACCCTGAACTACGGCAACGAGAAGCGGCGTCCATTCGTCAACGTCGAGCGGCGGATGCTGAACTACGACAACGTGAAGCAGCGGCGGTTCGTGAACGTCGAGCAGCAGAACCTGAGGTTCGGGACCGTCAAGTTCAACGTAAACGTACGAAGCGAGCGGCGGAACCCGACCTTCGAGAACGGGAAGCCGCGTTGGTTCGTGAACGTCGAGCAATACGAAGACACACATCCTTTCATGCTCATTGGCGACTTTAATGTGAACGTCATGAAGAGCCATTGTATAGTTGAGTACATGTCATCACACCACTCGCTGCAACACGTATCATACGACGACCGCAAACAACAGCCAACTACCATTCACGGCACATGCATTGATCACGTCTTGACCAATTTCAAGATCCACCCACTGCACCAAGATCCCCTCACGGTTCACTTGAGCGACCACAAAGCCATCCTCATCAAAGCAAAGTGCACACCTCAAGTACTAGACGCTGCTCAATAAAGACCTTCGTTAACCGTTTCACCTTCGTCTACGCAATTAAAAAAATTACACCATCTTCCCGAGGGGAACCATGGGGTGATGCGGAGCATCGCGGAGTTTCCAACAACGTTCACGCGATGTGTGGTAACCAACGCAAGATAACAACGTTACTAACACCGTTACTAACGATCCGCGATGCTCCGCATCACCCCATGGTTCCCCTCGGGAAGATGGTGTTTTTGCCAGTTGTTTCCCCTCCCTCTTCCAGCACTGTCGCGTATTTGTTTCTTCGGATTATTTTCATATTTATTTCCTGTTGGTTTTAGTTTGGAGATTATTTGCATAAGCATTCTGGAGACTCAACTCGTACCTGTGAACATTGTCACCAATAATTCGGGAGCCCCTTTCGGTTCTTATATATTTCTGAGCCATTAAATTTCAACTCGATGAAAACAATTTACAATTAACACGGTGTTTGTTGGTCGTATTAGCGAGTGTGGATTGTAGTTTTATATTAACACGATTTAAATATTCAGATATGACGAATTGTCGCATTTTTATTTGCCTTACCAACTAAAGTGTGTCAACCTAATTTTTTCTTTTGCGACCTGGCGTCTTCGAGCATATGACCTAATGTATTATTATATAACGAAAAGAGAAGAACGTAGGACTCCATTGCCCCAAACTGTCAAGTTACATAATTAATTTAACAAAATTCATAAAAGGAAAGTACAATACGTGACATGTATGCAGCGATGCTTAAGCCTCCTCAAACATTGCGGCGAGGAACGAACAAATGCGTTGCACTCTATACACTTGGTTTAAAGTTATATGGCCCAAGTCGGATCGCTCTCAGAAATAATTGTAAATTAAATGCATTACTTTTTATAATGCTCATTGCAATTAATTACTTTTCACGTAGCACTAATTGTAATTAAACTACTTTAGGAGCAAAGTAATTTTAGTTGTAATGAAATTACATTTTGGAAGTAATTTACTTATGTATGCCCAGCAGACAACGCGAAGGGGCGCTAGCAGCACGCGTACACTGGCAGGTGGCGCAAGGCACCGCCCAATATGCGGCGCACAGCGCATGCGTACTCTGCACCGTCCTGCTGGCAAAGCTCGGCGTCTCGGGAAAAAAAAAAAAAAAAAAAAAAAAAAAAAAACCCTCACACGATCGACGCTTTTTCTTTTTTAGTTGGTGGATCGACGTGCCAGGAGTTGGGGTGAGTCCTCGTTCAAATTTATGTTTCTGGTTTTGATCGAATGCTTATGATCACAGTTTGGACACGAGTTGCGTGTGTTCGAAGAATTCAGCGAGAGGAAAAGGTCCCACCCTGCGAGCCGCCGGCCAGATAGGCCTATTTCTGGCTACTCCAGCACGCTGCTCGCCCTCTGGCGGCGGAAAAGGGAAGCGCTGCAGTGAGGGTCCCCCGATTCTCCTCAGCGGCGGAAATGCGCTCGATCAGGACTGGAGAACAGTGAATGCAAACAACCCTCTTCCCAGTCCAAAGTAGTACAGCCGCTATGGGATTCTGCTACAGAAACAAAGGCAAGCGCTATGCGTTGGTGTTGCGTGCTCCGCGCTGATCATGTGCGTCGTCGCCAAGACCGCGATTTTGGGCTCCGCGCAGTGAAGAACACGCAACGCTAAGGCAAACACACAGTGCTTGCGTTCGCTCGTACACACATACAAAAACTCATCTATCTTATTTGTATTATGCAAATTTCGGCCATGTAAGCCCCCAACAAACACCCGAATCACAAAAATACGCCATTTAACCACAACTGTCTTTGCAAAAGGTATCATTTTGTTTTTAAGGTATGAAAAACTCCGACATCCTTATAAAGACAGACATAAACCATGGAAGTAATATGATGTCCTATGCGAACGCCTCGCCTTAAAAAAAAAACAAAAAACACACACACACTTCCGTCGTCTGACCAAAATTCTATTTTTGACTTTTTGTAGTAAGAACAGGTTTCTTCATTTATAGCTTTTCTGAACATTTTCTAAACTGATCACCCGTAGCGATTTTTTTGTAAACTTTGGATGGAATCTGTTATTCTTGCGCTGAGAGTAATGCTAAAGCAATTAATGATCTAAATGGCAGTTTGTACACGACAGCTATCTGAGTGAGCAAAAGCAGCGAGGAGACAAAAATAGCAGCGCCCATTTGTTTTCCACAAATACAATATTACCTCTCAGGTGTATGAAAGGCCGTCTTTAAAGGGGCCCTGCAATCGTATTTCAGCGTCTACCTTTTTTGCGGTTTCCACGCCTCTTGGGGTTCGGGCAAGCCAGACGGCAAGGAGAGAGTAACGAAATATTAGTGCGTCATTTTTTAACCGGACGACGCGGAAACCTCCTCTACCTAAGGGGGCGACCCGCGGTGCCGAAAGCTCGAGATAAGTCTTTGGTCCTGGCCTTACTACTGGTCAGAGCCGCTAAAAGCTTCTTTTTAGTCGAAATACAAAATATAAGCGGCGCGAACCGTTTCAATTATTTATAAAAGGTTTTGTTCGCTAGTTTAGATCAGAAAAGAAACAAATGCAGTTTAGAAAGTACGGAAACAAGAAATGATCCGTCGACATACCCGCCACCAAGCGGTGGAAAAGGCGGCGCATACTAGAAAGCGGTAGTGGGATCAGGCACCGACGAGCGGCGAGCGTAGAAAGGTCCCGAATGTACGCGGCGGCGCTGCGATTATATGGACTGGAGGATCCGACCGGTTCCGAGCGTTCCGAAGGTCTTCGGCGAGGTTTGGGTTGCGCTTTGGCCGTTTGGCGGTATGGAAGCGCCAAGTGGCTCCTGTTCTGATCTTTACCCCGTGTTTGCTGTCGTCTGTGGCCAATGAAGTGACATGCCGGCTTAGTCTTTAATCGCGCAGCAAATGCAATGCGAGCCGCCCTGGCTGCCCCCTTCACACATGCTTTAGTGGCGCCCTCTCAAGCCGTCGACAGGGAGTGCGGCAGCCGTGAGCGCTCGCTGACCTCACTACCCCTCATCTAGTTCACGGCCACTGAAGCGACCAAGGACGTCATGAAGGGGGTTATTTTTTGCTTGTTTTTGTAAGTTTAATTTGCCTATAACTTTTAAAATAAAGCGAAATTCGAGAAAAGTTTTATTAAGTTACTACGTTCAGTGCGCTCAGGTTCGGTGCAAATTAAAAACCAGTAAAAAAGTCCTTGCAGGGCTCCTTTAAAGGGACACTGCTCGCAAAACTATTTTGAAGTGCTTGGATGGGACACGTCACGAAATAAAGTTTTAGCGGACAATTTCTTTAGCTCAAGAATTACGCTGTGAGACACATCTTGATTTAGGCGAGAAACTGAAATTAAGAGCCATATTGAGAAATTAAATCAAAAATATAAGTTGGCTTCGGTATCGTTCCTGAATTAAAACGTGCCTCGAGCCTGGCGTAAACATAACGCTAAACACCGTTTTTGTTTTCAGGATAAAGATGTGACCCGCGCTCATAATACCCTAGCTTCCTCGTATACGCAGGAATAATTTGTGCCGCTCAGTGAAACCAGAACACAAGACAGGCTCAGCAACTCGTGTACCAGCACACATCTCCGACCTTCACTATAACCGCCATTAAAAAAAAAAAAAAAAAACGAGTGGCGCCACCTATTGACAGTTGCCCGCTCGAGTAGCACTAGCATCGCGAGCTTGTCAAAGTCGTAGTCGAGGAGTAAACCCTCCGTACTGTCGCCGTTTTTGCGATGGTAGCAGGCGGTGTCCACATGTAGAACAGCTTGGCCAAACGATTTGCGTCCTCGTTGAAACAGATCCTGCAGTGTGCGGGGACCCAATGAAAATCAACAGTCGACTACGAGGGACGCTTCTGCCCGGGCGAGCGGTGGCGTGCCGTCGAGCTTTAAGGCCCGTTCACACTCTTACGACCTCTTACAACCAGAGGACACACTGGCGCCATCTATTGGGTAGCAATGGAAACTTGGCAGTCCGGCATATTTTCTATTTCTCTCGCGCATTATCCTTTCTTTCTTGGCTCGAAAAACTTCTGTCAATGTTATAAACGAGCCTATCTTGTAGGCATTGCTTACATTTGACCTCGGAAATCCCGCAAAACCTTCGCTCTTGTGAAATACAGTTCCAGGGTCACCGCATAGATGGCGCCAGAATGCCAGTGTGTTCCCTCGTCCTCAGAAATTTTAACAAGTTTTAACAGATCTCGTCTCTCTCGGTCGTACTCGGTCGCAAGAGTGGGAACGGGCCTTTAGAGGTGGTGAAGGGCCGTTCGGGAGTCTGATGCTCGAAAGGATGACTACCGACGCCAGCGGAGTCGCTGCCAGCTCCGTCTCGAGCGGATTCGATGGAGCTGTACACGGTCGGCTCCGTCGACCCCGGTCACCCGCTCCGTTCCACCCCGCACGGCCGGCCAAGTTCACCGAGTGCCTCGACTTCCGGGCGTCCTCTCCTTCATGTGCGGGAGATTCGGGCTGACGTCCACCTCGTGGCTCGCGATCAGCAGGAGTGTCATTTCTATCACCTACCGCTGTTTGTTTCAAGCGCTGTCGAGTCCATTTGAGCAGTTCCAGAGGTTTGACTTGTGACTGCGCTGTGTGACGCCTAGATTTGGAGTTAGTTGTCACTTCATCGTAAGTACGCCTCTCCTCTCACGATCATTCACGCGAAGCGTGATAAACACCGGTATGTCGTTTTTACTGCTGTTTTACATCCTGGTTACGAGTCCAACGAAAGATATTTTTTGCGACAAAGAACTCGGTTGTTTCTATTTAGTCTGATCTCTTTTGTCTACAGTTGCTCGCGCCCGGGTTTCAGCACACGTTGGTTCTTATCGTCTTTTATTCTTACAATATGCATTTTGAACTCGAAGTCTGAAATAAACTTCCAATAATGTACTAAACTGCATTTTCGGTCCATGGTTCCCACTCATTTGGGTGTCTAAGGGTTGAAGGGATGAGGGGGTTTGAGGGGCTGAAGGGATTTGAAGGATGAGGGGTTTGAAGGGCTGAGAGGGTCCCATAACACATCAGAGCTGAAGTGTTATTTTCAATAGGGTTGCGAGGTTGGAATTCCCATCCTTTGGCGAGTCGGGACCCCTCCGCTAAATGCTGACGTATTTCGTTGAGAATCAGCGTAGCGACAGCAGCAATTTGGGCAACATTTATTCCTACACGCAATGGCATTCAATGGAAAAAAATTAGAAAAACCACCAGCATTCACCACCCCTAAACTCGCAGCCAGAACAAGCGGTCACGTGATCTCGTGACGATTATATGCCGATCTAGCATATCCACAGGCTGGAGTTGGCGAAGCACAGGGCACGCGTTGAGTACCCGAATGCATGTCGAGGCGTTGATTGTCTTGAGCCCAAATCAAATGCTCACGCAGTGCTCGTGTCATTTAAATATCACAACCGTGGGGTACGCGAAGCTTGATGACGAAATCCTGGGGATTGTTGACAATGCCAGCAATATACGTTGCCCACAACTTGGTCGTCGAGTTTTGCGAAGGAGAGACTGAAAGGAAACGTCTGCTTTTATCCTTGAAAGGACAGGAAGAAGCTTCTTGGTCAGACTTGGGTCCCACTATGCACCTCCGTAGCGTCCAATGCCTGCTTCTTTCAATATTATTTTATTTGTCACATTTTTGCTTATTAATCAAAATCTGCTTGCACTTAAAGGGGTCTGTCTGTAGATGTCGTACTGTACTTTCCTATGTAGCTATAAGTCGCGTCCCCCCCCTCTTTCCCTCCGAAATTTCCATCGGTGCGTGCGAAACACATGTACAGCGAAACCGTCCGATCCGACGTGCGATACGGGGATATTGAAAGCTTGTTCTCACATATAGCTGCGATCATGATACACATCTGCGGACTTTTCGATGCAGTCTTGCAGCGCCGACCGTACCAAAAGATAGGTACGACTTACGTACCAACCTTTTTTCCTGAAAACAGCCGTTTCTAGCGGGTTACACAAATGGGACACCTCTGGAGCGGAAAACAGGGTAGTAAGTAGAGACCTTTTGCCGAACCCGAGGCTGGAGTGGTTCGGCGAACCTTCCAACTTTGGGCAGAGCTCGACTTTTTCAACGCTGCTGCCCGACTTCTACAACACATCTGTCAGTTTGGGGGAAAATACTCAGACGCGCATTTTTCGAGCTTTAGAGAACCAATAAATATAAAATCAAACGTATATTTCAGGGTGTCTAGCAAATTAGCCAAGAGGGAGGCGCGCCAACTTAAATACAATTGAGTTTATCGCAATATGGTGGCGCTGTTTGCTCGTGCACTATTCAGATGAAGTGACTCCAGAAAAGCACACAGCAACGGCAGCTATACTTCGTTTCAGCTTATGTCCAGACGCAGCCGATGTATACAAGCGGTGGCCTTGAACAGTGCTCACAGTGTACGAGCGCGCGTTCTTGTCACGGATGCTGAAGGCCTGAAGCTCGCGCTTGTAGCATCATCTGCGTGTGGACTTGTGGCGAATTTGCGTGGTTCTTTCTGCGCGCTCTCGAGCCGGGCCCCATTGGTAGTGTCGAATAATGCGAGACTACCAATGGGGCCCGGGCCTCCCCCCCCCCCCCCCCGAAATTTTCCATTTTGCTGGGACCTCCTCTCCCCCCTCCCCCTCATACAGCATTTTGTCATGGCCGGAGCTTTTTTTTTTTTTTTTTTTACGCACTGTCATTAACGAAAACAGAACGTGGCAAAAAGTGGTATCCAGGTTTCTGAACAAGGGTTACAGTATGTTCAGCTTGAAAATTATCTTCCACTAAGAAACATTGTTGAATTGATCGGTATCTTGGAGTCATCATGGCGAAGAGTGGTGGATATTCTCTATGGATATCGAGGATCTTTATTATTCTTCGTCGAAATGTAGACTAATGGAGAGAGTAAAAAGAGTACGGAGCTATACCTAGTAAGGTTCCAATCAGGTTGTATCTTGAGTTGTATCTTGGGTCAATCGTAGTAGAATATGGGAAAAGTAAATATGGGGAAAAAACGAGGGATTTGCATAGGCCCTTCGGTGGCACTGATATTGGCGGAAATTCACCTTAACTCGTTGGAATGCGACAGAAAAAGATACCATCAGAAAGCTGCGTTGTGGTCGTTATGTCGATGACATCCTGATGTGCTCTTTTTAGAGTGGAGTCAAGGTCAACAACTTTTGACCCGAAATTTACTGTAAAGCAGCCAGAAAGTGACTCTTTTTGGATCTGCAAATTTGTGTTGGTAAAGCGTTTCATTGGGAGTTTGGTAAAGCCAATCCAAAGACAGTTGTTCCCAAAAGGTGCTGCCATTCTAAGAATGCCGAAGATGGGTGTCATTAGGCCGTACATCCCAAGTGTTTGGAAGAGGTCTTGTGTCCAGGGGCAGTGGGAGAGAAAGAAGGTTTTTTAAGGGTGGACCCTAATAAGCAAAGAAAAAGAAAGGATAGGAGAACAATTCGAGAGGAGGTATGCCTTATTATCGTGCTGTTTTGCACAATGTTAAAAGTTTCGTGTAGATGTAGTTTTTAGCGCAGATTTCAGCTTGCATAATCTTCTTCAGAGAGAGGAAGGGCTGGCGAAAAGCACACGGGGAAAAGTCTGTTCCGTATGAGAACGGAGGCTAGATGCTCAGGAGCGTAAGAAGAAAGTGAAAATCAAAGTGCCAATTCACGTACAGCAAAACATGTCCAAGAACGCAACAACTGTATGGCAGGGTGGTCAGAGACAGTTCTAGTGCTGTACAAAAAGGTGAACAATGTCAAAAGAGTGGTTCAGGATGAGCCAGGCATCTCCGATTCTTGGTCCCACTGCAAGGTCTCTTTTATGTTTGTAATTTTGTTTTGGGACAGTCAAGTGTTCGTTTGTGGTTATATTTAAAATATAGATATGTTTTTGTTGTTTCGGTGCCCGCAATGATGGTCCTGGTCCCTATAGTCGTGGTTTCTTAAGCAACTTCATTTCTCCTATGTTTGCCCAGAGGATTTGGGTAAGTGTCCTTTCGTTATATTGATAGTGGTTTGTCTTTCGCTGGTTTGACCTGCAAGTATGGTCAGGATTCAAATATTTAGTCCGGGATTCTCTCGTGTTTCTTGAAGCTTTTTTTTTTTTTTTCCCCCAGCAGTTAGAATAAAGAAGGCGAATATATCCTTATTTTTTTGGGAGGATGACAAGTTCCAGGAGGTATGTCAGGTCTTTTGTGCGTGTTTGCATGAGCTAGTTGATTGGCGACCTTGAGAATGTTTTAGATATGAAGATGGAACTGAATAAACAAGTAAGCTGAGTTTGAAAATTCTGTCACTCTGTTCCTTTCTCTTCCACTTTGGATTCTTGTTCTCCACCCAGTTTCAGGTAGTTTAACCCTTTCAGCACTGTAATGATTCTGAAAGAAAAAAAAAACATGCTCAAAACATGATTTTTTTATTGGTGCAAAGTGTTCAATATAGTTCTTAGAATGGACACCATAAGCAACATTTGGATCAAAAACACATATGTTAAAAATTAAACAAAAATATTCAAAAGTATAAAAAGTCGGCTTCACTGCTGAAATTCAGTTCTACATGATCCACGTGTTCACAAAATGTTTGCCTGAACATTAACATAAAGCAGTCCCAAATAAGGGAGTGTTTTTTCTACAGAGCTATAGCTTGATTTGTTCACAGACTTCAGGTTCAGACTTGTCTTTGAGTGCTAGAAGTTTGTCTTGGTGTGGTAAGTACGGAAGCATGGTATGGCACACAGCTGGACACCACAGTCTGGACACCTTGTTTCTTTGCAAATCTTTTTTTTCTTTCGTGCACACGACGCGTCTTCTTGTCGGGCTCTCTTTCTCCTCAGTGAGTGGCAGATAGTCGGGAAAATGTCGCTCCGTCAGTCTCGAAGGTCTCGAGGGTCGGCTCTGAAGATCAGTTCTGTTGGATGAGTGCTTCCAGCAACTTGAGCCGGAACTCAAGGTGGGTGTACTGTCGCCACTCTTCTGGTAGACGCCAAACGCATTATAGATGGCCATGTCCAGCAAATGACGAAACACCTTCTTGTCATACATTTTTTGTCCGTTCCTCGCACAAGGGTAATAGGACAAGTTCTGGTCACTTTTGTCGACAGCACTCACAGTGCTGTTGTAATCCATCACTATGAGTGGCTTTGACTTCACCTCGCCTCTCTTGTTTTTACATCAACCATTCCAGAAGAGTGCACCGTGCTGAGGAAGGTTACGACCGTTTTCTTCCATTGAAGTGATAGACATTTGCCTTCCTGATAAGTATCCGTCCGACCCTTCTGAAGCTGTTTTGTAGAGAAGTTTGGCATGTTGTGCGGTCCCATACGCATCTGAACTGCGCTCAATCAGTGCTTTGACTAGTCCAGGCGAGTTGTAGTAGTTGTCCACAGCTACACAGCAGCCCAAATCGAGAATGGGACCCATGAGGGAGAGTACCACGCGTGCACCCACGGCTACTTCTACGTCACCAGCAACAGCACCTTTCCCGGTGTACATGAGCATGTTCCAAATGTATCAACTAAATGATTCGCATAAGACAAAAAAACTTTACGCCAAAACAGGCATGTACTGTTTCCACGATAACCTGCCCTTAAAGCGAAGAAGGCTCTCATCCACGGACACATTTCGCTCCGGCGTGTAAGGAGTCTGAAACTTCTCGGTCAGTTTGGTGAGTACGGGCCAATGTTTTCGAAGCTTTGGGTTTGGGTGCCCGTCGACTGGTGCCTCGTTATCAGTGAAGTGTAGAAACTTCATGATCAGCATGAAGCGATCTCTGCCCATCACGTCCCGAAATGCAGGTGTGCTTAGAACGTCTCGTGTCAACCGGTACGACTTCACATCTGGCTTCTCAATGACCCCTTGCAAGATGATCCGGGTGAAGAACGTCGTCAGCTCTTTTTTGTCAATCTCTCCAGGTTTCGAGATGAGAAGCGTCCGAAGAAACTGGATTGCATACTGGTTGGTCTCTTCCACAATGAGGTCGGTAATTTCCCCATTAAAATACTGCTGAAAGTGCTCCACAAACCCAGCTGATTCGTCCAGTTGGACCTTGAATCTTGGTGATCCCATAAAAGGAAATAGAGGTGGCACACGGGAACGTTACTCCATCGATCTTTGTCCACACACGTGCTGACTTCAAATTTTTGTCAATCTCTGTCTCGCTCTTGTCGGAACTAAAATAATCCATCAATAACTCATCCGAATCAGATTCAAGTTCATAATCATTGTCACCGGAAGAAGTTTCTGAGACCACGCGTTTTTTACCCTTTTCTCTACTTTTGCGCCATTTGAAAAAAGGACAGGGTTCCCCATGAGCGATGCCATTTTTAAAGTTCAGTATAGCCAGCAGCTCCACCAGAAAAATGGTAAATTTAACGCACACTACAGCGCACTACTGCGAAAGTACACTCACACTTTTGCAGTAGTGCACTGTAGCATGCTGTTAATATGAGCAACCAATTCACCCAAGCTGCTACGTTAACAAGATATATTCTAAATGTAGCTAATTTCACCTGTTCTGACTTTTTGCGTCATCTATTGGCCATCCTGTGAACCTTCGAGAGACATGAGCTGCACACGTCCTCGGGAATGTTGTACCAATAAAAAGGACCCTGGACGAGCTGAGGTCGTCTTCAGTACTGAAAGGGTTAAGAAATGGCAAACCAACCCGCCAGAACAAACCACAAACATGAGGAATAATGCGAGACTACCAAGTGTTGTGTTTGATAGGACATCAAATCTGGTAGTACGTGATTTGAGGCAATAACCTAGAAAATTCACACAGCCACATTATAACTATCCGGCCGTGAAGAGGGGACTGAGCTATTATAGTTTCAGTATTATTAAAGCGTAATTAAGTTTTTGCACAAATAAGTAACATTTTGGTGAAATGCAGCAAATGATGCAGCAATCGCATCACTGCCAACAAGATTTTATGGCAGCAACAAACACATGCATTGCATTTGTACAGTAACATTTTATCCCTATTCACGCACATGTGCTGCTGTACCTTATCCTAAATTAACTCGCACGATTTAGTGTCTATAGCCAATAAATTATCCGAAGCACTTGGCTCAAAGTAGGAGCAAAACCTCCCACCGCAAAGGAAAACACTACAGAAAGTAGAATCCGGTCAAGCTCATGAGGAACAACAGCGAAACTTTTGTTTTCCAAGTCTACTAAATGAAACGGGAAAGTTTGCTAATGATTGCCACTTTAGTGTCATTTTTACATCTCACCAAATAAGGAGCTATGATTTCAGGCATCTATTTTCCTCGAGTTGCAGTGTTCTTTAAGACAGATGGAAACGTTACTGCATAAATGGAGAAGTCTTGACAGTTGATTGTTTATGGGGCATATACTTAGGAGTATAAGTAAATATTCATCTATCTGGTTTATCTGTCAAGGGAGCCTTGTTCCAGGGGGGAGTATTCCGATACATGGCAAATGTCCTTGGGACACTGCCCCACAGAAAGAATATTGATGTTGCCACCTTTCTGCAGTGCCAACTGAGAGTGTGTCTGGGTGTACAGTGCGATTCAATTTGAGGACATGCACAAAGAGACTCGGAACATTGTGGCTTGCGCAGTGAGATACTTTGAGTGCAGCACTAATGCACAGAGTTCTGCGTGCACCAGAAGAAGGATCTCTCATTTCCGGATTTCCTGTCGATGCTCCGAAGGGCCAGTCATTTGCTGCGTTAAGGGCACCTCTATGCACAAGCCTGTTTTTTGACTCCGGACCTTTTTTTATCTTACAAATACCAGCACTATACATGCCTTGCGTGTGACGTCATATGGCACCGCCGCCACGCTCCTGTGCCCATACCTTCTGTAGCGTACATTTTGCAAAATCCAATTTGTTCTTCCTTTGCAAGCCTTGCAGAGAAGGTACTATCACAACGAATATGAGTGCGAACACCGCTCTGCGTGGCCCGCTGCACTATACCTTGCGGGTCTCTAGCGATCGGTGCACCACTCTGCACTTCCGGCTCGTCTGCTAGCGAAAAACGCTCGGCGAAACCGCAAAACTGTTCACCAATGACAAAGAGCATTTTTCGCTAGCAATGTGTGCCAGGAGAAATAAGTTGTATAAATATTTTTAGGGTCATCGTTTTGATTAGGAAGTTTTAGTAGATTATTCCCATAACTCCGATAACAAGACCCAATACTTCACCGACGCCTGTAAGCATGCATCATATTGTTCTCGGAGGTATAAAAAAAATCAACTACGACTGCCTATTATTTGCTTTTGCTCGTGTTTTGCGAGAGCAAAGGACGACCGATGCGCACAGGCAAGAAGTTAGCGCGGTGCGAGCGTGGGCGATACCCTTCATCCTGGAAAACAGTGTGAAAAAAAAAAAAACGACGAGGACCATGACACTAAAAATATTTATACGAGTGATTTCTCCTGGCGCACATTGCTAGCGAAATATGCTCTTCGTCATTGGTGAACAGTTCTGCGGTTTCGCCGACCGTTTTTCGCTAGCAGACGAGCCGGAAGTGCAGAGTGGTGCACCGATCGCTAGAGACGATATGTCTCGACCTCAAGGTGCACATATACTTCAAAGAGCAATCGACAGGGGGCACTGATAGTACAGCGGGCCACGCAGAGCGGTGTTTGCACTCATATTGATTGTGATAGTATGGGCACTGGAACATGATATGGAGCAATGGCGGCTGACGTGACGTCAATGCGAGCCATGTATACACCGAACCTTGCAAAAAAACATTTGTGACTGGAGATATTCGCAGGTTGGACGAGAAAGCTCTGCCAAGCTTCACTCGCTGTATAACTTGTAAGGCATTAGAGGTCTCTCGAAGAGCCAGCCTGGTAAGGCCCGCTTCAGACGGAGCAACATTCTCAGCAATTTTGGTGTTGCTGGCGGGTTATTCCCTCACACCCGCCAGATTACAGCCGCCATTGCCGACCTTCTCCTCTCTTATCGAGATACCAAGCCACTGAAGCGGGCTTTGGCGAGCCTTCACAAAGGCAAATGCTGCGGAGAAGGACACAGTCGAATCTAAAATGGCAATAACCTGTCCTGTTATGGTAATGATGAAGTGAAGTAAACGGAATAAGAGGAAACTAAAAACTGAAGGTCGGTTATGGCGGCGCCCATGCACAGCTGCCTGAAAGCATCTATATCCTCGCGCTGAAATGCAAATTGCTGGGATCAAGCCTGGCTCAAAACGGACGAGCAACTCTGTGATGTCTGAAGCGCCAGCAGCCAATCAGATACAATATTTCACGTGACACCCCCGTGGTGGTGATGATGACAACTAAAGATTTGGTCCTGGTTTGAAAGGAATAGTTTTGGGGAATATATCGTTTCAGGAAAGATAGGGAAACATGTGTATAGCGCATAACCGCGTGCCTAAATAGTGCGAGAAAATTAAACGATGACGGAAAATCGTAAAAATTGGGTTGCTCCGTGGAAGTGCGGGTGACCCGTGTTGCTAATGTTGTGACGTCAATTTGCTGGGAGAAATTGCCCCGTCTGAAGTGGGCTTAAAGGGATCTCATTAGAGGCTGCATGATTTCCGTCGACATTTTTTTTTTTTTTTCTCGCTTCAGGAGAAAGCCTGTTTCAGTGACCACTAATTGTGCGGATGGAGCATCTCGGAGGGACAGAAAATCCCTCCGAGATCCAACGTAAGAGAAGTCATCTCTCGTCGCACCTGTGGCGACGGCAGCAGAGAAGGATTCGCGATCGGCACACGCTCTACAGCAACGAGAGCCCCCCGACAGATGAGCACTGGCTCCGCCGCTGGAGCACTGTCCCAGCGGTATTGGAGGGCTTCCATTAGTATTTACGATGCTATTGAAACACGCGGGGCGCAAGTGAGCTGGTGTATATTACGTCAGTGAACGTCCTGTTGTGCCAAGGGCATTTTACGACGATGCTCTCTACTGGGGCGTGCGATCGCGCGAGTTGGCATTGGCAGCGGACGCAACGTCCGGACGTCGGGCAATGCGGCTCCGTGCGATGCACGCCCTCGGAAACGTTTCAAGGCATGACAGTTGGCTGCCCCGCCGAGGCAGTGGACCGACGATGGTGCGGCCCCTCGGGGCGGCCGTGAATGGGGCCGTCGCACACGTCGCCCCGGAGGGCAGGCCCACTGACCGACGTGGCCGCCGCCCGGAATGCCCAAATAAGGCCTCCTTCCACACGAGGCCGTCGGCCGGCAGCCACGCCGGCGTCGCAGCCCTCCGACAGCCCGCTCGACGTTTCGAGCGAGGGCCGAGCGAGCGGACGGGGTCGGCGCCCCACTCGCCGTTTCCGTACGTGCCCGGGGCCCGGGCACCGGAGCGGACCTCCTCACCTTTGCAAAGTCGTACTCGTCGACGGGCGTCAGCTCCGCCGTGTCGTGGTCGTAATCCATCGCTGGCTCGTGGCCCGGGCGAAGGCCAGCCGCGACACGGGCCTCACGTCGGCGTTCAGGTCGGGACGAGGCTTAGCATCCCTTCTGAGTCACGGCCCCGGTGTTCGCGACGGCGCTGCCCTGCCCCGACAGCGCGTCTTCGGGCCACCCGCTACTGCATGGCCTCAGCTGGCGGCAGTGCCGTCGGCTTGAACAACGTGTATTCCTTCCATCGGACACTTTTCGGCACCGCAGACACACTCCGAAAAAGAAAAAAAACAAACACCGACGACACTTCCAAGTTGCCACCAAACCGAACGAAAGCGAGCACCCAGGGTGGCCGGCAGAGCGAGGAGCGAGTCCAGCGACCGCTCAACTTGGCCGCAAAGAGTTATGTTTGGCCGTTTCGCCAGTTTAGACTCTGAGAATGGCTCGTAAACACAGGTCTAGCCAAGCCAAGTGGGACCTCAAAACATGCCGCAGAAAGCGAAAAGATGACGTGTGTTTACCGATCATGGCGGCGCCCACTACGAGCATATCGTGGTGCCAAGTTTGCGCCCTATTTATTCTTATTGTAAATTTTCTTTCGTCCGTCCAAGGAGGTGAGAAAATTACCGTCGTGTGCACTACGTGGACACGTACTACTCGTGCCGCTTGTACTTCCCCCGCTTGCGACCGAGCAAACTCATTCATTCACCCTTTCGGCTACAGAGCCAAGCGAGAGAGGTCGATCTACTCCGGAGAAATGGTGACACTGGCCTAGCCCCGTAGTCCTTCTTTTAACGTGCATCCATCGCGCGGTAGTGATGACATGAGCGCGCTTCGGTGCTCACCCGAACGTAAATCTCCTAACACGAGCTTTCGATGGAATCGATGTATCGGCGCGCGCCCCGGACTGCCGAGGTCCTCGTTACATGGCTCGTTTGCCCCCAGAGCTGCGCTACGTGACGTGCGGGTCGGTGCTGAAGCTGCAGAACACGGAGCACGGCGTGCGCCTGCACTCGCACGACATCAAGTACGGCTCCGGCAGCGGCCAACAGGTGGGTGGCTTCCCCGACGCTCGGTTTGTCGCTGACGGGGTATCGCACGCAGTCTGTGACCGGCACCGACCAGATGGACGACAACAACAGCCACTGGGTGCTCAAGGCTAAGCGAGGTGGCAGCTGCCCGAGGGGGTGAGTCTCTTCTACCTTCACAGAGCCTCCGGGAGGGCTGACCGGTCTTATCTGGACAGGCGGGACAGAATCCTCTCGTGTGGCTCCGGCCCAAAGTCTCAACCCTGCCTCCCAGTGGGCCCGGTGCTGGGCTAATGCTCACTAGGTTAGGAAAATTGGCGACTCGCTCGCCGGGGGGAAGGGGCTGATCTTTCAGTTTTTTTGCCCGATCCCCCAAAGGTCATTCTGGTGATATCCCACACTGCCTGGTGAGAGTTACGAAATGGCAGAGGGGAAGCAAATTGGCTTAGAAGGGCCAAGGGATGAGTCATACTTTTGGTTTTTAGTTTCTAGGCTAAGTGGTGGAAGCTACCTCTCTATATAAGGAATACAGCCATTAGCATCGATCAATCCATCTATGAGTGCAATTTAGGTTTTGTTGTGCCACATATGGAGAGGGAGAAAACAGTAAGCGAAGTTGTACGCGGAATGTT
Organism: Ixodes persulcatus; assembly: GCA_013358835.2. Classification (NCBI taxonomy): domain Eukaryota; kingdom Metazoa; phylum Arthropoda; class Arachnida; order Ixodida; family Ixodidae; genus Ixodes; species Ixodes persulcatus. Next base: position 136,521 of record JABSTQ010009584.1, on the reverse strand, counting down.
CTGTGCGGACAACATTGCACTGTTAGCAGATAACCGGGCTAGGTTACAGGAGCTGATTAAGATCTGTGGAAAGGAAGCAGACTCTCGGGGCCTGAAGTTCAGTAGCGGCAAGTCGGGGATAATGGTTTATAACGATGAGAAGGGGGACTTGGTAAATATTCAAAATGCTTTAATAGAACACGCAGAGAAGTAAAAATACCTGGGGCTGAATGAGGGAAAACAATACTTAGAAGAACAGGAAGAAATTATGCTAAAGAAAGGAAAAAGGAATGCAGCAATTCGGAAGCATAGGGCACTATGGAATTACAATAGATGTGAAGTTCTTAGGGGAACATGGAAAGGAGTCATGGTGCCCAAGTTGTCTTTTGGCAATGCGGTATTATGCGTGAAATCTGAGGTCCAGTTGAGTTTAGAGACCCGACAGTGGAGCGTGGTCAGACTGGCACTGGGGACGCATGGGAATACACCAAATGAAGGAGCGCAGGGAGACTTGGGCTGGGCATCTTTCGAGGCTAGACAGGCGATCAGTAAGTTGAAATTTGAACAAAGGCTGATGGACAAGAAAGGTATATTAGCATGTATACATGAAAGGTGTGAACACTAAATGGACAAACCGAACCCGAAAACTGAAACACAAACACCAACAGTCAAGTGCTGGGGCAGAACAGACTACCTCTGTGAAAAAAAAAGTAAAAGAAGCTGAGAGAAAGATGTGGGAGGAAAGGATGCAGGGAAAATCAGCTTTAACTATGTACAGGGGACGGGAACAGGAAATAAGGAAGGAACATTGGTACGATAATTCACGGGGGAGCTCGTTATTTGAGGCTAGGACAGGAACATTGAGGACTAGGGACAAAGTGTGAGAAGATGGATACGTGGTGTGCTGTATGCCAAGGGGAAAAAAAGACGCACATGTGGGGTTGAGGTGCACAGGGCTTGCTCCCGCCCTGCCGGAGGGGGCGACGGATTTAGCCCGAGTGCTGGGGGTTTGCAGGTGAGAATGGAAGTGGATGATAAGTGCATTTTAATAACAAAGAGGAGATTAGAAGACTGGTGAAAATTATGTAGGGAGAAGAGAATTATGTACGACTATCAGCTGGGGACAGGCGGTACGGAGGAAAATTCAGACTCCCTCGTAGCCTAGCTCCGGCCCAAAGTCTCAACGCTGTCTCCCAGTGGGCCCAGTGCCAGGGTAACACTGACTAGGTGTGACCAAAGGAAACTTGGCGACTCCCTCGCTGGTGAGAAGAGGCGGGGGCTGATGTTTTCAGATCTTTTGCCCGATCCCACACTGCCTGGTGATAGTTACAAAAATGCAGAGGGGAAACAAATTGGCTTACAAGGGCGAAGGGAGGAGTCATACTTTTGGTTTTTAGTTCCTAGGCTAGGTGGCGCAAGCTATTGCCCGTTATAAAGGGTACAGCCATTATCATCCATCCAAGTTTGACAAAGTTTGTTTAAAGGCCGACTAAGGGCCATAAAGGAGGAAACTTTCCTTGAATTGCTCCTTTCCATTGGAGAAAGAGAGACCCTCCTTGTTTCTGCGGGGAGTAGCTCAGAGATCCACTCCTGTGAGGAGAAGGGAGCAAAGGGGGAACTGGTTTTCTTCCCGGCAGAGGACGACTCTGTAGGCCTTTGATCACGAAAAGAGAACCCCTGAAGACGATGGACCATCTGTAAAAAGACATCTGGGAGTGTGGCTCAATGTGGGAAAGAAATACCTGGAGGAACAGAGATAGAATTAGAAAATGGAAAAGTAATTCAGCTGTTATTCAACTGTAGACACTATGGAATCACAATAGATACAAAGTGGTCAGGGGATATGGAAAGGAGGGATGGTACCAGGACTGTCCTTTTTGCAATGAGGTACCGCGCATCGGACAGAAGGTTCGGTTGGGATCCGAATTTCAACGAAGGAGCGTGGGCAGATTGGCTTTGGGAGAGCACGGGAACGCACCGAGGGAGGGAGACATGGGCCAATCGTCCTTTGGAGCGCAGATTTGAAATTCGAGGAAAGGTTAACCGAAATGGATGATCACCGGTGGGCACAAATGACATTTGAATATTTATACGCGTTTAAGCACTATACACGGACAAACCAGACTCGAAAGCCGACGTAGTTGATCGAGTCGGTTGATTGTGGTCAGCGAGAGTGAGCTGTGGCAAAAAGAGGTAGGACAAGAGGTACGCAGAGGGAACTCGAGCACTGTTTGCTCTTTGTAACTGAAACTGGGTTGCAGGGAGCCCGTGGCATGTGGGTCGACGGTGCGCCTTGAGCACCTGACGACACGCAAGAACCTGCACAGCCACCACTTTGTGTCGCCACTCTCCAACAACCAGGAGATCAGCGCCTTCGGGGACTCCGGCGAGGGAGACACAGGTGCGGTCGCCCGGGCTCTTCGGAGGTCCCGCTTTTCCCATTGGACTTGGGTTTCAAATTGAAGCAGACAAGTCCACTTTTCCTATGCACCCCTAAGGCAAGAAGCTTGTCTTCACGAGAGACTAACTGTTTTCACTAGGGCTGGGCGTCGATTAAAAGTTTTAACCCGATTAATCGCTACCCTTTAATCGATTAATTAATCGGTTGCATTAATTTTTATAAATAATATATTTAAAAGAATGCAACAACTCGTCTTGCCTTTGAAGACTTATTTTACTCTCTGTTACACGGCGACTTTCTGTTACACGGCGAAAAGGACATTTAGAATTGAGGATACATATAGTTCGACGATTCAAAGACTCGCATACTTTTGCTCCAGCTCCGAAGTCAAAGAAGTTTGTCCACATTCTCCGACAGGAAGACAAGAAGTCAGAGCTTGGGCGATGCTTTCTTCTTTTTTCAGAGAAATGGCCCTTGATGAGAAGGCTTTGATTGTTGTCTGCGTTTTGGCGGATGATACTTGCTGCAGCTACATGGGTGCTTCGCTCGTAGGCGATACTGAAGCGAACTTACGCTTCCACTGTACGAAAACGGCTTTTTGCAGATGATGCAGTGGACTTCCTCCGAGTTAAAAACTTCACCGCTGGAGTTTACTTTAAACCCAAACTTTCCTGTGAGATTGCCTTGCATACTCGTGAACTTGTCCATTTTTACGTGCCAAATACTGGAACAAGTAACCATGGCGTTGTTAGCTTCCCAGCTTGTTTTGCTGCTTGTTTGTCTTGCCTGGGCAGCATGTGTAATAGATCCTCAGCACGTGAAGTTTCGCGGTCGCGCGGGGATATATTTGTGGGCCCGGCTTGTTCGTTGGCCTCGGCAGAACTGTAATGTATATCCTCGAACACATGACGCTTCGCGAGCGCGAGAATTGAACCCTGCTCATAGTACCTGGCTGGGAACGGACTTCTTTTGAGTACCGATTAAAAAACCGATTAACCGGTTAAAAAATTTGATCGCGATTAAAGCCTCGATCGATTAATCGAAAGGTTAATCGATCAATTGCCCAGCCCTAGTATTCACCTTTGTTTCTTGGATCGTAGCGAATAGAAGGCAACTTTATTAGCATTATAAAAGCGTAATTGCCTTATTACGGTATTTTTTCCGCGAGTGACATTTAACTTTGCAGTATGGCAGGCCCAATCCTACATTTCGTAGCAGCTGCATAAAGACGAGCGATGAATCCGAGCGAAATTAATGGTTCAAAAGAGCGTAGGGCCTTTGAAGGTGCGCCAACGGCTCGACGACGCTGAGTTGGATAATTTGCGAGATTTACGTGCCACTAAAATGGGTCAAGCGGTTAAAAACACATAAAACAGTGAAAGTATGTAGACCATGAAAGGGGTCTCTTTTTCTTATTGCGCCACTTTTATCGGGCATTAAGAGTGTTCTCGCTTTCCTCCATTTTCAAAGTTTTCGAGCAAGCGGATGCGACATTTTGGACGCTATAGGACAAAGCTACCTTCGCACTTTTACGTGAACAGACAGAGTAAAGAGACTATTATTTTTCGCAAATGGTGCGAATTGCTCGGTTTTTACTTTATTTTGGTCATCTCCATGCGCAGGCAGACGGATCCGCTGTCAGTGCGCAGTTCTCCGCCTATCTCTTTATTTTCGAGATGCCCTTCGTCTCTACGGAGAGCAAACTCTTTGCAGAAAAGCGCAGACTCCGCGTTTGCGGCAACAGCGTCGGACAGCGAACGTTGGTGCACGTACGAAGCTATTTTTGTGCGCCGTTTATTCCCATATATTTGCAAAAAAACAAACCGTAATAGACCCTTTTGGAAAGTCCACGAAGCAACAGTAGCAGTCACTGTTGCTCGCTTGCAAAGCGCTCGGTTGGATCCGAGTCCTCACCGAACGCCGATGCGGCCCTCGTGTCCGGTACGGGCTCGGATTATGCGAGCGAGCAATGGCGGACGGGCGTTGGTCCGGACTTTTAAAAAGGGTCTGTCGACCAGTACTTTCGTCCACGGGACCGGGAAACGTTCCGACTTATTTATTTCCTAAGACTTCTTCGTAATGTTTGCTCGTAATCGAGCGCAAAAAGAAACTGCGCCCTTCTTTTCCCATCGAAATGCATTGCCGAAAGTCGGTCTTATGTCATCCTACTCCGTCTGAAAGCGCGTGCTAACGCCGGCCGGACCTCTGGCGCGCGTTAGGAGAACTCCGTGGCCCGGAGTAGCTGGCTGAGAAAGGCTTTGTGCGCAGGGGACAACTGGACGGTGGTGTGCAGCTCGGACTTCTGGGAGCGGGGGGCCACGGTGCGCCTCAAGCACGTCGACACCGACATGTGAGTGGGTCAAGGCTCCCTTCCTTTCTCCACGTGGAGCAATGTTTTTATTTCTCGCTCATTACGGCAGCCGGCCGCGCAGCAACACGTCGCGTTCGCACTCACGCAAAGTTTCTGTAAGAAAAAGTGCACCGCCTAATGCACCGACGGAGAGTGCGCTCGGGACAGCCGGATTGCAACGGGCGAGGCTGGAGGGCGCCGACGGTGGACGCCGGCCGGTCGGAGCCGGTGGAGAGAAGGATTTCGAGGGAAGGCGGTTCGGAGGGCGAGAAGTTGGGCCTTGGGGGCAATGCCGCTCGGGATGCTTGTCTCAGAGAGGACTCCACCAATTTCATTCCCTGGGGAGGAACTTGTCCGAGTCTCCCAACCGGAGGGATCAAAGTGCTCCTCGAGCTTTCCTCCGACCGAAGGTGACGCGATAGAACAAAGTTGCTGGTTCTGCTTCTGTGTTGGATGCGTGGCAAAAAATTGGCACCTCCCCCGGCGCCTCTGCGGGGAGCTTGTAGGCTCCCACAGCCGTTTCCTCCCTGCGGCAGTTCCCGGAAGGAATCCCAGATGGCACGGTCGAGCCATTTCAGCTACACCCTTTGGGGGTCACTTTTCACCTTGTCCGCTTTTCACGTCAAAATTATTTTAAGCTAAAAACGACCGATCGGCGGTTGTAAAATTAACTTGCACGTTCGATACAACCGATAACTTAATTGCGTAAAAACTGCGCATTTATAAGAATGTATATGCTCGAATCCTGGAACTGCCGGCGACGCTTTCGTCGAGCGTCGCATTTTTCCCGGCGGGTGCCAGGGATGCAGGCTGGAACGACGAGCGCAGGTTTTGCACCCAAGTGTGGTTTCCCCTATTTGACCTTCGGTTTCCGTGCCACTGCAAACGGTAGAGTCCTCGCTCTCGCTGCCGTCCAGTTTGTAGGTGCAGGGACGCCTTCCGCCGAGTCTCTCCTTGCCGTCCGTGTCGGAGGAACGACCTCTTTTCCTCGGCCCATTTCGAATGTATCCGGCAACATTCTTTATCGGCTCCTTTCGGTACGTAGCGTGCCATGAAACTCGCTGTCCTCGCCAAAAGAGGATGTGGCTCACTTCCAGCAACCGAGAAAAAAGCCTGAGCCACCACTCGACTAACTTCCCGGTAAGGCTTGCCCCGTGACAATCGGTGTTCTGCGTTTAGTCGACGGTCGCACTTGGTTTCTCCATTGTGGCTGTCACGCCTCCAGCGAGCTCGACTCTTTTGTCCTACTCGGCACGAGGACTCGTCGCCGGTCTCGCCACGCGAGCACCGTCGCCTTTTTGGTGGGCAAGCGTGGTGCCGCATTGTTTGCTTCTTCAGCCGCGATGGCGAGCCTTTACGGGTTGCCAACACTTTGTTGCTCCGTTCTTGATTTTGAGAGCTGTCGTTTGAGGTGACGCATGGAACCTGTCGGGTGAAAGCCAATGACGACGCAACTTGCGAAAGAAATTTTGTATGCTGACAGAGCCGGTCGAACAGCCCTCTGGCAGAGAAATACTGAGTCCGTATTTCGTTGGCTTCTCAGAGTTGTAGCACTCGAAGATCACGCAACCTTCGAAGCCAACCGTGTTTTCGTCTCTGACAACCTCGAGTCCTGGAACAAAATGTTTGCTGCGCTTGGTGTCGATATATTCTCACTTGGCAGGAGCAGCGAGTGTTTAAGTGGGCGAAACATGGAGCATTTGGAAAACCGGGCGAAAGTGCATCCGACTGAAGGCACGATTGAAGAATGGCTGTTTTGTCCGCCATTCATTAGAGAAGCAGTTTTCAAGCGAGATTCTTTGTTTAGTGCCACGTTAAGAAGTGCTCCTAGAAATGCCTCGAATTGGTCCAGCACAATGCCCTTCCAGGTTTTTCCTAGAGACTGGCGAGGAAGGGTCCCTAGATTTGTGGCTCTTTTTTTTTTTGCATAGTGGTTGATGTCGGTTGCTATCTCTCTCGTCAACGCTTCCGTGGAAGACAGCTGTGCTCGAGCTCACTCCTATATTTTGGTTGGACCTGAATTTCGGACCTTGAAATGAGCAGTTTCATAGTCGCTCTCAGCATCCGTGTAAGCTGTCCAGCTTTGAAAAACGGCAGCGTCTGTCCGACGTAGTTGGCACGACTGCCATTTGATTGAGTCTACGGAGTTATCTATTCCAAACACTTCCCCCCTTTCTCTCTCACAGCGGGTCCCAATCTGTTGCTTGCACTGACGTCGCATCGCATATTTTTGACCACCATGAAAGAGAGAGGGAAGCTGCTTTTGTAGGAATTTGGAGCGAGGGGTTAATCTTCTCTAATCTTCCGGGAGGATAATAGCGACGTCTGGTCAAATCTTGGAGACACAGCAGAGGGTCCTGGTAAGAGGGCAGCTCCTTCTCGCCCTCCTCCCTGGTGGCTGTTGGAGCGCTCTTGGGATGGCATCATGTGCAAGCCACGCGGGGCTGCCAACACGGAAAGTCCAAATTTCCCTCGCCTGAGATTTCCCTATTTGTGCCAAAATTTACCTCGCTTGCCCAAATAATTATATACTACTTAATATTCGTCGTTTTCTGCATCACTTCCATTTTTGCGATGAGAGGTATATTATGTGACCTTCATGCGTCGTGTATGTTTTGCAAAAATGAGTTTGTCGGGCTAAAAGGGTGGTCAAAGCAAATCTGGTGAAGGGAACTGTTACCGGGAGATTCAAACTGGCAAATGAAACCATATCTTCACCTTAGATATTATGCACGTCATCAGAACATGGTACTGCTTTACTGACTTCTTGAGCACTTTTTATAATAGTCCGAGACAAAAGGTGGAACACAAGCTAGAGTTCTCAAACACATGGAACACGACATTTAGTACACACCATTTTATGCGCGGTACTTAACGAAATACTATTAGCCATGGTAAGTCTGTATCTTGCATGGTGTCTGTATCTCCGGATGTCGCAGTATTTCTTGTTGTACTCAAACTTTCTTTTCCGAGGCGGCAGAGCGGCGCTCTCAGGAGCTTCAAGTTGACTTGTCCCTTCCTCCATAGTTCTCACTGTGGCGATGAAAACTAATTCTGCCAAAAAAAAGTTCCGCGAATGCTCCTGAGTGCTGCCAGATGGTCGCGCAACAAACCATCAAACGGATGGAGGGAATAATCCGAATGTAGCCAAAGCCACTCAAATTCTACGTTATCTCGAAAACAAAATTATAATTGACCTATAAATTTCCGGATATATACGGTGCCCTAAATTTTCCTCAAACGAGCGACATTTCCCTTTTTCCCACATAGATCCGAATATATTACCTTATTTTGGGAAATTTCCCTCGGGTTGGCAGCCCTGTATCCTTCACAACGTAGCAACTGCCGAATAAGATAATGCATCCAAAGCGGAACAGAACCCTCCGTGCTTTCTTGCCGGCCATCTGGAACATTGGGGAAGGTCAGTAAGGCCGCTCACTCCCACAATCCAAGCAACGGTGGGACACATGCAATGTGGCGTTTGCCCAGTCTTTACTGGCCGCTGTTCGACGTTGGTTCCGCCCCCGCGACACTCGGAGACCGATAGCGACAGTGGATCGGTCAATTCGAGTATCTGTTGATGACTCTACGAGTGACAAACACGAAGCAAAAGAAAGCTTCCGCATTACATCAGTGAAGAAGGGCACGACGTCCACGTGTCACCGACACTGCTGGCGGCAACTTTAAACGGTGCAACAACCACAGTCGCCATCAGCGGTCAGACTGGACAATGTGCCGGTACAAGTGCCTCGGCAGAGCTGGACGACAACAAAACGGCTGCCGGGCACCTCGCGCCAAAGGTAAAATATTACGACATCTTCAACTTCCTGAACACAATGCAACAAGATGGCGAGACCATCTACGTTTTCTACACGCACCTCCGTTTGATGGCGAAGCACTGTGCTTTTGCGGATACATATGTGGAGACCAAGTGACAAATAGTGCTGGGCACATCCGCGACGCCGTTTCGCACTCCAAACTGACGCTACACTGCCTCTAACCCAAGGAGGTACGTACGAAGTAGCTAAAAGAGATGAAAAGAGCAGCGTGAATCGGAGTCAACCTCATGCACAAGGGGAAGACGGGGAAAGCCACCCACAGTTCAAAGGGAGCCCATTTCATCCGAAAACAAATGTTTTAACTGCGGTGGAGCGTGGCCCCATGAACGAGGAAAGTTCTCCTGTCCCGCAAGAAACAAAATGTTCAAATGCATCGAGTGAGGGCGTTTTGCCGACATACGAGGAGGAAAAGACCGACAATGTGTACTTGACATGGCCCCCAGGCTAACCAAGTGCAGTTCAGAGTTGGAGTCGGGCGACCGTGCTTTCACAATCCAACGCGACTGCTCGAAAACTACAAAAGGAACATTGATCATCAATGACCACGATGTAGACTCGATCATATTCGCGGGAGCATCAGTGAACATCGTCAGTCACGGCGCATACATCGAGATCCCGGGCAGATGAACCCTGAGCGGTCCAGTGTTAAAGGTGTTTGCCTACGGGTCGGAGACAGAATTTCTCTTTATGGGCTAGTTTTCCGCTGCACCTGGGTAAAGAGATGTCAAGCTACGAGACGCCATTTTGGTGACAAAGACACCGAGTGAGTTGCTGTTGTGCTTCAAGTCAGCTGAAGCTCTGGGCCTTTTCTCGATAGTGTGATGAACCACCCTTTCGCTCGAGCGAATTCAGACAGTTCGCAATGTAACTAGGCTCCAAGCAATACGCAGAGACACCTCTTTGGCCCCAGGCCAGTGGTGAAGCAGAGCGCTCCGTCCAGGCACTAAGCGAGGCGATCAAAGCACCGCACATCCAGAGAAGGGACTGAATGCGAGGCATTGACGACTTCCCAATGTGCTACAGAGCAGCTGCTCAACAAGAAAGTCTCCGTACAAACTTCCCTTCGGCAGACAGATGCAGACAGTGTTGCCACAATCCATATCAAACCAAGCAAACCAGGACAACGACGTGCACCGAGACGACGACGTTGCAAAAAAAAGAAATCAAAAACAGTGTACCGACAAAAGACGTCATGCTCAACATCACTCACTAGAGTTCAAGGAGTTCAAGTGGTCAAGCGTGTCTTACGCAAGAGGGAGTGTGCCAAAGAGGACTTCTAGTTGGGCCTTCTCAACTTCCGGGCAGCTCCTCGTGAAGATGGCCGATCACCAGCGGAGCTCCTGATGGGACGGACACACGGACACTGCTTCCCGAAATCACTGTGTCGCCTATGTCTCCCGTGGAAAAGCACATACAGAATGAAACCAAAAGGACACGCCTGGCTCCTCTCGAGACAGGAGACATTGCACGCATTCGTGACAATGTAAGATGCGTACAAGCTTTAGCTTTCAATGTACCCTTAACTTTCTATACGCTCAACGCTAGTGTAAAATGTAGGGGTGTTTCAGTCTTAATCAGCGTACCATGTGCGTGCTTACACTATATATTATACAACGTCGGAGTCATAAAGTGCAACTGTGTGACTTCGTGGCCCCAAGGTCGTATACAGTCCTCACAGAGGATGGCCGGATCTTCCGTCGCAACCGACAGCGCCTCCGGAAAACTCCCGCCATGTTTGTCCCTTCTGGCAGTGACTCCGAGACAAACGGCGACGAGGATCAATTCATGTCGTTGTCGGGAGACAAACCAGAGCAGCACATGCTGTCGCAGTCCTTCCAGGACACCCCAAGTGCCCCAAACATTACCTCGTCGCCTTTCTTGCCGACCAAGAAGGCCACCTCAACAGTGTCCTTTGAGTCCTTGACTCTTTGGGTTTACTACCAGTTGAGTTTCTGACCATATTTGTTTTTTTCCCCCAAAGAAAAGGGGATGTATCGGATCGTTCATCGTTTGTAAGCAACCTTGTGACCCGCACCCTATAGCGCACGCGCGCCACCAATAAACAGTTTCTTTGTTGGTCGGGACATCGAGCTGTGCTGTTGCCTCTTCAGCTCGATACAAACGCAACTTTCTTCAAGAAGTCCAAATGAGGGCATCGCGAAAACACTGGTGATGAGGACCTCTCATTTCCGACTGGAAGCACCTGAGCGCAAGGAGAAATGGTTGAAACCACTCTAAGAAACGAAGCGACAACATGCCCTACCAGTTCATCAAGAGGGCCGAAGCCCCCACGATACAGACGCTGAAGGCGCGTAGTAGGAAGACTTAGGTGGAGTAGCGCCGTCTCCATAGGTGTCAAACTTTCGTCCCCATTTCTCGTGCGCGCCACCGGATGGGGCCACGGTCGTCGAGGCAGACGACGTCCGTCTGCTATGTCTTAGCAACTGCAGCGAAGCTTCGCACGTGCTGAACTGAACGTGACTGTGTAACATGGCACTTTTAAGCGGCCGAGGATATTCCTGGCGTTACGCGGGGCTTTTGACCGTTCAAATAAATAAATAAGGGGCTTTTGGCCGGCGTCATTTTTTGCTATCATGCAAATAGCTCATTCTTTCTTTCTTCCTAAAGCAAGAAGCACTTAAAGCTAAACATTTGAGAGATGTTGGTCTGGTTGGGTAAAAACTTGGAAACTCCAACCAATCCCTAAAGACTAGGGACCCAATGTATCAAAACCGACTTGATTCTTCTTCAGGGGCGGCTATAATTCTTTGAAGAGCAGCAACTTCTTCTGTGGTCGTGGTGATGTTTTCTTTTTCTTTGTTGCGTTTCATGGAGCGTTTATGTATACAGATGTTAAAGTGCCCCAGGGATCTGTTGATGTTGCCTGGTGTATTTTGAATGTGCCACGATTCAATGAAAAGTCTGCCCGGTGTTACTCTCGACAACAAGGATGCACATATTCTCCAAGTCGATTCGATGGTCTCTGATGTTAGAATGTTCCGCAACAGCACTGCGCTCGTTGTCGAATTTGCGCACGTCGTTTTTGTGTTGGAGAAGCCTTTCGTGGAAATTCTTTGTTTTGCCGATGTAAGTGGTGGGACAGCATCCTTAGCCAGAGCGGCTTTCCATAGCACACTTACGAGAATGGGGTCCTTGTAGACAGCTTCTCATCATTTGGTCACAAACTTCGACTTAAAATGTCTCTCGCAGACCAAGTCTGTCGGCTGCAGCAGGCAATCTTTCCACAAGATAGCGTGATGATACCTTCAGGCAGTCCTCTTCCTTGTCGAGCAGCAAAAAGGGAGAGCTCCTCTGTTCTTATCTCGTACCCTGCTTTTCACCGTGGTACAAAGCACTTCCTCCTCATTACCGATAGCTTCTGGAAGCCAAAACCGGCCAGAAGCAAAGGGAGAACCACGCGAAAACTACGTAAAGCTACGCGGCGTTGTAGCCCGGCGCACGCTACCGCTCATGAAAGGACGGCCTTCTAAGCCCCCGGGTTGGTGACGCTCCCTGTCTCCATGGGGCGCCACTAACCCGGAGGCTCAGGGGGCCGTGCCAAAAATGGCGGAGGCGCAGCATTACGCCATCTCAAGTATTTCTATCACCGTGACTGAAGGGAAACTTTGAACTTTAACAATGTTCTGTCAAGGGTCTTTTTTTTTTGCATCTTCATTTGTTGTTTTTACAGTGCAATCCACTTATAACGATAATGAGAAAACCCAAAAGTGCGATCTTTACAATTCATTATCGTTGTTTCTAGAGTAGAAACTGGTCGTTTCTAGTCTAGAAACGCTATAAACTGCTCGTTATAAGCGGTATATTGTTATAAGCGGTATATCGTTATAAGTGGATTCCACTGTATTGTTTACAAACTCATCGTTTAGAGTTCTTTCAAGTGCTTCTTTGCGTGTTGTTTTGTAAAGCCAGAGGACTGGCTCCTTGTAAAAAGCTAGGACGGAAGCAGAGTGTACGCTGCTGGTCATGAGACTTCTCCGTAACGCAATGGGAGAGCTTGCTACTCGACCATGCGCAGCGCTATTGTCGACGAGCGGGATGAGAGCCTCCGAAATAGCCAGCACCGAGTCTGGCAACCAGAAAGTGGTTGCCAGTGGCAACCAGAAAGTGAACGACAGCGTTTCTCACTGAAGTAAGCATCTTCAGCTCTGTACACTCAGTCAACTGATCAAATTCCTTTTCTGCAACCTTCTCCAAAATAATAGAATAATATGGTGCGAAGCCCATTTTCGAGTATGCTTGCGTTGTATGGGACCCGTCTCCACAGTATCTCATTGATAAAATTGAAAGAATTCAAAACCGTGCCGCTAGATTTATAGCCAAAAGATAGTTTTAGAATAGCGTAAAGACCCTTGCATCAGCACTGCGTACAACGCACGCAAGCTGTGGACGTAACGTTAAAGAGCGCATTGAACGCGCACTTTTAGTATAGCGGAAGGCAAACGCATACGTAAAGACTTGCAGCGCCATCTAGATGTGCTCCTGCGAACTGCTTCAAACAATCCAAGGCGGGTATTCGGTCAAGCCAATCCAACACCGCGAATCTGCTCGCTTTGCCAGCTTTGCTACGAAGTGCGTGGATCTCTTTCCAGTTGCCAGTTTTGAACGTGTCTTTCTTTTTAGGACTGTGCGACCAGCAGTTTGATCTATGGTTCGCTCCAGTGTGTTGTGGGATCCCTACTATCTTATGTTGGCTCGTCAATTGCTTGGAAGTACCGTATTTATTCGAATATAAGTCGACCTTTTTTTTCCGGAAATGTTTTCAAAAATTAAGGGTCGACCTATAATCGTGACCAAAGAATTTCGACCTATATTCGCGACCAAATTTTGCGACCCTACCGAGGGCATGGAGCTATCAAATCACCGAGCCGAGCCGGCGTTCCGCGCCGCTTCTCGTTTCAAAAAGCTTTTGGTGCACGAGAGCAACCGCAACAGCAACAAACAAAAGCCCCCCCCCCCTCCTCCTCGTGGCCGCCGCTCGCGCACATCGCTCGGGCTTCGGGTTTCGAAATCGCGCCTGTAGCGTTCCCCTCACTGGGGAAGGGGAGGGAGAGGAACGCGATGCGCCATGGACTTTGCCCTCCATGCCTCTCCCTTGCAAATGCCCACAAAAACAAAAACAAAAAAAAGAGAAAAAGAAACAACGGAGGTTACTTTAGCTTGTTGCTTGCGGCCGCTCGCGTGTTGCTCACGGCGACTCCGGCGTTGCACGCGTATTTGTATTTGGTCTTTCGTCGCTTCGCCGGTCTCCACCTTCCTTCGTTGCGTCTTGCGCAGTGTCATTTTACAACGGACAGGGTCAGTGAGGTATTGTGTATTGTTGCGAATTTGCGAGGATGTCTACCAAGCTGACGAAGCTTCGGACGACGACGACATGTCCGGAAGTTCTGACGATGATTAAGTTTTGGACATCGCCCTGCGATTTAGCCGAGAGTGCTGTAAATAAAGATTTGTTTCTTTCTTTTTCCCTACCTTTCCCCTGTTCATAAAAAAAAAAAAGGTCGACCTATATTCGAATTATTTTTTTTTTATTTTCGGTGGGTTCAATAAATAAGGGTCGACCTATTTTCGTGGTCCACCTATATTCGGGTAAATACGGTATGCAAGCAATAGGTCGCACCGCTCGCAAACCGACCGCACGGTAAACACCTTTTTGGGTTCGACGGCGTCGCCATTGTTCTTGGCTATCGACACCCATCTTTGTGGGCGCTCGAAAGGGTTCGTCGCGTTGATTTCTTGGAGGAGGTTGTGGGTCGCCTGTCAATACCGCCCAATCAGGCCGAGTAGCACTTGCTCCGAGGAAGTCACACGGGGATGCGCTACCAGTGGGAAAAGGTTTTATCTGTACTTAAGTTCAGAGTCCGATGAAGAGGAGGGCCAAGGCTGTCTAGTGGTCCGGATCTTCAGTTGGAGGCCTTGCTCAGCACCAGCTCTTTCGTCTGTCTCCAGCTCCGAACTCCGCGTGTCCTCGCCCGCCACGAGCCTCGCACTTTCTCTTTCTTCCACAAGGTTGAGGTCCTCTTCAATGGTGAAGCGAACCCGTACAACGCGCGTAGCACTTCCACTGGGTTGCCTCACCGCCACCATTTTCCCAACTGGAGTAGCCTCGCACTTTTTCCCTTCTTCTTTCTCTTTCTTCCACAAGGTTGAGGTCCTCTTCAATGGTGAAGCGAACCCGTACAACGCGCGTAGCACTTCCACTGGGTTGCCTCACCGCCACCATTTTCCCAACTGGAGTAGCCTCGCACTTTTTCCCTTCTTCTTTCTCTTTCTTCCACAAGGTTGAGGTCCTCTTCAATGGTGAAGCGAACCCGTACAACGCGCGTAGCACTTCCACTGGGTTGCCTCACCGCCACCATTTTCCCAACTGGAGTAGCCTCGCACTTTTTCCCTTCTTCTTTCTCTTTCTTCCACAAGGTTGAGGTCCTCTTCAATGGTGAAGCGAACCCGTACAACGCGCGTAGCACTTCCACTGGGTTGCCTCACCGCCGCCATTTTCCCAACTGGAGTAGCCTCGCACTTTTTCCCTTCTTCTTTCTCTTTCTTCCACAAGGTTGAGGTCCTCTTCAATGGTGAAGCGAACCCGTACAACGCGCGTAGCACTTCCACTGGGTTGCCTCACCGCCGCCATTTTCCCAACTGGAGTAGCCTCGCACTTTTTCCCTTCTTCTTTCTCTTTCTTCCACAAGGTTGAGGTCCTCTTCAATGGTGAAGCGAACCCGTACAACGCGCGTAGCACTTCCACTGGGTCGCCTCACCGCCACCATTTTCCCAACTGGAGTAGCCTCGCGCTTTCCCGTGCGCGACGAGAGCAACGAGAATGGCACGCAGGGGACCGCTACGTACGCTCGCAAAAAGCGATAGCGAGCGTACGTACGCAGAGCTCGCTGCAGTACGTACGTATGGCTCCTGCGCAGTGTGGAGGACGCAGCGTTAACGCTAACGTAGGGGCTTGCGTTTGCTCTTTTACGCAATACTAAAACTCTCTAATAACTACAACTTTCATAGTAGTGTCTCCACAATAAAACATAATCTGCAGTGGAAATCCCTCCCTGTTAGACGTAAGTATTTGCGTCTAAAAGTTTTTCACCATATTGCCTTTGGTCTGTTCAAAATAGAAAAATCACATTACCCGTAAAGCGCCCAAGAAACGAGGACGCGAGGAAGAAGAGACAGGACCAAGCGCTTCAACGGGCCAAGAAACTCGCCCTAAGCACGTTTTTCACCGCAAAAACGCACAAAGTAGAATGTCTGTGCAGGGCCATTGTGGCCGAAAGAGACTCCTGGCAGAAGGAAGTGGGAGGATGCTTTAGCAGGCAGCAGGGTTGGGCAGTATCGCGATACAATTGTATCGCGATAGTATTTTAGAAATACATTTCGTATCTGTATTTCTGTATCGCGATACATTTTTTCACCAGTATCTGTATTCCTGTATCGAAATACATTTTTGAATGTTTATTTGTATCGCGATACAATCAGGATGAAATGTATTTCGTTACATTTCTTGAGAAATACTCCCCCCCCCCCCCCCCCCCGAAAAAAAAAAGTCCGAACGCCTTTTTTTTTTACTTCTTAGGGCTTAGGGTTAAGAGATGCTGGGGCATTGTTGCTATGCTGACCAAGGTTCCTTCCGATTCTCTAAACTATTTTTCTATGCGTCCTCCTCTCTCTTCTGAGAAGTGTTGCGTAGTCGGGGACTCGTGGCGTGCCAGGATTGGAGTCAGAGCATCTTCTGCGGCAGGTCCTTAGTTAAGAATTTCTTGAGTCATTCTTTGCTGGCATCCAATGTTCGCTTATAAATGTATCTCTTGCCTTAGCGTACACAGTACACCCAGCCGGCATAGCTGAGTCACACCCAGTCCGTTGCAGCACGAGCCTGGCGGTGGTTGACTTGGAATAGTAGGATGACTCACGCAGTGAAGTTCACACATATTCGAATGCGTCTGCGGCTGCGCCCGTAATATTGCACGACTCACGGGTACGTCATCAGCCGACGTGAACGTGACCCGCTGCTCTGGGGATTCAAAACCCAGGAAGGATGCCAGACGTGGCCTCGCTTTGCCGACCCAGCCTTCGTACACCTACGACTCGTCTCGAGCGCGCTGTTTCTCGTAGAGGTCGCACCTGTGCCGGCAATATCAAAGCTCTAGGCAATATCGGGTCGCAATCCACGAGGTCTCTGTTTGATGGATACTAGGCGAAACTTGATGACTGCAATCCATGTGTCGGTGGCGGAAAGTCTGCAGGAAGCACCTTCACAACAGGTATGCCATCGTATCGCTTTTTCAACCGTAACAGAAGATGAGACACGTCAAAAACTTCCACTTCAAGCTTCATCTCAGTTGGCGTCTCTAACAAATGTGAAAAATGTATTGCAGTATCAGTATTTCTGTATTTGTATTTCTGCCCTCCCGAAAATGTATTCCTGTATTTGTATTTCCAAATACTTTTTTCCTCTATTTAAAATGTATTCCCGATACGTATCGCGATACATGTTTACAGATGTATTTTAGTATCAGTATTTTGGCTACTACTTTAAGGTATCCCAGTATTTGTATTTCCAAATACATTTTAGAGTATTTCTGCCCAACCCTGGCAGGCAGTTGGCCACCCTTGTCCTCAGGGACCCACTCCTAGTCCGGAACTCGGAGGTGGTCTCCAAGTTTTTCTCTGAAGGGATCGGTGGTTTTTCAGTAGACGTGGTACACCTGTTCTATTCAGTGCCGCACGATCAACTGTTCTTCGCCGTTAGGCATTACATCGAAGAAAATGACGAGACTTCCTTCGGGAGTTTTAGCGGTGTGAGCGTCGGGTCTTTTATGGAAATGCCAAGTTTGTATTTATCCTCAACTGTTGCGTCCTTTGATAACAACTTGTTTGTCCAAAAGCGAGGGATATGCATCGGGTCACGAGTCGCGCCAGCGTTGCGTGACATATTCTTAGCCGAATGTGACGGAGCAATATCCAAGGGCTTAGACACGCGAGTGAAGCTCAAGTTGTTCCGCTACGTGGGTGATTTTTTGGTGCTAAATCGTACGTTCTAAATCATACGTTCTCACCTTCACCCACCAAACTATGGTGTCAAAACGGTTGCAGTTCTCGGCGCTTCGACAAGGACCATGTATGCTGGAAGTACCAGCCACGCTCGAAGAAAGACGTTTTGCCTTTTTCGTCTGCCCACTCCAAATGAGTGAAATGAGGGATGGTGTCGTCCCTGATGACAGCTTCCCGAGACAAGTCGTGTAAGCATAACATGAGTGAAAGCTTTCTTCATCGGGTGAGACGCCTTCAAATGGCAGGCTATCCAGAGCATTTTTTGCAAGAAGTTGCAGAAACCATGATTTCAAAGGTTAAAAAAAAAAAAAAAATGGAGGAGAGGCAGCCAACCAGAGGAAAAAGATGAGACCGGTGGTAGTGCCCTATGTCCACGGCCTGTCCCACAGCCTAAAAAGAGCACTTTGTGGTGCCCGCGGTGTTCTCTGCGCCGTCAAAATTGTCCAGTCTCTGCTTAAGAGTTAACAACAAAAAAGAAAAGACTGAGGCTTGCGCCAAGAAACACGCAGTCCATTGAATGCGCAACGTCAGTTGTCTACGAAATACCCATGACTTGCATACAGGGCAAACGGGGAGGTGCATCAACGAAAGGAGCACGCTCTATCTGGTACAAGTTTCCCATCGGGTAATCTAGCAATTCATTGTGATAGGTGCGCGCCTAATCTTGACGAAACAAAAAATAATTAGAATAATCAAAAGCAAAACTGAGAGAGAATTGTTTGAGGCCTACTGCGTAAGAGTAAAGGGCGAGGATATGAAATATCCTCGCCCTTTACTCTTATGCAGTATCATGTGGGGTAAATCATGTGGGGTGGTGTAGGTATAATAGTCCAAAGAACTATTATACCTACACCACCCCACATGAGGTGTCAAAAGGTTTTCAGTTAGGGGCGTGATTATCTCAAACTTCATCCTTCAAAGTCATGTGGCAATAATGTTAAAATTATTTTTAATGTCTTTATTATTAATTTTAATTTTTTATCTATTCTTCTTTCATATTAATTTATAACTACAATTGCTATGATTCTCATACTTTTGTATTTTTTTCATTTATTTTCGTCCTTTTTATCTTCCGTAGAATTTATATCGCTTCTTTCTTCTCTTCTTTAATTTTCTATTAAAACCCCAGTTGTGAGTATAGCGCTGTCCTGTCTACTTCATGTCTGTGTCTGTCTTTTGCGCTTTTTAAATCATTATGAGTAGATCCTGACAAGAAAGTTTGGGGATGCACCTCAAAGTCCAATTTGTTTTGCAATTGTTCTTTTTCCACGAACAACGAAAGAATGGAATAGCTTTCCGAGAGAGGTCGTGACCTTGGAAAATCCAGATTCGTTCCTTTCACAAATCCAGCATTGTGTCTGAATAGTTTATTACAAATATTGTATCGATGCATTTGTGTTCTTTTGCATGTAAACCAAGTTTGTCTCTTTTATGTATGTTTGTTATATCCGTGTGCGAGCTTGCGTATAATACTTTGTGTAACTTGCGTGCCTCAGAGACCTATGATGCATTGAAATATATATTGCGAGGATGCTCAAGGACAACACCCTCTTCATTTTCATCATGATCATCATCACTGCAAATCTCAATTGTTCTCTATTCACTTTCTCTGATCTCCTCGAGCATAGGCGTCTGTGCCTGTATTTTCCCGAGAGCAGTCGCTCAATAAATCTGTCCCCGGAACTGCCCGTCTTGTCTTCACAACGTGGCGGAGGTTTTCCCTTCTGACATCCCCGACCTCTCGCATTCGCTACCATCTGGAGCTGCAACACCGGACGCTTGCTACAATCACTAAGACCTCGATGTCAACGCCACGTCCTCTAGCACAATGACTGACACAATTCTTCGAGGCCTTAAATGGAACACGTGTCTATGCTACCTAGATGATATAATATTTTCTGATACTTTTGATCGTCATCTACAGTGCCTCGCTCAAGTACTTTCTTGCCTCGCCAAGGCTGGTCTACGATTGAACACAAAAAAGTGTACACTTGCTGCAAAAACTACGAAGGTTTTAGGCCACCTTGTTTCCAAAGACAATGTACGTCCCGACCCGGATAAGGTCACAGCCGTGTCCGATTCCCCGCGGCCAACAAAACAGAAAGAACTGCGCAGCTTCATGGGACTCTCCCCCTACTTCCGAAGATTTATCCGCGGTTTTGCTAGCATTGCTAGTCCACTTAATAATCTCCTGAAAAGCAAGACCAGGTTTTCTTGGACACCCGCTTGTGAAGACGCTTTTACGACCCTCAAGAAAGTGGACCCGGTTCTACGACATTTCAACAACAACGAAACCATACTGCATACTGACGCTAGTGACATCGGCATAGGAGCAGTTCTCCTACAACGAGGACCATGTGCCATCAAGCGGCCTACGCGAGTCGCTCTGCAAGCAAAGTGAATTCAACTACACCATCACGCAAAAACAAATCCTCACTATCGTGTGGGCGATTGGCAAATTTCGTCCTTATCTCTACGGCCGACATTTTAACGTGGTCACAGATCGTAATGCATTATGCTGGCTTGCCACGGTTAAAACTTGTTTGGTCGACTTGGTTGGTGGACCCTACAACTTCAGGAATATGACTTTTCCGTAACCTACAAGTCTGGCCGCACGCACAGCGATGCAGACGCTCTATCTCTCTGCCCCTTATAAAATCTTCTCTCGGTCCTCTTAACATCGAGCCAAATGCACCTGCGGATTTCAACCTTGATTTAACCACAATACAGCACGAACGGCGCAGAGCTCCTGAAATTTGAAAACTTATTGATAAAAGGGACGGAACATCAAACCTTGCCAACAGCCGTTTCAGACGCCTGCAACGTCACTTCCGGCTTCACAACAACATATTGTACCGTCAGAATTACAATTCCGATGGAGATCGTTGGGTGCTTGTGATACCACGGCTATTACAGTAGACTCTCATTAATTCAAACTCCAGGAAGTCGCAGATTTCAGTTTGAATTATCAGAAATTCATCTAAATATGATACTAGACAACATTATGATTTGTTTCATGGATAGCTACACATACAAAGCAGGTTTTTGCCAGTTTCCTCTACATAGGTCTAATTATAAGCAACTACAGGCATAACACATTGGTGAAAGAACTGAACTTTGTCTTTGTGGACGTCCAGAACGCCGGGTACGGACTACAGTCCGTAAAACACATTTAGTGTACGTTGGGTATTGCGAGGATACGGGAATACAGTAGACTCATTAATTCATACTCCAAGAAGCCACGAATTTTGTTTAAATTATCGCAAGTTGGAATTATCAGAAATTCATCTAAATATGATTCAAGATAAAATTATGATATGTCATATGAATGACTACACATACAAAGCAGATATTTAGTGATTTCCTCTCATAGGCCTATTGATCGTAAGCAGGTATGCCATACATAAAACATTTGTGAAATGTATGACATAAGTTTATTTATCCCTTAAAAATGTTGTTTATCGTGGACTGTTTAGACAGCAGATCGCAACTCAAATCAAAATCAACTTTGTTTATCAGGCCAAGAGGTTGTCTATTTGGACTATTAAAGGCCGACGTACACTTCGCACTTTCCACTTTTTCCGCCTCCTCCTTTCCTATATCCTTTCCAGGTTTTACCTCGTCCCAACTTGGCTCCCCTCGCAGCTTAGAAGAGGGAAGCACTAAGAGGTTTATCTTCCCTGCAGAAAACCCAAGTTGTACGTCGGCCTTTAAGCAGGGAACACATGAGCAATGAAAACTGGCACCGCGCGGCAGTTTTCATAGCAACTTGCGCGGTCGCTGTGACGTGGACCTATGCCATGCCGCCACGTCACACCATCCGCGCAAGTTACTATGGAAAGGCGTGCGTGGTGCCCGTTTTCAGAGCTCATGTGTGCGCGCTTGAGCCCCGTTGAGTGCGCTTCCCACCGAGCACCGGTGCACGGCGGAGAAGCAACACCCGCGGAAGCACGCTCCGCGGGTGTTGCTTCTCCGCGGCGCACCGGTGGTCGGAAAGAAGCGCACTCAACGGGGCCGCGAAAACAAAAAGTATGAATTAAGCGAAAACGCCGTTCGAATTAAGCGGCTTATAAATACATTAAAAACTTAGCGGGACAACCAAAATTTTCGAATCTGTTTGAATTAACCAGAAGTACGAAATATTTGAGTTTGAATTATCGCGAGCCTACTGCATGTCTCCGGTCACTCGGATGTTTGGGCAGTAGAAACATCACGAACAGATTATGGCCTCCAAATGATTAAAATAACCTTGCCAACATTATTGAACACTCTTACGGGCTCTACTTTTGATGTCGAATCTCCCAATATGTGTGCGCTTAAGGATTATTTTCTTTCAAATTAAACAATCCTTACTGCTGTTGATTAGCTAGCAGACATTGTTTTTGTTTTGTTTTGTTAATGTTGTTGTTGTTAAGTATTTTGTATTATATAAATTCTTGCGTATGACTTCCCCAATGCTGTGTACCTCTGGGGGGCTGAGGACCAGTCAAGCTGCTTGCGCAGCTTTTTTCCTCAGCTCCCACCATACTTGTATGGTAAATAAAGTCATTATTATTATTATACTGCAGTCGCTGTATCATGATCCGACCGCAGGACACCTGGGATTATTCAAAACACATTCCCGTATTCGGTAACATTTTTTTGGGCCTAGCCTCTACTCTTCGGTTGCCAAATACATCAAATCTTGTACGTATTTTACGTCAACAGCACAAACATCGCACCACAGCACCTTCTGGAAAATTACGACCCGTACCTTGCCCTTCACGACCCTTGGACACAGTAGGCATCGACGTATTTGGACCTCTGCCTATCACCGCTCATGGAAACCCTCGGGTGATCACCGCTGTAGACCGCCTTACTCGTTCCCCAGAAACGGCTGCTATCCCCACGGGCAATGCAACGGAAATAGCCAATGTTTTCATTCAAAACCTGCTCCTTCGCCACGAGTCACCCTGTGTTCTGCTTAGTGACAAGGGCCGAGCATTTCTCTCTCATGTGCTGGAAGAAGTGCTCTCTGCATACAATGTTGTCCACAAAACCACTTCATCGTAGCATCCACAGACAAATGGACTTATAAAACGTTTTCACCCGTACCCTCGCAGCAATGATTTCTACGTAGGTTTCTCCCGAACACACGAACTGGGATATTATATTGCCATTTGTTACTTAGGCGTATAATACCTCTACGCAGAGTATGACTGGCTACTCCCCTTTTCGCCTTACATATGGAAGAGAACCTAAGTGTACTCTAGATACTGTATTCCCTCCTCCACCCATAGCACATCGCAGCAATGCCGTGAATGACCAGTTACAACATACAAAAGACACGCATCAACTTGCGCAACTTCCAACCAATGAACATCAATGGCACCTTAAACAATGTTACGATTCCAGACACAAAACTGCTGTCTTTCGGCCAGGAGACCTCGCCATGGTCTCGTTGCCTACACGCCATCCGGGCCGTTGCGGAAAATTTCTCCCATACTACATTGGCCCCTACAGAGTGCTCGCCCAGACATCCCCGGTAAACTCTCGTTGAGCCAAGACTGCTTCACTCGGATCGCAGACGTCGTGCTCACGAAGTTCTTGATGTTCCTCCCAAAAACGAATGGCCAGGAGGCCATGCTTCAACCGCCAGGGGGGAACGTGGGAGCTTGCTCAAGGATAACACCCACTTCATCTTCATCATGATCGTCATCACTGCCGTCATCAATTCTTCTATATTCACTTTCTCTTTCTCTGATCGCCTCGAGCACACAGCTCTGTGCTTGGATTTTTCTGAGAGCAGTCGTGCAATAAATCTGTTCCCGGAACTGCCCATCTTGTCTTCGCAATATGTACTTATCTTGTGACCCCCCCCCCCCCCCCAGGGGTTTCCCCAGGAATTGAAATTAGGGGGGGGTGTCTAAATTGTTAGGTGGGGTTGGGGGGGGGGGGGCATTGGGAATAGAGGAGTTGTTGTGAATTAAGGGGGTGCCTTGAGCATCGCGAGTGGAGCCTCTGCAAACCCGTACGCTCAATTGTCTGGCTCTTCTTCGCTCGCAAAAACACCGTTTGGATTGAAAACAAAGAAAATAAGCTTATTTCTAAGTTCTGTTATTAGAAATGAGTAAAGATGGCCGGTGCTTGCATACAGTGATCAATTACGAACGTAAAAAAATGCCGGCGTACGATAAATTGTTTTTTGAAAGCTGCTTGTAATCGTGAATTTGGGGTGGCTCAATCAGAGTTGGGTGGCCGAACAAAACTGCCCCCTCTGAAACATTGGCACCCCCGGCGGCAGCTGTTGACCCTGTATTCGTGACCAGTAGCGTATTGAAGGAGTCTGACAGAAGTAAGAACCCGAGCCAAGTAATCCGCGACGATGAATAAATGGCCGCTTGCAGTTCTCCCAACCGGTCCCATTTCTTCAGGATGTAACTCCCGACACAGCAATCCCGAGGGGTCAAAGGGCGACTCCACCCAATCCCAAAATTTTCCCGAGGGGGAATAGTTCTACATTGCGAAGTACTCGCGAATAGCTCTACATTATTCGTTTTCCGAAAAGGTTAATATTTTTCGTGCAATTTTGTTTTAGGCACGATTACGGGCCAAAACAGAAGCTAGGCCTGTAGTAGGAACACGCGCCTTTGTCTCTGGTCATACGGTCGGTGCTGGCCCAGCACCTTTAGATGGCTGGAGTGCCGACCTCTGGACGTTGCCCAAAGCGGCAAACGCGAGTGGCCGGGATCCGTTCAACGGGAGCCGAATGCCCGAGCGACACTCGCTCCCAATCCGCATTCGCTTCTTCGGGAAAAGAGAACCATGCAAGTGTTGCCAGATAATGGAGCCATCAAAGTGCCCAATGGCTGCCACGAATAGCCAAAAGGTAGCCAAAGCCATAAAAAAGGAGGAGCCCAAAACCAAAACAATTTTTAGACTTTCTATTAGGAATTCCTGTCATTCATGGCCTCCCATGGGAAGATGCGCTACCTTTTGCAAATATAATACCGCTTGCGTATTTATATTCCTTGGATTAATATCAATGACGGATTTGCCGTTTGTGTTCAAAAGTGTCGGTGATATTGCGACTCCCCTGATCAGTCTTGGACCGAAATGTTCGGACACTCCATTGAACGTGGGCAGGGCTAAGACGACACACCAATGGTAATCGGGCAACGTAAGAAATATCGAAAATTCCTGGCTTTTGTTTCCTTACGGATTTATTGGCATTTTTCTCAATCCTTCGAAAACAAATTTCTGCCCAGCATGGAAGATATTAGAATTATTATGGCACAAACAGTTCATGTCAAGTACAGCAGGCAGGAGTCGGAACACTAGATGGTTGGAACCCTGAATGCGACAGATCAATGTCAAGAGAGGGACGATAAAAATAAAATACAAAAGGCCGGCGGTGGTCGACGGATGAATCATCCATAGACTACCACCAGAACGCACTGCGGGGGAATTCTCCGTGGTCTTTTTGGTCATTTTCTAAAGACTCACTAGCGGCTTCCCGATTCAAACTGCGGACTGTTCTACATGTGTTGCTTCTAGGAACTGTTTTTAAAAGTTTTGGCGCAATATATTTTTAATATTGGCTAAACAGTATGAATCTGGAATTTTCACCTACGAACATTGATATAGCATATGTTTTCTGCCGTTGGCGAGCAAAAATTATAAATAGCCCAAAAGTAGCCACACAGCCAAGCGGCGAATTTCGACGCCAACTTCAACGAATAAATTTGCCTTGAAACTGTTGAATCTGGCAACACTGGACCCTCCGGGAGACGTTGGCCCACCCCCCTCGTTTCGCGCAGGTGGCTGTGCGCCTCCGGCCAGACGTACGGGCGCCCCATCGGGGGCCAGATGGAGATCTGCGGCCTGGGCCACCCCGCCAGCTCCTGCTACTGGAAGACCGCCGAGGGCGTCTACCTGAGGGAGGGGGACGCCACTTTGGCCCTCAGGGCCACTGCCCACACCTCCCACTCGCACCAGGAGCTCTGAGCTCTTGGCTTACACTCCCCTCCCACCTCCCACCGTTCACATTCACTTTGGACCTTGCGAGACAAAGCATTAAAGTGCCCGCGACGACATGCTGTTTTTCTCTTCCTCCGTGCGCCGCTCCATTCCGGCCTCCCGATGCCCAGGGACGTCGTCAGACCCTAGGTGCCGCGCGTGAGTGGGCTCGGTCGACACGCACTCAGCCTTGATCTCGCAGGGAAGATGGAACGAGGAAGAAATAAAACAGGTGGGCTGCGTATACGACATACGTCGTGCTGCTTATGCATCGTGCAGTCTGCAAACATCAGTCCCCGCGATACCCGTGAATGTCACGTGCCAAGTTTCTCCTTGAACTTGTTGCCATGCGGCATTTGAAGCACGGATCTCGCAGTGACGCGTTCGAATATGTGTGCGGACTGTCTTTTGTACGGTGTATAAGTGGCGTTTATGGTACATTGAAATCCGCGGCCGCCGAAGCAAATTTGCCTGTGCTCGTGGCGGCGATGAACAGGAAGTGGCAGCTTTGAAAGCGTTTTACTTGCGACGTCGAGGCGCTAGAGCAGATCGGCTGCTCTGGGCACGTCTGGGCGGGTGGCTTTTTTTAGATTCGTAGTGGTTTAGGTGTGTTTTTTTTCGCGTTGTTCAAGCTGTCGACATAGGAAACAAGATGAACGCAGGGTGGTTGCCCTGCTTGCGATGCAGCGAGAGGAGCGCCGCGCTCCAAAAAAGCAGCGTCGCCGGTGGTGGGTTCGGTCGTGCCTGCAGGACAGCAACAAGACGGAACAGGCGAGCTGCCTCCTTCCTCGTGTCCCCTCAGGCAACGTGGAGTATTACACGGAGTAAGTGAATTCATAGTATTGTAACGAATTTAGAAATTAGGTTCATTTTTACGTGTCTTCCACGATCGAATCTGCTCCAATTCTGTCGGCACGTGCTATCCGCCCATTCCGTGTCCTCCTCTTCGTTCTTTGGATCGGCTACGTCGTAACAATATGTAGGAAATGTTTAATGCGCTCCGTTTCACCACGAGTGTGAGCAAGGCTGCTGACGGACACGTTCAGCTCGTACAACGTTCAAAGTGTTGCGTTCGCTCTTGTAACTCCCGCGGTCGCGGAGTTTGTACGAGAAATGTAAATAGTAATTCTTCCTCGACCACTCGCGACGAATCCGGTCGATTGTCTCGTGTTCGTGTACTTGCATCTTCCAGGTTCCTCGGGACGCCTCGGCGTATCTTGGACACTTTTGGGCCTCACCCCTGACCATCGCCTTGCTTTGGCCGTCGGGTAAAAGGCACCTTAAAGAGATGCTGAACCGAAATTTGGAGCTCACAAAACGAGGCCGGAGCGATAGGCGGGATGCTGCAAAACCCAAAAACATCACTCGTACGGCGATATCTCTAACGGTTGCCCATATTTTTGGAAAAGAAGCGCGCGATTGAACATGGCCGACGAGACACGCGACATCATTATTCTCATTCCCTCTCCTGTTGGCTTGGTCCCCTCGAGCAGGTAAACCCGGAGCGAGGAGGAGAGAAGCAAGACCGCTTCCCCTCATTCTCAACTGTTCCAGGAAGATCGTGACGTCAAAGTCCTCGCTTGATCGTGCCCTTCTTTTTCAGAAATAAGGTCATCCGGTTGAGATATCGATGTACAAGTGATGTTTAACAGTTTGTAGCGTCCTGTTCAACGCTTCTGCGGCCTTATTTTGCAAAATCCGAATTTCGGTGGAGCATCCCTTTAATGTTACTCTTTGAGGCACGGCACAGCTATCGTATCGAGAAAAACTAAAAAGGTATGGCGTGCCTTTTGCCATCTGGTCCCCCCCCCCCAGATGCACTCGCAGTCTAATGTCGGCAATAATTTATAATAAATTTATTGCCACTGATATAGGGCAGATTTGAATAGGCGGGTGCATCGAAGCCAGCAGGTTGTTTGTGCTGTGCCGCCCCACAGTTTGAGAGTCAAGTACAGCCAGCATACAGGTAGACAAGCACTGGGCTCGTTTGATATATCTGCTCCTGCACTGGGGCAGAAAAACGCAGGAAGATGTACAGTCGGGGACAAAAGTCCCCTGGACGCGCGAGCTGCGACTGAAACGCATTGCTCTGCCATCTGCCGGCGGGTCGCCTGGTTTCGAGATCACACGAAAGCGCATGCGCGTCCTACTGTGCCTGCAAACATGTGTTTTCCCACTCTTCTGCGGCGCGGCGCCTAACTCTGAATCGGGCGCGTAGTACCGCCTCGGAGATAGCGCTTGCGACTGACGAGCGTCTGCTACACATTCCAAAACTGGAGATACCGCCTGCGGCACTGCACCGCATTTCGTCGTGTCAGCGCACCTTGCTTTATAACCAGTTGAGCTGCCGTGACCACTTGCTTTATGGGTGCCATGTCAGTAAGCGCTATCTCCGAGGCGGTACCACGCGCCCGATTCCGAGTTAGGCTCCGCGCCGCAGAAGAGTGGGAAAACGCACATGTTTGCAGGCACAGTAGGACGCGCATGCGCTTTCGTGTCATCTCGAAACCAGGCGACCCACCGGCAGATGGCAGAGCAATGCGTTTCAGTCGCAGCTCGCGCGTCCTGGGGACTTTTGTCCCCGACTGTACCTCCGGCATGTGTATTGAAGACTGCAAGTCCGTAGACTTTTCTGCACCGGAGCGGGAATATTAGACGAGCCACCGTATTTATGTCAGTTTCTCGACTTGATTATTTGTTCACACCGACCTCGGGATTCTGGCACACGCATTCTGCTGTGGACCTTCAGTTTTGAATATCTGAAGTTGTGTATGCTGCGCATTGTATCCAGCTCTTGGTGACCACTCGATGACCGCCGTTGTCTTGCCATGCTAAAGTGATGCACTGTATCAGGGGGGGTGCCTCCTTTCTTTCCGGGCCAGCTGCAGCTGCTTCAAGCAGGCGGCAGCAATGGTGACACGCTGCTTTGTGGCGGACTTAAGAAAAATATCTGGTGTGAGAACCCATTGAAAATATGTCAATCATGCCTCACCCCCGTAGGTTTGCAGACCTTCTTGCCACCTTCCTCGGTCTCTGAGTGCTTAATAAAAAAATTGACCGCTTCTCCACGTGGTGAATGATGTTGCTTGGGGCGAAGCTCTGGTGGTGCTTGTCTGCGTAGACGCCGAGCCGCAGCATGCCAGAGCCTTTTCATTCATGTCAGTAGGAGAATGTGTGGTTTTCTTCTTTTTCTTTTTTTAAGCAGACAGATGGGATGGCATCTCAGAACCCCCTACTCTTTTTCTTCTTTTTCTTTGAGCCTTTTCATTCATGTCAGTAGGAGAATGTGTGGTTTTCTTCTTTTTCTTTTTTCATAAATTTTTCATATTTTTTTCCAATTTCTTTTTGCCCTACACGAGCACGTGAGCATGTGCTCACGTGCTCGTGAGCACGTGATCTCACGAGCAGAAGCACGAGCACCCGACGCCGGCCTACGGCGGACAACGGACAGCGGACGGACATGGCTAGCCCCTAAGGAGCTTCGCCCCCCCCCCCCCCAAAAAAAAAAAAAAAAAAAAAAAAAAAAGGGTAGATAGGCCATAAAGACAAGCTTCAGCGTGAAGCTGCACTGGTAATATCAATGCAGCCTAATCGGGGCCGGAGGAATTTGATTTTTCCCCGGCTGAAACAACTCCTCAGGTATTGCAACATATTGCTAAAATATTATGTTGCGACATTATTTGATAACACTATACATGGCCAGCTTTCTGAGACACGCTGTTTTAGTTCCCGATTCTCACGACACATGGCGTATCAACGTTGAGCAAGATAGAGTGCCTTCATACACGCGCGCTTTTGCTCCAGTGGTGACATCGGCCATTTTTCCGCCCAATCGTTTCTTTATGCATTTTGAAGCGCGCGCAATCCGGTGTCACTTAGCTCGAGCGCATAGCTTTGGCTAATGCATAGACGCCATTTTACCGCCCAAGTCACGCACCGAGTGCGCCAGAGCGTCACGCG
This sequence comes from Ixodes persulcatus, assembly GCA_013358835.2. Classification (NCBI taxonomy): domain Eukaryota; kingdom Metazoa; phylum Arthropoda; class Arachnida; order Ixodida; family Ixodidae; genus Ixodes; species Ixodes persulcatus. The sequence goes on along the minus strand of JABSTQ010009584.1, from coordinate 106,922 downwards.
CTGGCACATTTAGGGCAACAATGGATGTCTTCACCCTCAGACAGACAGACATGTAGGCACCCTAGAGCAAGATAAACGAAGAATTCGAAGCGCGCGACCGCCTATCTGAACCTCCTCTCCGGTGCATCTCTCCGGCCTCCCACCCTTTTCACCGTTTGCGTCTGGCCAAATACTTTACTAGGGAGAATACATTCCACTCCGCTCATTTGCATTAGACAGAACGCCTACAGCGCCGAATCCAGCCTTGACGGAAAAGAAATCCGCGCCGTGTCTTCTGTTTTTTTTTTTTTTTTGGTAAATAAGCTATTATCACCATCAGTCGCAGTCTCGCAGACATTTCACGACTACGCGCTATGCTACGCCGGCGAGGGGGATCGGTGGCCGAGGAGTTCGAAGAAGACGACGAGCTGAATGGCCGCGTTGGAAATGGGCTCCGTAAAGGTATTCTCAACGGCTAAGCCTAGCCGGGAACATTCTGAAACCATTTCTGCTTCTGCCCCCTCTGCACCAAGTACAATGGAGTACAAGATTTTACTACCACCTCTTCCCGACGGTAAGCTGCTTGAAAACTCGCTGATTCTTCATGGGGACCCATCAGCCCGGCCATACCGCATCGACGATTTCGGTCCTGCTTTGAAGAAAATCATCAACCCAAACGAGCTAGCTTCGCTTGGGGCCTACCAGTACAATCATGTGTGGCTGCTCACAGTGCGTTCTGCCAAAGAAAAAGAAAGATTGCTGCAGCTCCTGTAATGATCACACGACTGCTTTGAGTTGAAGCCAGAAGCGAACAGCCGCTCGTGCCTTTTATTCATGAGCTCGCGCACCAGCGTGGCTGGAGCACGAGCGCGTCGGCAACACCGATACACGATACATCCTCGGGTCTTTAGAGAACGAAACAAAACAGAAGGAAACATTGTAACCGTATAACAAACGATAAACACATATACACACTAGGATAAACAAAAAACAAAAGAAAGAAAAAACTAGAAAAAAAAATTATGGGAGTTGTTCAAATGTTTCATCATAAGTTAGTCGGCGGGGTGGTAGTCTACTTCTTGATGATCTTCTAACCATTGTTCTAACCGATGAGGCCCCCGGAGCTGCCACTTCACTTTGCGCTGGCGATGAATCTGGAGAAGTTGTTTGGCTTTGGTTCCGGTGATTAGGCGCAGGTGGCCCTTCCTGCACACTTGTAGGTTGCTGTGGTGAGACGATGTCATCTTCGAGGCTGCTGAATGTCTCAGGCGTTTTCAGCAAGTGACGGCGGTTCCTCCGGTAAGTCCTGTTATTCTCTGTCTGTACGTTGTAGGAGCGTGGTCCAACACAGCCGGTGACCTTCGCTTTATCAGCCCAAGAGTTGTTTCGTCGTAGTCGTACAATATCACCCCTCTTGAGGTCCTTCAGCGACGCTCTGGTGGTCTTGTACTGCCTCTTCTTGGGCACAGGGCTACTGGGGTCTGACGAGAAGTCTGGAAGCTGTGTACGCAGTTTTCTCCCACTCAGTAATTCTCCCGGAGACCGTCCACCTAACAAAGGAGAAGATCGATAATTCAAAAGACCCAGATAAAAATCCTCCCCCGCGTTGTTGCATTTTTTCAAAATCCTCTTTGCGATTTGTACTCCTTTCTCCGCAAGACCGTTGGATTGCGGGAAGTGAGGACTTGATGTCACGTGATTAAAATCATAAACTTTCGAGAAACACCTAAACTCGTACGACGAAAATTGTGGACCATTGTCTGTGCAAACCTCTGCTGGTATGCCGTGTCTTGCAAACCACGATGACAACGTTCGAATGACTGTTCGAGAAGAGGTGTCTTGAAGTTTCTCCACTTCTGGATAATTAGAGTAGGCGTCAAATGCCACTAAGTAAGAGTTTCCACCGTAATCGAACAAATCAACGCCAACGCGATACCACGGGTAAGGAGGAACTTCGCGCATGATTAGTGGCTCTTGGGGTTGCTGATAGGCATACTTTTTGCATGTGGTGCATCCGGCCACAAAAGATTCAATGTCTCTCGCCATTTTTGGCCAATACATGAGTTGCCGCGCTCTTTCTTTGCATTTGTTGATGCCCAAATGCCCTTGATGTACCCGAGCTAGCATAACTCTCCGAAGGGCATGAGGTATTACTACCCTTGTTGATTTAAAAAGTATTCCGTCAATTACTGATAGCTCGGGATCCAGCGAACTGAAGTCGCCTTGCAGTGTGACCCTATTTTGTAGACATCGTAGGACATGTTGCAACTCGGGATCTTTTTTTGTTTCGGTTTTGAGCAGGTTCTGTGTCGCCTCACTCACGAGTGCACCAAGCATTCCCACAGCATGCACTTCAACATCTAGAGAGTATTGTTTTTCTTGTGAACCTGGCTGTACTGCTCTTGACAAAGCGTCAGCAAGCACGAGCTTTTTTCCTGGCAGAAACTGAAGGGTGAAATCATATTTCATCAGTCTCAAAAAGAAACGTTGTAGTCGAGGCGGCACATCACCGATGCTCTTTTTAGACAGTGCGACCAATGGACTGTGATCAGTTTCAAGAATAATGTGCCTACCGTATGTTAGGTGGTGGAACCTCTCACACCCGAATACCAGTCCAAGTGCCTCCTTTTCTATTTGAGAGTATCGTGACTCGCAGTCCGATAGCGACCTGGAAGCATACGCTACAGGACGCCATGATCGGTCATGTAGCTGCAGTAAGGCTACTCCAATTCCGTCCTTCGAAGCATCAGCTGACAGTTTTGTCGTCCTGTCTGGGTCAAAAAGAGCAAGAACTGGAGCACTCGTGAGCATTAGTTTCAGCTGCTTCCATTCGTGATCATGCGCCTGGGTCCACTCAAAAAGTACACCTTCGTGAAGAAGCCTTCGAAGGTTGGCTGTATGTTCAGACAAACGGGGAATGAATTTTCCGAAGTAGTTTATGACGCCGATCATGCGCTGAACAGCCTTCTTGTTTGTGGGCGCTTCGAGGTTCAAGATGGTATCGAGAAGGCTTGGGTCAGGTTTGATACCTTCTTTACTTACTACGTCGCCAAGAAAAACAACCTCCTGAATTCCAAATTGACATTTTTCTGAATTTAGCGTCAATCCTGCCCTGTGTGCAGCCTGCATAGCTAATCTAAGTCGCTCATCATGCTCCTCGCGGGTAGCTCCCCACACAAGTACGTCATCGATATACACCCGTACTCCCTTCAGTCCCTCAAAAACCTCAGACATTGCACGCTGAAACACTTCGGGTGCAGAAGCCAATCCAAAAGGCAACCTCAAAAATCGGTACCGCCCGAAGGGTGTGCCAAATGTACAAATTCGCGATGTTTCATCCGTCAGCGGGATCTGATGGAAGCCTGACCTTGCATCAAGTTTTGAAAACACAGTGGCATTGGCAAGTTCAGCTTCTATGTCTTCTCTCCTTGGCATTTGAAAGTGCTCACGTCTCAAAGACTCATTTATTCTTCTAGGATCCATACATACTCTCAAACTGCCGTTTTTCTTTTTGACTATGACAAGTGGGCTTACCCAGTCCGAGGGATCCTTCATTCTTGTGATGATACCCGCCTCCTCCATCCGATCGAGTTCCTGCTTGAGTGGCTCGATGAGCGCCTGAGGCACACGACGAGTGGGCTGAATCACGGGCACAGCAGCTTCTTTGAAGGCGATGCTGTATGAACGTTGCAATTTTCCGATGCCTTGAAACAGTGATGGAAATTCTCGTTGCATTCGCGTTCCAGTATGCATGGAGGCGGCAATTTCATGCACGCGATTCACCAGGCCCAACGCTTCGCAGGTCTGCAATCCCAGCAGCGCTCGCTTGCCCTTCTTGACGACAAAAAACTCAGCCGCAACGGCTCTATCTTCTAGATGGAGCACAAACCTAGCTTTCCCCAGGTGGCCGATAGCACTACCGTTGTAGCTTCGCAACACTGCCGGACTTGGCAGCAGCTGTTGCCCTGTGCTCGCGCTCCGAAAGAGAGACAAAGGTAAAAGGTTCACTTGAGAGCCGGTGTCGACCTTGAACTCGACACGCGCTTTCCCAATCATTGCCTTCAGCAGCCAGTCCTTCTCTGCGCTTGTCCCGGACTCTCCCACCTGAAGAATATCGAAGTCATCTTCTGCCTGCTTCTGAACTTCCTCCACCTGTGGTCGGCGTTCTTCAACGTGAGACTCTGCGTCACAACAGATCGCAAAATGATGCTTCCTTCGACATGCATTGCAGATTTTACCAAAAGCTGGGCATCTGCGTGGTTGGTGAAATCTGTTGCACTTTCGACATCTCATTTGCGGTGTGTTCTTGTTTGTCTTGAGCGTAGCATCTACCTGCTCTTCCGGAGTGGGGTGCTGACTCAGCCACATCTTGGCTTGTTCAGAAGACTTCTCTGCGGCTTTGCAGATTCTAGCTGCTCCTTCCAGGGTCAAGTCGTCCTCTCTTAGGAGGCGTTCACGAAGTTTATCATCTCTGATGCCATCGACAATTTGATCCCTCACCAAGGAATCTGTCAGGACACCGAAATTGCACGAGCGCACCTTGAGCTTCAGTTCTCTCAAAAATTGTTCGAACAACTGACCTTCTGCTTGGTGGGTCTTTCGGAAAACATGGCGCTCGAAGGTCTCGTTGGCTTTCGGTGCACAGTATTCCTGAAACTTGTGGATCACCTCGGCGTAGTTCTGCTTCTGGTCTTCCGTGAGTGTGAAGGTATTGAAGACGTCCACAGCTTCAGGACCCGCCACATGCAGCAAGAGAGCCACCTTTTGCTTGTCTGTTCGAACCGTCGTGCCAGTCGCCGTCGCTTCGAAGTACAGCTCGACGCGTTGAATGAAGCGCTCCCAGTTGTCTGCCACGTTGCCGGACAACGATAGACCTTCGGGCGGCTTAAGCCACTCCATGTTTACGCAAAGGCTTGCCTGGTTAGGAAAACCATCGGGTTTCGGCACCATGTAATGATCACACGACTGCTTTGAGTTGAAGCCAGAAGCGAACAGCCGCTCGTGCCTTTTATTCATGAGCTCGCGCACCAGCGTGGCTGGAGCACGAGCGCGTCGGCAACACCGATACACGATACAGCTCCGAGAGATCCAAGTAAAGAACAAGACATGTTTAATAATAGACGGGAGCAAGACTGCGCTGTCCATGAAGGTGCACTGGGTTCCAACTAGCGTCCCAGATGCAAACGTAGCAAGTGCTTTTTCTACGTTTGGAAAAATAAAAAGCATCGTTCGAGACAAGTGGCACTACTCCGGCTTCGAACAAGTAGAGACGACCACAAGAATACTGTCAATTGAATTGAACGAAGGGGTGACTGCGGACAGCTTGCCGCATCAGCTCAAGATTCTGGGAACCACCGTACTTGTCTCCGTACCTGGCAGAGCACCGCAATGTCTACGATGCAGGCAAGTCGGACACGTCCGAGGCCAGTGCCGCGCTCCCTGGTGTAGCGCATGCCGAAAATTTGGCCACGATCCCGAAGACTGTATTCAAACGTACGCCAACCGAACTGCTGCATCTCTCCAGATTCCTACAGAATACTTGATGGACGCAGAAGAAACAGCACAAACAGAGGTTTCGGCAGAGGTCAGTACCGCTCACAGCACAGCCCACGTAGAGGCAGCATCACGGACTGAGAAGTGCGAAGACAGGTCGGCGTCGTCACGCTCTGCAACGAAGGAGACAGTGAGCAATGTTGTCATCACCAACTCGTTCAGTGCTCTTGTCCCTGAAGACCAAGCTGAAGACCAAGCTGAAGAGCCAATAAAGTCAGACGAAGAGGCGTCCGAAATGGATGAAACCAGCGACAAGGAAATGCTTGGGAAAAGAAAGGGAGAACAAGTTCTGTACACGTCAGATCCTGGCTCCAGATCTCAAGGGGAGAGGGCGGAGTCAAAGAGGAGGAGAAAGAGGCGAACGAAATCGTCATCTCCCAAAGGTCCCATCACCGAGCAGGATTCCATCCTGTCCGGCCACGATGACCTGAAGAGTCAATTAGTTGGTGTACTTTAAAATTCCTACGGCTGCCCGACAAAAGGACGCTGACTGACCTGACGAAGATAATCATGGTTTTAGGCCTGCATGCGCTATGGTGGTCAAGAGTAGACATGACAGAGTTCACACTAACCCCTAAACCTGCGTGGCGACACTTTGCTAACAAATTGGACTGTACTATTTGAACTTTAGAACCAGTTGAAATAGAAAAACAATCTGAGAAACACTCTGGAAAAAGGTCAAAAGGTAGCACCAAATTTTCATGCTTCGAGAAGACTATCCGTCGCCTTCGCAAGTGCCTCACTCTAAAATATATTTTTTTTTAAGATCTTTGAGTGTAATACACATCCAGAGCTGAGGTAACTGCACTCTTTAACAATGTTGTAACCTTTAACTGATTTACTTTGCACCTGGGTCATTGAATGCAATGTCTAAATTATGTAACGTTCTTTTTTTTGCTCTAACATATGTATATACCTCATTTTTTACATTCTTGCTGCTTGTGTTTTTAACCTGTAAATAAACATTTGCTTTTAAAAAAAAAAAAAAAAAAAGGGATCGGTGGCCGAGTGGGTTAAAGCACACACCCAGCTCGACGCGCGTGGAGCGAAAGCTCGCGCTGCAGAACCCAGGGATCCTGGGTTCGAGCCCCACCCCTGCCCGTTTCGATCTGGATAAGCATCGTACCGGTGTGCGGTCGTGTATCACTACTGCGTGGCGCACGTTAAAGACCCCAGGCTAGCAGCCGTACTGCACTGGTTAAGTCGCCATGTTCTGGCAGACTGACCTCCTTTTGTATAAACAACTAACGACTAATTTGACCTTTTTTTGACGCCGGCGGTCGGTGCGCCAGTGCAAGCCAGTGTCTCGAGGTGTGAAACAACGTCAAATCTGTTGCGTGGTGTTTTCGTTTGATACTTTTTTCGAAACGATGCACACGATATACCCCGAGGTTCAGCAAACATTAGTTTAGGTTTCTGAATTTGGCTTTTAGAAACAAAAAATCTCTCCAATTATGTGTATTTTGCCGTTTTGCGTTCAAGAGACAATCTGTTATTTTCTGTATTGCGTATGTTATTTCAGTGATGTGCGCCCCTAGTATAGTGTAGTTTTGGAATTTGTATCCTCTAAACAAAGCAACACTATTGCTCTTTTTTTAAGGCGCTACCGGCTGTTGGTCAGCAAAGCATTTTGTCTTTAGTCCTTAGTTTTTTGTCTTTACTTATTTGGCTCTTGAGAGCCGCGGCACCGCGGAAAGGCAGCAGCTCGTACCAGGGAGGCCCGCGGTGCCGTGTTTAGTGAACATGAAAATGTGATGAGTATATACATGCATGATGACGACGGCATGGATTGTTGGTATTGGGGAAGATGGCAGTCCGATTCGCAGAAGTCCAGATTTCGTGGAGGTGGGTTGGGCGGGTCAGCAGCGAGCCATAGGGATCTGGCACGCCGTTCGATCGGTGCATGAAGGAGCCCCAGGAACATGATGGCGCTGTTGCTCACTGGGGTCCACTGGGGTCGAAGCATCAGGCTCCAAGGAGGTAGCCCAGTCAAAGTAAGAAGGCTTCCGAGGAAGTAGGGCTCAGATTGAGGCACAACCGCCGCCCGGTGTGTCATCGTCTCAACGTCGTCGTTGTGTTCTTTATTTATGTATAAATAAGATCGATAAAAAGACACACAATCGAACGGCTAGCGGCGCGCCGTTCTAGTTATATTTCTAGTTATACACGCCTGAAAGAATTTTGTTCGGTTTGTGTCTGAAACCGAGCTCAAACTTTACACAGGCAAATTCAAAGCAAAATATATTCAAGTGTTTCTGACCCTACATAATTGCTTATATTAGAAATCCAGGGCACAAATTTTGATTGTAAACATCGAATTATTATATAGTCATTATAACCGCTACGTTCTTAGTCGATATGCTGTCACAAACGCATCGTACAAACCTTTTTTCGATAAGCCTCTGTAAAGGTATCTTAACCGCAAGCTTCTTGGTGCACGGCGGAGTGCTAACTTTACAAGGGCAAAAAGCGGGCCGAATTTAAAAGTGTCGAGGAATAAAAAGGATTAATTAAAATACCGAAATTTTAACCGCGGTGTGTGCTATGAATCAGCAGCTATTATATTCCCCGGGAACTTTACGATTCTTCACTTCAGTGAGAAGAAATGTAATAAAGTGGCCCATAGGACCCAATGCAACAATATTATATCGGGCCCAGGAATAGGTTCAAGTAGGTATTAAATAAGAGTATTAGTGCCCTTTATAGATATCCCGGGGGACTTAAGGATTTCTGCAGTAGTTTGGCTGAAATTATCATTTTACTGCGTTTTGCTGAGAATAGCCAAGAGAGGGCGCAAGGAGACCGTGTCCAGGAATGCTGGGGATGGCCTGACTCAAAGGGCATAAAAACACTCAGGTCAACTTGCCTGTCTTCATCGGATCCCTCTTGTTCCTGCACGGTTTCCGTCCTCTTTTGTGACCTGTGAGAATTAAAATAGCGGCTCATTGCACCTGCCATAAGGTAAAGTGATAAAAGGAACGCCTACTGAGGCCCTGTAGACTTGTGGTTTCATGCTTATGCACTTGGACTGGGAGCCCTGTTATTGCCCGCTTTAGATCGTGCGGCCTAGTATTGATGTACAGATTTCACGACGCAATCAAGTTTTGCTTGGCATATTCAATGTCGTGGAATAGCAGGCTTCCGTTTTGCGAATCCAGCGCCTACAGAACATTGCATCTCGACGCTTCGGCCGGAAAAGACCGCATTATACCAAGATAGCGCATATGCCTACATTGCTCTTGTTTCAATTTATGTATCTCGAGCTCTCTTCAGGTGCTTTCGAGCTGCCCGAGGCACGAGGTGTGCCAAGGTCCTGGTAAGGTCCTGGTAGTCGAGGGGCGGCTGTCGGGCTCTCCTGTAGCCTCTTGTCGGTCGTTGCCCTCGGAAGATAGCGAGCTGCTGTCTTATAAATACATTCTCAGTGACTGCATTTGTTTTGAAGAATATGTGTGACAGAGAGATAACCAATGACATGCAAGACTGAAATACGGTACAGTTCATGCTTTTAACCATCGTAAGAGTGGCGGGCACTTGTTAGCACAACACCGTGCCACTCCAAGATGACTTGCAGTGGTTTGTGCCTCCAATTTTTAAACAAAGTTGTTTGTTCTCGCTGCAGGCACTGTAGTTTTTGCACGCTGACTGAATTCTTAGTATTATCAGTGCTACGACATGCCGTGCCTGCGTGCGTAAGCCAAATAGTTCGAAGATTGCTAAAACAAAATTAAAGCCGTTTGCAACTCCCTGTAACGCCGAATTGGAGCGCAGCTCTTGAGGAGGAGGAGGGAAGGGTACTGGGGGGGGGGGTTCAAGTGACCTCGGGGGGGGGGGGGGGGGTCATGTGACCTGGGGGTCACGTGACAATGCCGATGCCGAGGCCGATGACGTCATCAGTTCCGTCACGGATGACGTCATCAGTGATGATGACGATGCGGCTGACGATGACGATGCCGATACCTCGGGGGGGGGGGTCACGTGGCCTCGGGGAAAGGGGGGGTCACGCAACTTCGGGGGGTCACGTGACCCCCCCCCCCCCCCCCCCCCGTGGTCACCTAAGGTACCCGAGGTCCTCCCGAGGTCCTCCGGAAGGAACCCGAGGTCCTCCCGAAAGAACCCGAGGTCCTCCCGAGGTCCTTCCGAAGGAACCCGAGGTCCTCCCGAGGTCCTCCCGAAGGAACCCGAGGTCCTCCCGAAGGACATCGGGAGGACCTCGGGAGGACCTCGGGTTCCTTCGAAACAATTTACCCATAATGCACCGCGCGGTTACGCCGACGCCGCTCAAGCCGGAAACGGGCGCCTGAGAGCTGCGCTCTAAAATGTAATCGTGATGTTAAGATGTTTAAAGTTTGAGCACTGCACGGGCCGAAATATTGCCGCGGGCGCAGCTGACCAAATAGGCAGCGCGCCCGTGGCGTGGGATTCTTCTTCCGGCTCTCGTTGGGTTCGGACTGCGAATCATGAGCTCCGTCGGAGGGGCGATAACGGCCCAGCCGGGCCGCGGTGACAGGAATGATTCTGCAAGTCAGGAATGCAAGATAAGTTTGCCTCCCCTGCCAACTATACCTACGGTGCTAAACACCGCGTTTCTTCATGCTGATGTTCGTGGCCACCCATACCGCGTCGAGGATTTCCGCGACACCCTGGGCCAACTGGGACTGCTCCCCGAGGTTCTCGCCTTGGGGGCATACCAGATGAACCACGTCTGGGCCGTGACCTTCAAGTCACTCGACGGCAAGCGGAAGATCCTTGCGGCGGGAGACCTCGTCGTTAAAGGCCATCGCTGCGTCAGCATTGACCCGGGAAACCGGGACATTCGAATCAAGCTGCACTGGCTGCTTTACCACGTGCCGGACGACGAGGTAAGGGCGGCTTTCGCGCCCTACGGACATGTGAGCGAGGTAGGGACCGAAAAGTGGAGAGTTCAGGGAGTTGTGGACTGCGGGTCTATGACTCGCACCGCTGTCATCCGGCTCAAGCCTGGGCTGAGTTTAGACAAGCTGCCCCATCAGATACGCATCGCCGGCGGGATGGTACTCGTCGTGGTGCCGGGCAGGGCTCCACTCTGCTTGCGTTGTGAACGGACGGGCCACATCCGCCGCGAGTGTTGGGTGCCCAAGTGCGGCAGCTGCTACCGGTTTGGCCATGACGCCGAGCAGTGCGTGAAAACGTACGCAGCGGCTGCGGGTCCTGGAGGAGGAGAGGCCAATAGTGAACACGACATGGACGAGACAGACGCGGAAGAGACGGTCGAAGGAGTGGGTCCATCCGCCGAGGTGCCGGTGGAAAAGGCTACTAAGGAACATGACCAAGTCGCATCGGATGGACAGCCGAAGCCCGTGGTTACCCAGCCGGCCGTTGTGTTTGCGGCAAAACCTGACCCGGCGACAGGGAGCAAGGGAGGTGCGACAACGAAGGCTGCATCACCGGGCGAAAAGTCGACGATGGCAACTGCAGTGCTGCCGGGGAACGAGGTTGACATGGTGGACGCTAGTGTCAACGCGCAAACGACGAAGCGGCCTCGGGAACAGGAGACCGACGCCCAAAAGACCGGGGGAGACTCGAGCGCGACAGAATCTCCTGTGAAGACAGCCCCGAAAATGAAAAGGCCAGTACGACTCCCTTCCAGCCCTGCGTCCGATCCCAGGGGACCGGACAAGCCGGCTGGTTGATGTTGTACAGGTGCAGCGCCTCTGGGTCTCTAGACGAGGTGAGTCCCTGACTCGCGAGGACGTCTAAAGTTGCCGATATTCCTGAAGGTAGGAACGCTGAACGTGCGAGGTTTCGCCTCGCGTCGTAAGCAATACCAGGTTCAAAGGCTTCTTATTGATAAAGGCATTGACGTCCTCGCGATTCAAAAGACAAAAGTTCACAGTGATGAAGAGACCGCACACCTGCTGGCGCCCTTTTTACCGTGTTTTGAGGTTTGCGTGTCACGTGCAAATGGTTTGTCAGAAGGTTGCATGTTGTTTTTAAGGAAGTCGTTAAACGCACAAGTTCAAAATGCGATTGCCGACAGTGCAGGTCGATTCGTTATTTGTGACTGCAATGTTAATAACGTGGAGTATCGGATAATCAATGTGTACGCGCCAAACGCTTCAAGTGAAAGGAGAATATTTTTTCAGAGTTTGGGCTCATATTTAGATTGTCAAAGTAGAATTCTAATGATAGGTGATATCAACTGTGTTTGTGACGCGCGAGACAGATCTAGTACAATACGGTATTACGATAACAGCACGAAGGTGCTGGAAGATCTGACAATAAATTTCAGTTTAGTTGATGTCGCGACTTTTCAAAGGAACAACACGAGTTAGCGTTACACGCACTACCAATCCCCTTGTCACGCTCGCCTCGATAGGGCATACGTGTCTATTGGCCTCTTGTCAGGGTATGACGGTTACAATGTGGCCCCAGTTTTCTTTTCTGACCATGCATTGGTTTCATTTGTTCTCGGTGGGAGGGAAAAAAAGAAAACTAACTTGAGGTGGGAGCTGTGGAAGCTTAATAATAGCCTTCTCGAGGACGATGTGTTTAATGAGACCTGTTGAGGAATTATTTAGTAAGATGGCTGGTGTAAGTGAAAGCGCGAGTGAGAGATGGGAATGGTTTAAGTGTGAATTTAAATTCTGTGCGATAGAACGCTCCGGTACTCTCGCGTACTGGAAGAAAGCGGAGGAAAAGCTACTCATGGAAGATCTTCAACGAATACATCAGTCTTGAGTGTGAGAACCCCGGTGCGCTCACAAAGGAGCTTAAATGCGTAAAGACCAAAATCGCGGATTTCGAAACTGAAAAGTATAAAGGGGCAAAAGTATGTTGTAGGTGAGCAACCAACCAAACGGGCATTAAGTAGCGAGGCTCAGTATGTAAAAAAGAAAAGCATTGTCGAAATAGAATATGGTGGTCTTGTAAGTAGTTGTCCGGATGTTATAGAAAAGGCGTTCGTCGATTACTACAGCGCATTGTTGCAGCGGCAGGACGGTAGCAATGACTCGCAACTCTGCGACTATCTGTCGGTGATGCCGCGTGTAAACGACGAGACGAAAGAAAGATTAGAAGAGCCGATAAGCGTCGCCGAAATCGAGCGCGCCATCGAGGAACTGCCAACGAAAAAGTCTCCGGGACCTGATGGTTTGACAGCGGCACTGTATAAAAAATATAAAAGCGAAATTTCTGAGCAGCTTTATCAAGTAATACGTGAGGCATACATGATAAACAACTTGCCGCCGTCTTTTCTAAATACGCATACCGTACTCATACCCAAGAATGATGACGCCCAAAAGCTAAGGAATGTTAAAAATTATAGACCGATTGCGCTTAGTAACGTTGATTACAAAGTTTTAATGAAAGTTGTAGCCCGTAGGTTACAGAATGTTATTACTGAAATAGTTGGGGAGCATCAGGCTTGTGCTATTAAAGGTAGATCAATTTTAACAAACGTGCATATTGCTAGAAGTTTATTAGAGCTGTGCGACGAGGAGGCGGATCAGGTCGCTATGCTCCAGATTGACCTGGAAAAACCTTTCGACCGGGTTCAGCACAGAGTAATGTCCAAAATCTTAGAATATGTAGGAGTGGGTGAAGTTATAACTAGCTTTGTCAAGATGGCGTACACCGATTGTACTACACAAATCATAGTTAATGGGAAGCCGTCTGCGCGCATCAGCGTACAGTCGTCCGTCAAGCAAGGCTGCCCTTTGTCGCCCTCGTTATTTTGTATTTATTTAGAACCCTTTTGTAGAACTATATCGAAGAATAGATTAATTAATGGTTTTTCGCTCCACGGAACAGAAGTCAAACTGCTTTCCTATGCAGATGATGTCTCAATTTTCTGTAGAGACAAAGTAAGTATTGTACAAGCCGTTCGTGACCTAAAATATTACCGCGACCTGACCGGTGCGGCAGTTAATTGGCAAGTGTTGCGGGCTTTGGCATGGAACGTGGGCCACGAAGCCTCATGTATTTCAAGATATCAATTTTATGTCAACGCCTACGCAGTACTTAGGAGTTCCGTCGCAGCATTATAAAAGCTCGAAGGCGTACTGGTCAAATGTTGTCGAGGAAACACGCGATAGGTGTAGTAAGTAGGGTGGGTGGGAGTTGTCTATATTTACGCGTGCCACCGTCTGCAACTTTTTTTTAATTGCAAAAATTTGGTACGTGCTTCAAGTGTTGGCGTGCGCGCGTGTAAATGTGCAAAAGCTGCACCGCGTTTTCGCTGAGTTCATCTGGCGGTCTGGATGGGAAAGGATTTGTCGGGACAATTTGTTTCGTCACGTCAAAAAAGGGGGGTTGTCATTGTCACACATTTTTGTCAAGCAGGTTGTGGCGCTTCATGTTTCTCAGGGACCAATCAAATCCATTTCTTGGAGCTGTAGTTGAGACCAGACTGTCAGACCTTTGTTTGTCGTTTCACCGTGTTGTCGGAAACAGCGCAACATTCCTTAGAGAAGTGGCTCTCCGTTTTCTATATGTTCGTTTTTCTCTCCAATACTTGTCGGGGGTCACGCGTAACCGGTTAACGCGCGATATTATTGAAATTGTTTTCCCTGTCCCGTTGTAGCGGTCCATGTTCCAGGTAAGTCCTGGGCAAGACGTGTTATCCCGGGTTACAAAGATGGCAATCCCGCCTGGTATAAAAACTTTTTTCTTTTACTTACACGCAAACACCCTCCCTGTGAAAGTTTGGCTTGAGCAGAAAAACATTTTTGTTCCATGGGGTGTTCGTTGCTTTCTGTGCAAGAAATCTGAGACCACAGAGCACGTCTTTTTAGACTGCTGGGACGCTTTTCTGTTCTGGGATGTCCTTCGGAGGACTATCAAAAAAGAGTTACCGTTAACGCCCCAAGGCATTAGATTCCTTCCTCTTGACAAAGATGGTGAAATTGCTGTTGATTTTATTGTGGTTTTGGGTTTGCACGCGATTTGGCAAAGCAGAATGGCTGTGCGGCACGCGGATGTTGATGCACGTCCTGTGTGGATGTATTTCGTGGAAACGGTCCGCAGACTGATCTCAGTTTATGCCACGCTGAAGTGCCCACCTGAATATATGTCCGTTCTGAATGTGCTAGAAAATGTGAGAAATTTTTAAACCCTCATGCACGTCGGCCATCCGTCGTGCGTGTGTTTTTATCCATATGACTGTGTTTGTGTTCTTGTCTAAGCAGGGAAATAAAAAAAAAAGAAAAAAAAAAGCGCGCCCGTGGCGTAACGGTTATCGCGCTTGCCTCCCACGCGAAAAGCCAGGGTTCGATTCCTGGGAGCGGCGCATCTTTTGTTTATTCCTGCAAACTAGTATTCTGGCAAATTCGAGAATCATGTTGCTTGTTCGAGGTCCGAATGTTCTACGCGTCGAACTTTCTACGCCGATTATTCCAGAAGCGCACGCATGTACAGTCCCCGGCAATATGAAAGACCCACTGGGAGCGCGTGGCCGAGGCGGTGGCTGGCGGGGGCGCTGCGAGCGCTCTGGGCAATTCCATTCTGCATCGAGGGGAGGACACACCCTCGGGGCTCAGCTAAAGCGCAACGCGCTTATCAGTTTGCGCTGAGCCCCGAGTGAGCGTCCTCCCCTCGAAACAGAATGGAAATGCCCGGAGCGCTCGCAGCGCCCTCGCCAGCCACCGCCTCGGCCACGCGCTCCCAGTGGGTCTTTCATATTGCCGGGGACTGTACATAAGGGGCTCGGCGTGGCGAGCCGCAGTCAGTTTCGCCTCAGCGTTCGACTCTGCTGTCACGCCGACCTCGACGCCGCGACGCTCTGCTTTCTTCTGTTCTCTTTTATTTTTGGGCACAAGTTCGCCCCATTAAACGTTTGTTTCCTCAGTTATTTTGGTGCGTCAAACGCCGATTGCGAAACATCGAATTGTTACTGATGACAGCGCACTTCCTGTGCATCGGCCACCGTACCGAGTTTCCGTGAAAGAAAGGGAAATCATCCAGAAGCAAGTTCAGGAAATGCTTGATGACGACATCGTCCAGCCTTCTAACAGTCCGTGGGCTTCCCCAGTAGTCCTGGTGAAGAAGAAAGACGGAACCCTGAGGTTCTGCGTGGACTATCGCCGGCTGAACGCAGTAACAAAAAAGGACGTCTATCCGCTGCCCCGCATCGACGACACCCTGGATCGGCTGCGCCACGCCCGTTACTTTTCGTCGATGGACTTGAAGGTACTGGCAGATAGAGGTCGACGAACGAGATCGCGAGAAGACGGCCTTCGTCACGCCGGACGGACTGTATGAATTTAAAGTAATGCCGTTCGGACTGTGCACAGCGCCGGCAACCTTCCAGCGTGTTATGGACACCGTCGTTTCCGGCTTGAAATGGCAGAGCTGTCTCGTCTACCTCGACGACGTTGTCGTGTCCGCAACCGAATTCGACGAGCACCTCAGACGACTGCGAGCCGTGCTACGGGCCTTCAAGGCTGCTGGGCTGACACTCAAGCCTTCGAAGTGTCGGTTCGCCTATGGAGAGCTGAAATTCTTGGGCCACGTCGTGAGTGCTCAGGGTGTCAGCCCTGATCCTGCAAAGACGTCCGCTGTCGCCGAATTCCCGAAGCCATCGGACAAGAAGGCCGTCCGAAGATTCCTTGGGCTGTGCGCCTACTACAGACGTTTCGTGCGTCACTTTGCGCAGATTTCTTCACCGCTGACGCATCTGACGAAGGACGACGTGCAGTTCCAGTGGGGAGAAGAGCAAGAACAAGCGTTCGACGAACTCAAGCGAAGGCTGCAGTCACCCCCTATCCTCGGAAATTTTGATCAGTCGGCGGAGACAGAAATACACACGGACGCCAGCAATACCGGTCTCGGTGCGGTATTCGTTCAGCGACAAGAAGGGGCAGAGAGAGTAATCGCTTACGCAAGCCGGGCGCTGTCTAAGGCAGAACAAAATTATTCAATGACCGACAAAGAATGTCTTGCTGTCGTCTGGGCGATAACCAAGTTCCGTCCGTACTTGTATGGGATCCCGTTCCGCGTGGTAACAGACCACCACGCCCTCTGCTGGCTCGCAAACCTCAAGGACCAGTCAGGACGCCTCGCTCGCTGGAGTCTGCGACTGCAAGAATTCGACGTAACCATTGTGCACAAGTCTGGCCGCAAGCATAATGACGCCGACTGCTTGTCTAGGGTCCCAGTCGAATCTCCTCCTGACAGCACCGACGACGACGATGACGCTCGTTTTCTCGGAGCAGTTACAGATACCGACATGGGAGCACTTCAACGAGACGACCCGGAACTTCGCGCCGTCAGCGATTACCTCGAAGGTCAAGGAAGTTCCGTTCCGCGAGTCCTGGCCCGAGACTTGTAAAGCTTCATTCTGCGGCGAGGCGTGCTCTTCAAGAAGAACTTCGGAACCAGCAACCCTGCCAGGCTGCTGAACTCTTAGAAAAATGGGTCAGTATAGTCCTCCCTAAAGGGAGGAACGCTCTTGATACATATGTTCCTTCAGAAAGGGAGAAACGTTCGTCCCTAAAGCAGGGGAGCAAAAGTTCCTCCGTCGCCTGCATCTCATTATGGCGGCCACGAATCGAGCAAATCGAGCTCAATAAGGCTTAACGAGAACACTAAGTCTATTGTACGGGGCGAGAAGAGCAGCAAATAAAAACTTAACACGAGCTTTCCGCGAACTGTATTTATTTCCGAAGCCGGCTTCCCCCTGCAGGTAAAGAAACTTACGTTTCGAAAGCATGCAGTCACTCAGTCTTCTCATCGTCAGCACTGCGATGTTAAACGGAGACAACCGGCACCCAGTTCGCGCACTTTGTCTCACCTTTGCTATTCCTCGAGCCACAATTCCTTCGTCAATCGTTGCGTCAACCGCACATCACGGAGGAGTGATAAACCATTCGCCCGCGAAACTAAACGCCGATCTTAAAAAAAGCAAATCTGAAGTAGCCTCTTGGCTCATTTCAGTACGGTAACACGAAATTATGGCGTAGCCGCGTAGCGTAAAAGGAGGTTAAATCACTTGCCACCAGATGGCAGGGTCAAGCAGAGTAATTGCAAGTAGCTAGGCTAGGGGACGCTAGGTACCGCCCAATTCATGTTCTACAAAAAAATATTTTATTTTCTCACGCCACCATAGCGCTTCGGGATCTTCGGGAGCCCCTATTATACACACATGTAGACACATTAGGAATACTACAAGCTTCAGCTGAACATAACATTCAGCGCATACACATGCATCGCACATACAAACATCAATACAACAGCCAGGGGCGGATCCAGACCTCCATTTTAGGGGGCGCGGTTTCTCGGTGTAAAACGGCGGGGGGGGGTGTTTATATTTTTTGTGGAGTTATCGTTTTTACTAAACTCTGATAACATAATATAGATCTTGAGAGCTTTTGTATCGGTTTACCTGTCGGGGATGAACTCTTTGAATTAAAACCTTTCGGGTGACCACGCTAGAGTTAAGTATCTAGAAAATTGTGGTGGCACTATCCTTTCTGAACACCATAACGCAAGGAATTTTGTAGTTCATAGGAAACGGGATTACTCCATTCGCGTGGCAGCGCGCTAGAAATAGAAAAAGAAGTTTAACTACTGGGGATGAATGTTTGGTGCTATAGCGGCTGTGACAATTGCAGACAGTGTAACTTGATGGCTCAGATATCCCCGGCGGGGCTACAACTTTTGGGCTCCTTTTGCTTGAATATTTATATATTCTCGTTACGCCCGCAGAGCATGTACGGACAGCCAACCTTTGCCAACTATACGGAGGAAGCTCATGCAGCTAATGACAATGCGAAAAACGTTTTAATCTAAAACTCGGCTGTTGTTTGAGATTAAGCTTGGCATAGTAGTTAGAACTTTATATTCAGTGCAAAAATGCAGAACGTGGTTTTAAAACATATTTTCATTGTCGCCGGTTCCTTCAATAAAGCGAGAACGTTGCAAACAAGCGACAAAAATGGCCCGGCGGCTTCGACGCTGCTCGCGGCGTCAAAACACTGTTGACGCAGCGAGCGAAACGAACGCTGCCAGGCAAGTTCGTCGGTTGTTCGCCGTATATTTGGAATGTCCAGAGCGCAGCACATGCGGCATTGCCAACCCAAACTCGTGTTTTCACGTGTTCTGGATGCAACTCGAGAGAACGAAAGCGAATAACTGTTGAATATTTTTGAAAGCATGTTGCAGTTCGGCAACTATAACTTTTAAACTTAGACAAGACCTTAAACCAGCAATGGATCCTTCCAAATTATATTCAATTGCACTTCGTCTGGATATTTTCTGTATGAAAGGAACACTCACTTGTTTCTGGGTAGTTAGCTCACTCGTCAGGGTCGAGAGGACAGGTGCAGAGATATGATGGGGAAGAGCGGTTGTCCGGTCGGCGAATCTCAACTGGACTAAAGGCCGATCACGACTGCAGCATGGATGTTTGGGAGTCGGTGTTCACTCGAACGGGCACAGGCACTGTCTATTTAATTTACGTATAGTCGCATCTTTAAAAGGGCTCGTTTTCCCCAAGTTCCTAGGTAGGGAATTCGAAGCCGCAGTTGCAAACCAGCACGCCCCGCCTCTGTTCCGTTCGACACACACATATTCGCTCCTGCAAAGCCGCGCGAAAGCTCTGCCGTCAATCCACAGAAGCCGCGTTTAACTTGAAAAGTAAAGACGGCGCCAAGGGGAGACAAGGGGTAGCTGGCGCCTTTCCTAAGATATGTCCCGCCACCCTAAGTTGAAACGGCATTGTATACAAATAAATGCCTACGGCGTCGGCTTGAGGACCCCGTGTAAGCAGCCTCCAGCCTTTAGAGTGCACGTACCGTTTATCTTTCTTTTATTAGCTTCCCACCACGAGAAGTCGTACCGCAGGCAGTATGAAGCCCATTGGAGGAAACATCTCCACCTTCTGGCGCTCGTCGGCTTCTTTCTGTATTCCGCGCTGCGGCGCTGATCCTCAGTGAGGGATGGAGGCGAGGACGAAAGCGGGCTTATGTTTAAGCCAAGGTCGTGGGGAAGTCCGGAGCGTCTTCAGGAGAAGCCCAGACCCAGACTACACTGTACCCAGAGCATTTGCTTCCTCTCTCAGTTGAGAAGAAAAGCAATTGGTCACCTGCAGTGGCGTCACGAGGGTCATCGGCACCCGGGGCGGTAGCCCGCCTCGACACCCCCCCGCTATCGCGTGGCCTACCGCGCTTCCCCCCCCCCCCCCCCCCCCCGCTCTCGTGGCCCGCCGCGACACCCCCCTGAGCCCTGCACCCGGGGCGGTCCGCCGCCCCCGCCCACCCCTTTTGACGCCACTGGTGACCTGGTTGTACAAGCTGCATCCACCCCCCCCCCCCCCCCCCCCCCCCCCTGGAACGTCTCCTCCTAGTACGTCCCCTCCGCACTTTCCTTGGCAATGAGCACACCGTGCCAATAAGATACCTTTAGTGAGCCCGTGGGCGACAGCATCTCAATGCAAGCCAAAAAATACATGCCAAAAGACAAGCCCAGAACCACGAAGAAACCATCAAACGAAAAGTGATGAAAAGGCGGCCGCCAGAGAGGAAGGATAATCCGCTGTGTATAGGATCGCACCCTTGAGGAAGGCTGCTTGGCGTCTGCGTTTGGGAGCTTTCAGGGCACAAATTTTTCGCAGACAACCTCCAAAGAGAGAGAGGGAGACAGAGAGAGAGAGAGAGAAAGGGGACTAGATATGTTGAAGGTATTTTCCCCCAGTGCTCGACGTGCTGGCCTTGTTTGGAAGTGTGCCTGCAGTCGAGGACCCTGATATTTGGTGCGAATCCCCACTGTCTCTCCACTTCGAAACTCCTAGCGCCGTCGCTGTCGGGAAGACGTACCGTGACCCTGACGGAGATAAACCCCACTTTGGAAGCGCCCAGCAGGCGCGTCCACCCACCGCTGTTTTCATCTTTTGTCCCTCGCGTCGATTGCTTACGTTTTTTCTTCGAGCTGACGAAGAACCCCGGGGGGGGGGGGGGGATTGCCTGGCGAGGCGTTTGGGGGGGGGGGCGATCGCCCCCACCGCCCCCCCCTTGGATCCGCCACTGACAACAGCACACCAACCCGATCACTACTCCCGAGCTCTGCGTTTCAGTCTTTTATACTGGTCGTTTTGAACGTACAGAATTTTTCGGTGACTCCCTAAGCAATAAAAAATATTCACAGCATGTTGATTTTTTTTCCAGCAATGTCATACATCTGAGAGTATATTTAATGGCTCAGGGGATGAATCTCTTATTAAAAAGAAAACGCTCCTGCAGGTAAAGTTTTGCTATATACGAGCAGAATTAGAGCCTTACTTTATTTTTTTCACAAGAGGAAGGTGTAGGCAAGCACCTTTATTGTGAAGCAGATCATCCAGGAGGTAGGGGAGCGCGATTCTCACACCGCGGTACCACCATCGCTGAATGTTGCGAATACACAGAACCACGGTTGAACGCCGGTTGGCACTCGGCACTGGAAAACGGAACCGAATTCAGCACGGAAGGCACCCAGGCAGCCGGCAGGAAAACCTTCCAGCCTTGGACGCAGTTCCTGCGATTTCCATAACGTCGAAAACGTCGACACAGTTCCGCGTGGTTCCGCTACTGTAGTTCCGCGTGGCAATCCAGAAACGGCCATCTTACCCAGTGTACGTAGCGCTGCTGGCACTGCTCCGGAACTTCGCTGTTTCTAGCGGCTTCGTGTGCTCGTTTGATAAAATTAGTGGTAAAAACGTCAATGCAACGGAAATGTTCTGCACGTTTGGACTAGAAGACGGAATTACAGGCGGCCTTCGCTGCCACTGAAACTCACGCGACGTGCTCGAAAAACGAAACCGAAAGAAGATGAGTTGGGAGGGCGAAAGCTTTCTCCCGTCTGCCTGGAGAAGGAGGAGTGTGTGAAATACGTTTATTGGTACCATCTTCGATGGCGGGCGGAGGCACTACGGCATGGCCCTTAGGGGAGGGGGGAAAAGGGTCAGAAGGACTGGCTGAGTCCCGTTTTCTCCATGTAGAAGACCACGGATCTCAGCACTCTCAGTCTTGTCTCTACGTCTTCTTCCGGTGGTCGGATCCAGGCTCCTAGGTCTCCCGGCCGTTCTTCATCCTTTAGGGTGGCTATAGCTTCTTCCCTCTCCTTTTTAAAATGCTCACACTCCCAAAGAAGGTGTGCGACGTCGGGGCGAGTAGGTTTCTTGCAGTGGTTGCAGCTTGGGGGCTCCGTGACAAACTCGGGATCATTTCGCTTTTTCTTTTCGTCGGCCCACTTCTTGAGAAGATATGGCGTTATCGCACTACCCGTCCTCACCCGTCTCAGTAGCACCGTCTGGTACCTCCTGAGGCCTCGGGTGGGAATGGGATACGGTTCTTGGGGCAATCTGATCCTCATCTCTTTCTTGAGCTTCGCCTTTGCCTTGGCCGTCAACTCGCGGTAGCCGTTACTGATTTCGGCTCCTCGCTGTCTAAGTGGGCCGTTGGCGCTGGAGAGGAGAAAACGCTTGTGCTCTCTCGCAGCTACGTGGGCCGCCTCGTTTCCCTCCACACCCGAGTGCCCCGGGACCCAGCGTAGCTGCAAGCGGATCCCGTGGTGCTCGCGTGCGCGGATGGCTGTCTTCATGATCTCTCGCACCGTCGGGCTCGCGAGACGATATTCTTTGCATGCCCTCAACACTTCTTGGGAGTCGGTGAAAATCAACACCGTTGTCGGCTTTTTCCGGTCCTCGTTGTCCCGTCTTTTCTTGTCTGCTTCTGCATAGGCGTGCTTCACAGCCGTGAGGATCGCCTGCGCCTCCGCGTCATCCGGTGTCTCGGCTTCCAGGGGAACCGCCCACGTCCCCACGCCTCGCAGGTTGATTCCCGCCGCCGCCGTCAGCGATTCTTCATCCGCCGCAGCATCCACGTAGTACACAACGGTCGCCTCGGGGTTGTTTTTTACCATTTCCTCCACTTCTCTTAGGTGCTTGTCCGCGTACCGCCTCCGTCTTTCCGGCTGCTCCGCACCCATCTTCTTTGGGATCGGCACGGTCGAAACGACGGCCGCTCGCTCCCATGGCGCCAATTGCGTTGGAAAGTCCGGGAGGTCTCCGAAATTCCGTCCCAAGAGCTTGGCGATCTCTCTCCCCGGTCGCGTATGCATAAGCTTTAGTTCGTAGGCCTGTTCCTGTTGTTCTCGCAGGTCGTTAAAGGATGGAAAAGGGACGCACTCGTGGAGCTTCGTGAGTTCGACGTTCCTAGGTAGCCCTGCCACACATCTCCTGGCGTCGTTCAGTAGTCTTTCTAACCGGGCCATATCTCTTTTTCCGAGATGGTAGTACCTGATGCCGTACATTACTCTCGACACCAACAGTGATTGGATTAGTGTTCGGGCCACTGCTTCGCCGGCCCCTCCCAGCCTGTGCGCAATTCTTCGTACGATCGACGTCCCCTGCTTCCAAGTCTTCTCCATCCTTCGGATCCAGCTCGTCGCGTTTTTCGTCACGTTTACAGTCACTCCGAGGACTGTATGCTCGTCGGTCTTCTCGATCGGTTTGCCGTCAAAGGTCAAGGCCACCGCAGCCGGGGCTCCTTTGCCAAAGATGAGGTATTTAGTCTTTTCCGGTGACGGTGTTAGACCCACCCTCCGCAGGAATCGCTCGATGGTGTCGAGCCCTTCTTGTATAGTCTTACGCTGCTCGGAATGGTGTCCCCTGTTTGTCCAGATGGTTACATCATCGGCGTACACCGTGAAGTGCAGGCCGGCTACCTCGTGTAGTTCCCACAAGAGCGGCGCCATCGCAAGGTTAAAAAGCGCTGGCGACAGCACCGACCCCTGCGGCACCCCGACGTTGTTCGCCTTGACCGCACCCAGGTGTTTGCCGACCTTGATTGCGTATCTCCTGTCCTCTAAGAAGCTCTTCACAAAGTTGAGAACCCGTCCTCGGATACCTTGAGACTTTAGGCTTGCGATGACGGTCGCATGTGGTAGGGAGTCGTACGCCTTCCTGACGTCCACCGCCACCATGATCCTGACTTGATAGTGCGCCACCGGGAGCCGCGTGACCCCCTGCCGGATGAGCTCCAAGCTGTCGTGTGTCCCCAAGTGCTTTCGGAAACCCGTCTGAGCTGGGTGATAAGTCCCTTTTTCCTCCGTGATCCAGTCCAGTCTTGCCAACACCATCCTCTCCATCACCTTGCACAAGACCGACGTGAGTGAAATCGGTCGCGTGTTCTCTGGTACGTTGGATGCCTTTCCAGCCTTGGGTATGGGGGACACCCATGAGAGTTTCCACTCGGCCGGTAACTCGCCGCGCCTCCACACATCGTTGATGAGTTTTAACAGCTGAGTTCGCGCTCCCTCCGGCAGATTCCGTAGCATGCTCCCGGAGACGAGATCCGGTCCCGGAGTGCTTTTTGTTCTTCCCTTGGCGATCGCCGCTTCCATCTCCCACTCGGTAAAGTCGGCGTTGATTGGGTCCGTAGGATCTACTTCTTCGCGCTCGTAAATTTCAGCCTCAGGCGTCATCGTCGGCTGAGGGAAGTAGATCGGGCCAATTTCCTCGGCGATCTCCTCTATAGTCTTGTCCAGTCCGAGTGCCATATTCTGTATCGTGTGCGTAGTCTTCTTTTTGCCAAACATGGCGTTACATATATACCGCCCATGCTTTTGACAACGATGTGTGCTCATTAAAGGACTCGCATAATGCGAACCAGTTCTCGGTACTCAGGTTGCGCGCGTGATCTTTCGCTTCCTTTGTCAGGTTGTTCACTTGAGCCAGCTGTTCCGGGTCCTTCGTTCGACGGTACTTATCCAGGGCGATGCTTCTTTGGTTCCATAGGGATAGAAGTCTGGGGTCGGGGTATCCATGTCCACCAGTTTTTCCACTGTCGCCGCTTTCGTCGCTTGTACCATGGCAGCTGTGAAAATGTCGGTCGATTTGGCTAACTCCATTACTTTTTCGCTCTCTCTAAATTTGTCCCAGAGCGTGGTCCTGGTAATTCTCTTCTCCCTTGTACACTTGACTCCCATCAGCTCGAGTCTGATGGGGTAATGGTCGCTTCCCCACGGGTCATCTGATAGGTTCCACGTCGCCCTCGCTCTGGGTGTGACCAGGGTGAGGTCTGGTGTGGTGTCCCCGGATCTTCGGTTTGTCCCGTATCTCGTTTTCACATTCGGGTCATTCACCATCAGTAGGTTGGCTCTCTCGGATGCATCAACCAGTTGTCGACCCCTCTGTGACGTTTTCGCATAGCCCCAGTCCACGTTCGCAGCATTAAAATCACCGCCCACAATCATCTCGTCATTCGGGTAGGCCCTCCTGAGCTTTATCATCCACGAGAAGTCATTGTCTCCGTCTCTCCCCTTGCCTTCCGGTCTCACATAAGCCGAGATCAAGATGAGCCGTCTTGTCCCAATCTCCGTGCGTACTGCTACAATTTCCTGGTTTTCATTACACGATTCACTCGTGTCAATCTGCGCCGCGTCCAGCCCTCTGTCCAGCAGGTATACCCCGACCTGCGCTTCGACGACTATCCTGTTCCTCTTCCTGCGCGAGATCGACGGCGAGAAGAAACCTTTGTGGCCGCGTAGCTTAACCCCGTCGCCCCTTGTCTCTTGAAGTAGCACTGCGTCTATATCTTCAGCCTCCAGTCTCATACCCAGTTCCACTGCTTTTCCTCGCAGTCCTCTGCATTTTCATTGAATGATTCTCGCTGGGCCTGCCTGCCTTGCAGGCTTCGCTGTTCCTTTATTCGCAGATGAGTCCATGTTTTGCTAGGAGGGATTCAATGACTTGAAACCTCTGTGCGTGTTGTGCCATTGCCTGGAGCATCTGTGCTTGAAACTCTCTCATGGCCTCTTCCATCGTTGGCCCGTTTCTCACCGGTGTGGCTTGCAGATCCCTTGTCGATGTTGTTTCTCACTGGTTGGCTCGCCTCTTCGGTCTTCCCGTTGGACGGCCGCTGTGGGACGGACGCTGGTGGTGATGGTGGCGGCGGCGTTGATCTTTCAAGTCTTTCTATTTCTTTCAAAGCCGCGGTTATCTGCTTTCGTGCTTGCATCGCCTCTTCAGAAAGCCTCCTTTCTTTCTCTTGCAAATCTCTTACCATTTTCTTGATCTCCTGTAGCTTGCTCGTGGTGGTCTTGTGCGTGTCTTGGGGCCGCTTCGCAGCCTCTGCAAACGAGGACATCTGTCGTCGCTGGTGATCGGGTGTCGATGGCGGCGTCCCTGTGGTTTTCTGAGAGGTGGAGGGTAGGCCTGTCGTTCCGTGGTTTCCCGTGGCCAGCGACGGAAAATCCTCCTCGCGCAACAACTCGAACCTATTGCTTGTCGTCGCTCCTGCGGGGCCCTTACGCAGCGGGACCCTCGCTCGCTGTTGTCGTCTCCTGTCGGCTTTTAGCTTGGCCGAGCATTCCCTACTGAAAGCCGTGTGGTCTTCGGCTCTGCAGTTAACGCAAAACTGCTGCTGACACCTGTGCTCTGGGTTGCTTTCTCCGCAGGTACCGCACCTTTGTTGCCTCGTGCAGATGTTCGACTTGTGTCCAAGCATATGGCAGCTGTTGCAGACGATTGCCGTGGGGCGATATGCATGCACAAATTTCTTTCGTCCGAAGCACTTGATTGCACGTGGAATTCCTTCACCCTCAAACGTCAGCAGAAAAGTGCCCTTGTTTCCGAGTGGTCTCACGGACGCGATGTCATGAAAGTCAGCGTGGGAGTTCTGTAGTACGTCTTCTGCAGTCTTCCCGGGCTCCACACCGTGGATTACGCCCCTCGGCATAGCCCCGGTTGTCGCACGGTAGACGTTCACCTTAATTTAGTCCTCGTCCGTCTCCAGCTCCTTGAGCTTCAAAATGTTTTTTTTTTTTTGATCAGTACCGCGATTTTCTATATTCTAAAAAAAAAAAAAACTAACAAAGCAAGAAAAAAAAAATAACTTCGCTTCTTTTCAGGGATCGAACCCTCGACCGCTTGATCAGTACCGCGATCTTCTATCCCTGCACCAACTGCACAAGGAGGAACCTACGCTGTTCCTTTCGTCTTACCTTCCGTTCCTCCCTTCTCAGGGGGGGGGGGGGGGGGGGGGGCGTGTCCAACGCAAGGAGGAACAGTCACTTTTGCTACCTTTCTCCTCCTTTTTTTCTTAGAGTGTGGTTGTGCCTGCCAGCCTGCAAGAAGAAATCTTGCAAGCATGCCACGACGACCCGACGGCTGGACATCTTGGCTACAGCAGGACGCTCGCCCGGATTCGTGACAAGTACTACAGGCCGAGACTCCCGAAAACCGTCCACTTGTACACACGGTCGTGCCATGAGTGCCAACGACGTAAGAAGCCTCCGACAAAGCCAGCAGGACTCCTGCAGCCGATATCGACCCCTACTACGCCTTTCCAACAAATTGGAATGGATTTGCTTGGGCCCTTCCCGCCATCGACGTCGGGGAACCGCTGGGTAATCGTTGCCACGGATTACCTTACCCGGTACGCGGAGACGAAAGCCCTTCCGTCGGGAACAGCGGTGGAAGTCGCCAAGTTTTTTGTCGAGTCTATTCTCCTTCGACATTGTGCCCCCGAAGTCTTGATAACCGACCGAGGGTCATCGTTCTTGGCCCAGCTCACGCAAGAGATCCTTCGGCTCAGCCACACCAGCCATCGTCGGACCACCGCGTACCATCCGCAGACCAACGGGCTAACGGAGCGGCTCAACAAGACGATCGCCGACATGATCTCCATGTACGTCGACGTAGTGCACAAGACGTGGGACGACGTATTACCATACATCACGTTCGCCTACAACACCGGAGCTCAAGAAACAACCGGGTTTACACCATTCGAGCTGGTGCATGGAAGAACTTTCAGAAAAACACGTGCCGGACTCTCGACCATCCGGGAGCCAGGCCTTGCAACAAGCACCGTGCAAGTCATCTACCAGCGGATGCAACGCCTGTACTGATTATCGAGGAAAACGTGCCAGATAACGGTCATCGAGGCTCAAGCGGAGGACGCAACCACCTGCAAAGTCATCATCCAGAGCAGCAACGCTTCAATCGTCCGCGAGGTGGCCCTCGGATCCCGACGCTACATAATCGGCTGTCTCCCACCGGCCCCCGCACAGGCAGCAGCGGCGGCACTGAGCACGCAACCTAAAAACTACGTCCTGTACTTTCAGGTTGGTTTTCACACATTTTTTGTCATTTCTTTTCTTTCCGCTGCTGCTGCTATACAGCCATAGAGTGTATAGAGCATGAAAAACGCGAATGACGAATGTTTGCCATGTGGCAAACCCCTTCCACATAATGGAACAGTCGCAACGTGCTCTGAATGTTCTTATAGTTATCATTTTGGAGCGTGTAGTGGGGTATCTGAAGCTACTTTTAGAAAGAGAGGCGAAAGTGCTCGGGAGGAGTGGAAATGTCTGACTTGTCAAAAAGGCAAACAGAGGAGTCAGTCGGTCAAGGGGACCATACCATCGGAGGCGGATATTGCCGGTATGTTCGTTACGATCAGCCAGAAACTTGAAATTCTCACGAGCCTAAAAGGAACAGTTGGCGGCATAGAACACTCCGTGCAGATGATGTCTGACCAATATGACGAGATCATGACCCAACTAGCCGCCCAAAGCGCAGACATCAAAGACTTAAAAGCACGGGTGACGAATCTTGAGGCGAGCAAACGCGAAGATGATGTTCTACAGCTGAAAGAAGAATTGAACGAACTTGAATGGAGGAGCAGGCGCCTGAACCTGGAACTTCACGGCATTCCGCAAACCAATAACGAAAACTTGCTTGAGAAGGTGAACGAAGTTGGATCCTGGATAGGTGTACCAGAACTCTCGGAACCAGAGGTGGTGTCTGCACACCGGCTTCCTCTAAAACCCGGGATGGTTCCAGCTATAACTTCGTTTCACCTTCGGTCCGAGCGCGGCCGATGTTATCAGCCGAAGAGCCAATCAAACAGCGCAAAATGCGCAACGTCATGGCGTGCTCTCTGCGCTTGATAGGACTAGCCGGCGTAGGAGCACGCACAGAGAGACGGCGAATACCCGCTGGTCCTATAAACTGCAGAGAGCCCGACATGACGTTGTGCCTCTTCGCTGTTTGATTGGCCCTTCGGCTCATTACATCGGCCGCGCTCGGACCGAAGCTGAAACGAAGTATATCATCGTCCGGTTAGCAAAACAGCAAACCCGTGATCATTGGCTCGAAAAAAAGAAGGAACCAAGGAAAAATCGTGAGGAGGTCTACATTCACGAAAACATGACTCGGCTGTATAGGGTTCTCCTACGTGCTGCAAAGGAGTGGGCGACTGCGAAAAGATGTCAATACGCATGGCACAAAAACGGAAAGGTCTTTGTTCGCCAAAAGACGGTGACCGTGCAATCGTTGTAAAGAACGTCGATGACCTTCAAAAAATCGGTGAAACGCATCTCGTTTCTTGCCTAACGTATTATTGTAGGTAGTTCCTGTGAGATGGCTAATGCAAACATCATTCTACCGCGGGAACTGAAATATTGTTTGGGCACAGGAAATGCCCCCTCAACTAAATGTTTTCATGTAAATACAAGATCTGCCAGAAACAAATCCGCAGATTTAGAACTCTTTTTCCATGTACTTGACGTCCCGTTCGACGTTATCATGCTATCTGAGACCTGGTACAGATGCGACAGTGACGTTTTCAAACTTCCCGAATATAATACTCATTGTGTAAATCGGCTATCTCAGCGTGGCGGTGGTGTTTCAATGTTAATAAAAAATGACGTGAGCTACAAACCTCTGTCGGAATTTTGTCTCTCGACCGATGACTATGAAGTACTCTCGATAAGAACAAACCAAAATGTTGTGTCAGTGTTCTATCGTCCCCCCGATGGCAATATTTTGAAGTTTTGTGAATTTCTGGATAGCTTCTTTGTGTTTATCGAAGATAACCAGTACAACGTGATTTGGGGTGGGGATTTCAATGTTGACATGTTAAGCGATAATAGTTCAAAAAGAAATATTACTACTCTTTTCCAGATAAACGGTTTCATGAATGTAATAAATCAACCGACACGTATTACTAGCACATCAGAAACATTGCTCGATCTATTCATCACTAATTTTGACCAGCAAATCGTGACATCAGGTGTGATAGCTTGCGATATTGTCACAAAGGACAACTGATGAGGCGGCGAATAACTAAAGAAAGTAAACGTTTAATGGGGCGAACTTGTGCCCAAAAATATAGAAGGAAACAGAAGATAACAATAGAGCGTCGCGGGCGTCGAAGTCGGCGTAAGCGCAGAGTCGAACGCTGGGGCGAAACTGAGTCCGGTTGGTTACGCGGAGCTCCTTTTGTGCACGCGTGGGCTTCTGGAACATTCGGCCTGGAACATTCGGCGCGCAGAACATTCTAACCTAGAACGAGCAACACGGTTCTCGAAATTACCAGAAATCTAAATTGGAAGAATAAATAAAAGATGCGGCGCTGCCAGGGTTCGAACCCTGGGCTTTCTGCGTGGAAGGCACGCGCGATAACCGTTAGGACACGAGCGCGCTTTTTTTTTTTTTTTCTTTATTTGCATCAAAACACGCAATACATACAAAACACTCACAAGACACTGGGGCTAAAACGCCACGTGCCCTCACCTGGGGTCGTAACGAACCTTAAAACTCCTTCATGCCTATTAAGTCATCCAACAAGCCAACCCATTCGGGCGGGGTCTCACTCATTTCTAAAACACTCTTGACCTCCAAAACAGCTTCTATAAAAAATAAACGCGCTGACTTTGGGCGGACTTCGGCGTGCCGCACCGCCATACGGGACTTCCACAGACCGTACAATCCAAGGGCCATAAACAGATCGTAAGGCACAGTTTCACCTTTCTCCACGGGAAGAAAACGAATGGTGTATTCATCAATGCACATATCCTTCTTCAGAGTTCGTTGGAAAACATCCCAAAAGAAGACAGCGTCCCAGCAATACAGGAACGCGTGCTCAATAGTCTCAGGCTGTCGACACAACAAGCAATTGACACCCCGAGTGAATACCTCGGGGCCCCGTTGCAGCACATAAAAGACACAACGCCATACTGGGAGGGTGTAGTAGAGCAACTCAGGAAAAGCACATCCGGGTGGCGCAACCGCAATTTGTCTATTTTTGCTCGTGCAACTGTATGTAATGTATTCTTAACCGCCAAGCTATGGTATGTCCTCCAAGTTTTATGCTGTACGCGAAGCTGCATCCAGAAGATGCATCGAGTTTTGGCGCTCTTTGTTTGGTTGTTGGAGAGCGAACCGATGTGCCGAGACAATCTTTTTCGCCGAGTCTCCAAAGGAGGGGTAGGTCTCGCCCACCTTTTTGTCCGAAAGACCGTTTCTAGGCCACGAGCGCGCTGCCTACTTAGTTAGCTGCGCTCGCGGCATTATTCCCCCCTTTAAAAAAAGTGCATCGTCCCGATGCACCACAAACGTAAAACACAAATACACAACAAAAAGATAGCAGAGTCGCGAGCCACACTTCAGTTTCCAGTTCACTCTTTGACGGGAGTCCAAAGTTCTATCGTTCGTAATACGGCTTGAGCCGGACGACGTGCACCACCTCGGGTCGTGGCTGGCGTCTTGCAGATGGGCGCGTTCCGTCGGGTAGAACTTCGTAGTTCAGATCGCCGAGGCGTCGGATGATTTTGTACGGTCCGAAATAGCGCTTGAGAAGCTTCTCGCTGAGACCGCGGCGCCGAATCGGTGTCCACACCCATACCCGGTCCCCGGGTTGGAAATGGACGTCCCTGCGACGAAGGTTATACCGGCGTGCGTCGACTCGCTGTTGGTTTTGAATCTTGATTCTTGCCAGTTGACGAGCTTCCTCCGCGCGTTGAGAGATCAGTTGAGCGTCGTCGTTGCCATCGTCGGTTGGCACGTGAGGCAGCATGGCGTCCAGCATTGTCGTAACCGTCCGGCCATACACCAGTTGGAACGGCGTCATTCCTGTGGTTTCGTGTACCGCTGTGTTGTACGCGAATGTAACGTACGGCAACACCTCGTCCCACGTCTTATGCTCCACGTCGACGTACATGGAGATCATGTCGGCGATGGTCTTATTGAGCCGCTCTGTTAGCCCGTTGGTCTGCGGGTGATAAGCGGTGGTTCGTCGATGGCTGGTGTGACTGAGCCGAAGTACCTCTTGAGTCAGCTGTGCCAGGAAAGATGACCCTCGATCTGTGATCAGCACTTCAGGTGCGCCGTGTCGAAGGAGAATGGACTCGACGAAAAACTTGGCGACTTCCACCGCTGTTCCTGATGGAAGAGCTTTCGTCTCGGCGTATCGTGTAAGATAATCGGTCGCGACGATAATCCACCGGTTCCCTTGCGTCGATGTTGGGAAGGGCCCAAGCAAATCCATTCCGACCTGCTGGAAGGGCGTAGTCGGGGCAGATATCGGCTGCAAGAGTCCTGCTGGCTTTGTCGGGGGCTTCTTACGTCGTTGGCACTCATGGCACGACCGTGTGTACAGATGGACGGTTTTCGGGAGTCTTGGCCAGTAGTACTTGTCACGAATCCGGGCGAGCGTCCTGCTGTAGCCAAGGTGTCCAGCCGTCGGGTCGTCGTGGCATGCTTGAAAGATTTCTTCTCGCAGGCTGGAAGGCACAACCAGCAGCCAGGCAGGGTTGCTGGTTCCGAAGTTCTTCTTGAAGAGCACACTTCCCCGCAGAACGAAGCTTGACAAGTCTCGGGCCAGGACTTGCGGAACGGAACTTCCTTGACCTTCGAGGTGGTCAATCACGGCGCGAAGCTCCGGGTCGTCTCGTTGAAGTGCTCCCATGTCGGTATCTGTAACTGCTCCGAGAAAACGAGCGTCATCGTCGTCGTCGGTGCTGTCAGGTGGAGATTCGACTGGGGCCCTAGACAAGCAGTCGGCGTCATTATGCTTGCGGCCAGACTTGTGCACAATGGTTACGTCGAATTCTTGCAGTCGCAGACTCCAGCGAGCAAGGCGTCCTGACGGGTCCTTGAGGTTTGCGAGCCAGCAGAGGGCGTGGTGGTCTGTGACCACGCGGAACGGGATACCGTACAAGTACGGACGGAACTTGGTTATCGCCCAGATGACAGCAAGGCATTCTTTGTCGGTCGTTGAATAATTTTGTTCTGCCTTAGACAGCGCCCGGCTTGCGTAAGCAATTACTCTCTCTGCCCCTTCTTGTCGCTGAACGAGCACCGCACCGAGACCGGTATTGCTGGCGTCCGTGTGTATTTCTGTCTCCGCCTACTGATCAAAATGTCCGAGGATAGGGGGCGACTGCAGCCTTCGTTTGAGTTCGTCGAACGCTTGTTCTTGCTCTTCTCCCCACTGGAACTGCACGTCGTCCTTCGTCAGATTCGTCAGCGGTGAAGAAATCTGTGCAAAGTCACGCACGAAACGTCTGTAGTAGGCGCACAGCCCAAGGAATCTACGGACGGCCTTCTTGTCTGATGGCTTGGGGAATTCGGCGACAGCGGACGTCTTGGCAGGATCAGGGCGTACACCCTGAGCACTCACGACGTGGCCCAAGAATTTCAGCTCTCCATAGGCGAACCGGCACTTCGAAGGCTTGAGTGTCAGCCCAGCAGATTTGAAGGCCCGTAGCACGGCTCGCAGTCGTCTGAGGTGGTCGTCGAATTCGGTTGCGAACACGACAACGTCGTCGAGGTAGACGAGACAGCTCTGCCATTTCAAGCCGGAAAGGACGGTGTCCATAACACGCTGGAAGGTTGCCGGCGCTGTGCACAGCCCGAACGGCATCACTTTAAATTCATACAGTCCGTCCGGTGTGACGAAGGCCGTCTTCTCACGATCTCGTTCGTCGACCTCAATCTGCCAGTACCCGCTCTTCAAGTCCATCGACGAAAAGTATCGGGCATGGCGCAGCCGGTCCAGGGTGTCGTCGATGCGGGGCAGCGGATAGACGTCCTTCTTTGTGACTGCATTCAGCCGGCGGTAGTCCACGCAGAACCTCAGGGTTCCGTCTTTTTTCTTCACTAGGACTACTGGGGAAGCCCACGGACTGTTCGAGGGCTGGACAATGTCGTCATCAAGCATTTCCTGAACTTGCTTCTGGATAACTTCCCTTTCTTTCACGGAGACTCGGTACGGTGGCCGATGCACAGGGAGAGCGTCGTCATCAGTGATTATTCGATGTTTCGCAACCGTCGTTTGGCGCACCTTCGACGACGTGGAGAAGCACTCACTGAACTCGGCGAGAAGGTCACTGAGTTGCCGTCGTTGTGGGGCTGGGAGGGACGGGTCGATGTCGAGCTCTGACGGCGTGGTTCTCTGGTGCTGCGCCGGAGAAGCGTCTTCTGAGATCACGGCGATCGCGGCTGAGTCCGGAATTTCCTCGACGAAGCCCACAGCTGTACCCTTTGTAAGGTGCTGCGACTCTTGCCGGAAGTTGGTGACAAGGACTACGGTACACCCGTCCTGGATCTCGATTACGCCTCTCGCAATGCCAATCCCTCGTCCAACGAGAAGTTGGACGCTTCCTTCCAACAGTGCTACACCGCAGGTGGCTTCTTCGGTTCCGACGGGTACAAAGACACTCGACAGCGGCGGCAGGTTTACATGGCTGGCAAGGACTCGGACTGTAGCTAACGTTGCTTTGGGATTTTCTGCCGATGGGACAGGCTTCCGAAGCGTCAGCTTGTTCTCCGCAAGGTCGATGATGGCGCCGTATTCGCACAAGAAGTCCATTCCGAGAATGACGTCCCTCGAACAGTCTTGCAGAATGACGAACTTCACAGGGCAGGTTTCGCCGTGGATCTCAACGCGCGCAGTGCACCTGCCGACAGGTGTGATGAGATGTCCGCCGGCGGTTCGTATCTGCGGTCCGTCCCACGACGTCGTAACCTTCCGAAGGCGGCGAGAGAGTCTCCCACTCAAAACGGAGTAGTCTGCTCCGGTGTCGACGAGTGCTGTCGCGTCGAGGCCGTCGATGCTTACGTTGAGGTTATTCGACACTCTTGCAGAAACGTCGTTTCGGGGCGTTGCGGCGTTTGAGTGGGAGTGCTCCGACGATCTTGGAGGATCTTGGCGTCGGTCGTCTTCGGCAACTCCACCTCCAGGGGTTGCCGCGCCTAGTTTCCCCGGCGTGGAGCGAGGGGCGACAGGCTTTCACGTCGGGGTCGGTGCATCGGCGAAGCTGGACGTCGTGGCGAAGGCGACCGGAACTCTCAGCGGGACGCAGGCTCGAGGGACTGAGGTCGTCGCAGGTACTCGTCGATTTCCCGAGGGCGTTCACCATAACGGGGTCGCGGGTCGTTCGGGTGGAACCCGCGCAGCCCGAGTCGACGGTATGGGCATCGGCGGTAGGTGTGGTCTGCTTCCCCGCAGTGGAAGCACAGAGGGCGTCGGTCGGGCGTTCGCCACACATCGGTCTTCCGTGGTGCACGGGGCTCCTGGCTGGCGTACTGGAGCTGGTCGTCGCGGCGTCGGTCGTGCTGCGGCGCAGGAGACTGACGTCGGGGCTGCGCGACATAGGCGCGAGGAGGAGGCGGTGGCCGTCGCGCCACTGCGGCGTAAGTTAGCGCGGGTTCTTCGGGGACTGCTGCGCTGATGGGAGCCTCTGGTTGAATGGCTCTCTGTACCTCTTCCCGCACGACCTCAGCAATGGAGAGCGAAGCTGGTCGGTCAGCGGCGGGTAGCAGCTTTCGCAGCTCCTCCCGGACGACGTCGCGAATGATCTCGCGAATGCCTGGGATGCTGGAGCCAAGGTCGCCGCTAGACGGCCGGAGGGCAGCGAGGCCGGGTAGTCGCTGAAAGTGACTGGATCGGGCTTGCAGGGCACGCTCGATGTTTGTTGCCTTGATGACAAAATCTTGGACTGTTGTCGGAGGGCTACGGACCAGGCCGCCGAAGATGTCGTCTCTGACGCCACGCATGAGGATTCGCAGCTTCTTTTCATCTGTGGCCCGAGTGTCGGCGCGGGAGCACAGGCGCAGAACGTCTTCCACGAAGCCGGTGATGGTCTCGTTGGGGCCCTGGGTTCTGATTCGCAGTAGATCCTCGGCTCTCTCTCGGCGGTTGTGGTTTATAAAGGTGCCCTTCAGCTGGCTCTTGAACATGTCCCACGATGCCAAAGAGGATTCGTGATTTTCGAACCAGTGCTTGGCGGTCCCCTCAAGTGAAAAATACACGTTGTGCAGGCGTTGCTCATCTGTCCAGCCATTGTGGCGGGCAACGCGTTCGTACTGGTCGATCCAGTCTTCCACATCCTCGTGGGCTTCGCCGTGAAAGGGCGTCGGAGTCCGGGGAGTGACGGGCATGATGACGACGGGTGTGGTGGACATGGTCGGTATTTTCTTCCTCCGGTTCTCGGGCAAGAGACCCAATTCGGGGGACTGACCTCTGGTCCTACGGCTCCTTCGGGCTTCGGCGTCTTCGGCGAAGGGTAGTCTTCCGGGGCTGAGCACCTCACTCGGGCGGTGTGACTTCGTAGGGGTACGCTTTACGGGCATAGGATGGGCTTGGGGCCAACACATCCATCGTGCCATTACATCCATTGAGCAATTACGTCCAATTTAGTGCCATTACATCCATCGTGCCCGTACATCCATAGTGCCAGCACATTCATTGTGCCATTACATCCATTTTTGGCCAGTTCATCCAACCTGCCATTACATCCATCATGCCGCTACATCCATAGTGCCAATAAATCCACCACGCCATCACATCCATCGAGCAACTTCGTCCAAAAGCGTGTCATTACATCCATCACGCAGTTACATCCATCGGGCCGCTTTGTCGAAAAACGTGCCATTACATCCATCAATCACGCAGGTTTATTTCTTCGTTCAACTATGCTGTAGAATAGTTCCCATTATTTTGAAGAGTTATAGGCTAAATTGAACGTACTAAAGCGAGTAAAAGGGCCCTCTGTGCGTCATGCACTTTCTGCATCGTCGGCTCGTTGTTTGTTGTTTCCACACTGAATAAACTTTAGTTACTGCTTTTTTGATCCTCAAAATTAACTAATTATTAACATTTTTATAAAATTGGGACGGTACACAGAATCGCACATTTTATTTCGCTTGAGAATGAAAAATCTGAACGTCTTATAGAATTTAGTTGTGATACACTAACGTTCTGGGCTCACCATTTGTTTCCTGTGGCTCCCGAACCAATGCGGAGAGCAAGTCGTCTGCTTCTTGCGCAGGGGTTGCGGTGACGTCAGAAAGGCGCCGAGCTTTGATTGGCTCTGATACGAAGGATAGTGGGTAGACCTCAAAGCAAGCTTCCTTGAGGTCTACCCACTATCCTTCAATCTGAGCCAATCAGAGCTTGGGATTATGACGTCACCACAACCCCTGCAAAAGAAGCAGACGAACTTGCTCTCCACATACGAATGTGACTAACGCAAAAAACCCAATGGCGGCCATCTTGACTTTTATAGATGTACTAGCACGATGGATGTAATGGCACGCTAGGCGTCGTAACAGGAAAGAGGAGCAATTACATCCATCGAGCAACTACGTCCATCGAGCAAATACATCCAACGAGCAACTACATCCATCGAGCAGCTACATCCATACACATGTCAACACAGCCAACGAGCTAGTACATCCACCGTGCCATTACATCCATCGACGGATGTAATGGCTCGGTGGATGTACTGGCTCGATGGATGTGTTAACACGTAATCCATAGGATGGTACCTAGCACCTCCACCAAATGTCACAACTGATGAGGCGGCGAATAACTAAAGAAAGTAAACGTTTAATGGGGCGAACTTGTGCCCAAAAATATAGAAGGAAACAGAAGATAACAATGGAGCGTCGCGGGCGTCGAAGTCGGCGTAAGCGCAGAGTCGAACGCTGGGACGAGACTGAGTCCGGTTGGTTACGCGGAGCCCCTTTTGTGCACGCGTGGGCTTCTGGAACATTCGGCCTGGAACACTCGGCGCGCAGAACATTCTAACCTAGAACGAGCAACACGGTTCTCGAAATTACCAGAAATCTAAATTGGAAGAATAAATAAAAGATGCGGCGCTGCCAGGGTTCGAACCCTGGGCTTTCTGCGATAACCGTTAGGCCACGAGCGCGCTGCCTACTTAGTTAGCTGCGCTCGCGGCAATATCAGTCATCACTTCGCAACTTTTCTATGTATAGGTAATGATATCAGTAAACGCAAAGGCCCTAAAGTGCACACTTTAGCACAAAGTATTACCACTGACCGTCTTGAATACTTCAAAGATAACTTGAGGAACGCAAACTGGGCGGGGGTTTTAGACAAAACTGACGCGAATGAAGCTTACGAGGAATTTCTCCATATTTTCAAAACTATTTACGTGAACCACTTTCCCAATCGAAAAGTAAGGAGACTAAAAAAAGCCCAGAAACCATGGATAACGGCAGAATTAATTGCAAAGGTAGAAATAAAGAACAAGCTATATCAAGCTTTCATTAAAACAAAAGACCCAGACAAGCTTAAAATTTTTAAGGCGTTCAGGAACAATTTGAACAAGGAACTAAAGAAATGCAAAACCGTCTCCTACCACAATTTGTTCAGCTCAATTCCCGGCCGCACTGACGTGATGAGGAGGAAGTTGAATTCTGTTTTTAATCGCAACGACACGCAAAACAGCATTGAATCTATAACACAAAATAACGTTGAATTGACTGGTCGTTAACGACTTTTTTGTAAATCTAGGGGGGGACTCCAATACAACTAATGCTTGCAGTTATATGAACCGAAGAATTCTGGAAACTTTCTATTTTAATCTAGTCACTGAAGATGAAGTGGTGTCAGTGTTTCGTAACGTAAACGTTAGTCACAGTTGTGACGCCGATGGTATACAGATACGCCCAGTACTATACGTTTTGGACATTATCGGCCGTTACCTGGCGTACATTTTTAATCTCTGTTTAGAAACGGCCATATTCCCCCAAAAGATGCAGATAGCCAAGGTGATTGTGCTTTATAAGAAAGGCGATAGAAATGACGTAAACAACTACAGACCTGTGTCACTTCTCCCAGTATTTTCGAAAGGCTTAGAAAAAATTATACATTATCGTTTTATCGTGTTTTTGGAAAAGCATAACGTCATTACAGAATCTCAGTTCGGATTTAGAAAGAAACGTTCTACGGAACTAGCTTTGCTTGACCAAAAAGAATTTATACTGCGCAACTTTGAAGATAAGCATATAGTACTGGGCATAATCATCGATTTTACAAAAGCGTTTGACTACATTAACCACGAGTTGCTCATTCAAACATTAGAGTTTTATGGTATTAGGGGACATGCAGCGCTTCTCATTAAGTCGTATTTAGAAAAACGGCGTCAGTATGTTAGTATTCAAGGTCACTTTTCTGATATCGAGCCAATTAAGTGTGCGGTACCACAAGGAAGCATACTTTGGCCATTGCTCTTCAATATATATATATTAATGACATCGTTAACATTGCGCAGCAAGTGAAGTTTATCATTTACGCGGATGACACCATCCTCTTTTTTTCAGGTAAGAATTATAATGAAATTTCGCACGTAGCTAATGACACCATAAAAGCTCTAGACACATGGGCTAAATCAAATAATCTCATAATTAATAAGAAGAAAACTAAGGCGACCTTATTTTGCCCCCAAAATAAGCACCCTGAACTTACGAGTGATATTTTTCTAGACTCTTCGCCTATCGAAGTGGTAAGCACGTTTAAGACTTTGGGGGTGTTTTTCTCTGGGCACATGTCTTGGACTGAACACGTTGACTATATTATTTCTAAGCTCTCTCGTATCACTGGTAAGCTGCATAGACATCGTCATGATCTTCCAAAAGGAGTTCAGCTGCTTTTGTATAACTCATTGTTTTTATCTCATCTGAATTACTGCCATTTAGTTTGGGGGACGACGACAAAAAGTAATCTGCAGAAACTATTTCTACTGCAGAAAAGAGTGTTACGAATTGTGTTTAACGTGCCTTATGATTCTCACACTGACCAACGTTTTAGAGAGCTGCGTGTAGTGAAGATATTTGATCACTATGCTTTCAGACTTAGCATAAAGTATAAACAGGAATGTCGCGAGTTAAACAGTTTTTTATTGTCATTATCATCACTTCGAAAAAAAGCTGCAACATATTCCACCCGTCACTCGGATGTTTGGGCAGTAGAAACATCACGAACAGGTTATGGCCTCCAAATGATTAAAATAACCTTGCCAACATTACTGATCACTCTTACGGGCTCTAATTTTGATGTCGAATCTCCCAATATGTGCGCGCTTAAGGATTATTTTCCTTCAAATTAAACAATCCTTACTGCTGTTGATTAGCTAGCAGACATTGTTTTTGTTTTGTTTTGTTAATTTTGTTGTTGTTAAGTATTTCCTATTATATAAATTCTTGCGTACGACTTCCCCAATGCTGTGTACCTGTGGGGGGCTGAGGACCAGTCAAGCTGCTTGCGCAGCTTTTTTCCTCAGCTCCCACCATACTTGTATGGTAAATAAAGTCATTAATAAAAGTGACGACCATGCTGGACGCGATGCTGCCCCATGAGCCTGTGGATGACGGATGCGACGATGCCCATGTGGTCAGCCAGAGAGCAGAAGAAGCACGCCAACTAGCCCGCCTTCGAATCCACGATCAACAGCGTGTCGACGCTCGCCGGTACAACCTTCGTCGCCGCGCCGTCCACTTCCAGCCCGGAGACAGAGTGTGGGTGTGGACGCCGATTCGTCGTCGCGGTCTTAGCGAGAAACTGCTGAAGCGCTACTTTGGGCCTTACAAGGTCATCCGACGCCTCGGAGATCTGAACTACGAAGTTCTTCCCGACGGAACACGACCATCAACCAGACGTCAGCCGCGACCCGAGGTGGCCCACGTCGTCCGGCTGAAGCCGTATTACGAACGATACCACTTTCCACCTTCGTCGACGAGTGAACTGTGAGCTGTGAACTGTGGCTCGTGATTCTGCTGTCCTTTACTTGAGGATCTGTTTTTTTAGTTTTGTGCTGCATCGGGACGATGCACTTTTCTAAAGGGGGGGAGGGAATAATGCCACGGGCGCAGCTGACCAAGTAGACAGCGCGCCCGTGGCGTAACGGTTATCGCGCTTGTCTCCCACGCGAAAAGCCAGGGTTCGATTCCTGGGAGCGGCGCATCTTTTGTTTATTCCTGCAAACTAGTATTCTGGCAAATTCGAGAACCATGTTGCTTGTTCGAGGTCCGAATGTTCTACGCGTCGAACTTTCTACGCCGATTATTCCAGAAGCCCACGCATGCACGTACACAAGGGACTCCGCGTGGCGAGCCGCAGTCAGTTTCGCCTCAGCGTTCGACTCTGCTGCCACGCCGACTTCGACGCCCGCGACGCTCTGCTTTCTTCTCTTTTATTTTTGGGCTCAAGTTCGCCCCATTAAACGTTTAGTTTCCTCAGTTATTTTGGCCTCATCAATTGTCATTCGTGACAATATCTAGGCCCGACCCGGTAGAGGCACCGCCCGGGCCGAGCCCGATAGAATTTTTAATTTCTAAGCCAGGCCTGACCCGGTCTGGAAGAAACACTGCCCGGCCCGTGCCCGGCAGAATTTTAGACAGAAGCTCGAGCCCTGCCCGAGCCCGACAAAATTTTTTAAATATAAGCCTGGGCCCGGCCTGAGCCCGACAGATTATATAGACCGTTTCATTTAGCAATCTCAGGGCGTTGCCATTTTGTTCGACCGCAGCGCTCTCTCCATACATCCGGGAAATTCAGTGGTTTCGGCGGGGGAAAACGAGAGAGGGCACGCGCCCGACTCTGTTAGCAGACGACAAACCGGGAGGTTGCCGTTCTCCATCTTTGGGCTATACCGGCGGGCTGTACCGAACATCGAACTCTCGCTCGTGGCTGTCGTGAAGTGGTTCACGTTCTTAGAATAGTTTTGCCTCCAAAATCAGCCTATTGTTGTTTTATTTCGGTAAATGATCAACTAGCGTATCTTTGTTCCGTTACTTCATTAGCAGTAGAGTCAGCCGGCAGTACTACCCTCATTGTCGCTAAAGGCCTACACCAGTACGAACTTCGTATAGTAAAATAGCTACAGCAACCGGATTTCCTTTTCGCCGGAGCGACCGGCCACTCGAACCCAGTTTTTCCATTTGTTTTATTCGCACGCAGGTAACATCGCAATTAGACTCGGTTAGTCCTTTTATCGAGCATAGCATTACACGATAACTTGCATATCAAAATTAGCGCATCTGCGCTTGAAATTTCCAAAATGACGCGATTTTAAACAGAGTTTGCACGCCGTCCGGATGTTAGGTACAGCCCACTCGGCGGAGCAGACGACGCGCGGGGTGAAAGGGGCAGGGCTTTTCCGCTAAATTTAGCGGGGAATTTTTCCCACTATACTTAGCGAGGAAATTTTTCCGCTAAATTTAGCGGAGAATTATTTTCGCTAAATTTTCGCGGGGAAATTTTTCCGCTAAACTTAGCGGCAAAAGTTTTCCGCAAATTTCTGCGAGGAAATTTCCGCTAAATTTAGCGAGGAAATTTTTCTGCTAATTTTAGCGGGGAAATTTAATCATAATGCAACGCGCGATTACGCCGACGGCGACGCCGCTCAAGCCGGAAAGGGGCGCCTGGAGCGCGATCCAAAACCAAGGCGTTTTTGTGCGCGCGTAGGCCGTGCGCTTCCCGGAAATGGCGTATTTCGTCACCTTCTGAGTCCCAACCACGCGCGCCGTTGGTTAGAACGGTGCGGCTTCTGCGCCAGAGGGCGAAGAAACCGGAACTGGTGCCCTCCGCCGATTGGCCGGGAGAGGATGTGGAGAGGAGCGCCCTACTACGTCACAGCGCGTTTTTGTGCGCCTTCAGAAAAAGTTGAAATCATCCAACTTTCTTATGCGCGCCCGGAAGGCGCAGGGAATCAGCGCGACGTCACGAAATACGCAATTTCCGGAAGCGCCTACGCGCGCACAAAAACGCGTCGGTTTGGGCCGCGCCTTAGAGCTGCGCTCTAAAAGCGTGTGAGGGCGCGTTCATTGCTGCGTTTGTGTGTTATGCGCGGGCACTTTGTGACTGGCCGCAATTGCGAGTGAGCGCTGGCTGGACTCTGACTTAGGACGTGTAGACTGGGATTTTTATAAACTGGAAACGTCTATACACCGAACAGAAAGTAAGGGCGCAAGTGAGCTGGTTTACCTTCTCTTGGTGTCAACTTTAGTATTTCCTCAGTCTCGAGTTGCTACAGAATGGTCTACACAACATTCCAATTTTTACGAGTCCTCAGCTTAGCGCGAGCATGTTCGTTGTTCGTCGCTTCGCAAAGCGAGCCAATCACGCGCCATACACGCACGAACATTGAAAATGGAAGGAGTAGGAAAGGCTGCAAGCGCGAGCAGGGCGCATGTCGGTGGCACTCTCGCGCAGGAAGAGCAGC
Organism: Ixodes persulcatus; assembly: GCA_013358835.2. Taxonomy (NCBI): domain Eukaryota; kingdom Metazoa; phylum Arthropoda; class Arachnida; order Ixodida; family Ixodidae; genus Ixodes; species Ixodes persulcatus. Next base: position 64,118 of record JABSTQ010009584.1, on the reverse strand, counting down.
CACTAACGCTTGTGATGGCGCGTCCAGCCTTCGCTGCGATACAACATAAGCGGGGCATAGCAGACAGACTCGCAACGTTTACCACAACACACCGGTTGTTGGTTACACGAACAAATGACAATAACCACCATGTGACCCTTTTGCTGTTTACAAACATGAGCTGCCTCCTGCGTCCCAAGCGACTTCCGGTCGTTCCGTGCTTGCGAGCCTGTCGAGCCTGCTTATCTCACCAGTGCTAGAAAGCATAAATGCTACACGTACATCAAAGTTGGAGATTTAACGAGGGCCCTCTGCTGGACAATTTGTCTTAAACGAGAGAATTTGGTTTACAAGAATATTCGAAAATGTTTAACGCATCTCGCGCTTCTTTGTTCTCTTGGCGTTCACCTGGAGAATTGGTGGTTAAACGTTTCATCGACACTTCAAGCAGCGGTGTGAGCGTGGGCTTTGTTCATTCTTTTTGTGAACCGGAAGTTCTCTCGGACGTCAAAGACTGGAGCACCGCCTGGTGGCGTTTGCCATGAAAAGGGTCTATACTCCGTTCGCCCTTAAGCGGAGACTAGAAGCTCCGCCTTCAGCGCGAGCTCGCTGGCTTCTGCAGTGCTTTGGTTGCGCCTGCCTGCACGTTTACACTTGCGTTAACAAGGGTAGAGAGCTCGCGCTAAGGCGGAGCTTCTAGTCACAGCTCGACGCGCAAAAATAAAATCTTCCTGGCAGGTGAGTTCTCTCCTTTTCTTCGTTTCTCCCTCCAATTTTGTCTCACTTCTTTACATCCTTTTCGCATGCTAAGAAACCTGAACCAAGGAGTCACACTGGCAGAAATACTCAACTTTTAACTGGACGTGGAAGATTTCCATTTTATTTTCAGATTTAAAATTAAAAAAAAAAAAAATTATAGCCAATGTTTTTGTAACATGTTATGTCAATCAATAGATCATTACCTCACAACTTGTCCAAACACCACTAGCTATCGAATAAGACTCGGTATAGGCTCCTTGCACTGACGTCACATCGCATACTTTTGAACACCATGTAAAAGGAGGAGAGGGAAGCTGCTTTTGTAAGAATTTTGAGTGACAGGTTAATCTTCTATAATCTTCTGGGAGGAGAATAGCGACGCCTGTGCAAATCCGAGAGGCACAAAGGAGGATCCTGATAAGAGGGGAGCTCCTTCTTTCCCTTTTCTCTGGAGGGCATCGGAAATGACGTCATGTGCAAGCCACGTATAGTATCGAATACTAATTTAGAAAAACAAAAGTTCATTTAATCTAAGGGTAAAGCTGATATCTTCAAAAAGTTGATTCAATTTATCAACGACAACATTGAATAAGAGAGAGAAAATATAAACGTGAAATAAACATAAGTATATGTTTGGTTCAAAATGAATTGGGGTGGCATATTTAGCAGATGGGCACTTATCAATCATACTTAAAATATAACTTAACTTTCTCTTTTTAATAAAAACAAATCATGAAATAAAAAGAAACCCACGCAGTCGTCAACAGGGGCTGCACGCCATAGAGATCATATACTAACTCTAGGGGAAAAGGTCCGCCATTTTCCCATGCATTCTAGCTGCCGCAAGCGGCGGAGCATGCAGGCAGACCCTCGGGGTCCCACACATGGTTACCATGGCAACCGAAGCCCCGCTGTCCCCGATCGCACCTCCGGAAAGGGAGTCCCATACCATTTGTTCTGCGAAGTTTCGTCGACAGCATTCGATTTCACGAATATAATTATATCATCAGAGCGGTTTCATGAACTTCAACAACCCACTAACTTACCGGTGGAAAGGTATTCGCGCTCCTTTCGAAGCTTTCTTTTTGCATAGCGCGCAGATGTACGGCCTCCCGTCAACTCTAAACTAAACCAGATAACCGGCTCCGCGGGTGGCCGCGCCCCAGGAATACGAAACCGCGCAACCACCAGATTTCCGAGATTTCGACAGAAGGAAAGTTAATGCAGCGTAATGAGTATGTTGCCCACTGATCTCAATGACAATTGCTGGATCGCGTTTGACCAGCTCTGCCTATGGACCAGGATGCGGCCACGGTCGGCCATCTTTAGGTAGAGTTATGTCATCTCTAGCCATCATAGTAACATGGCGGACAGCGCAATGGCGGCAGGCTGCCATAAAATAGCCGTAGATCTAGTACACTGTACCGTGGGTGATATTTCGTGCTTGATTGAAGTTGTTCAACAAAGCAAATTCTTGGAACCCGGCGTGAACGGTAGCCTCATCTTTGAGGACCCGGCGAAAGTTCTACGAAAGCGCAGCACCGGGGGAAAACAGCGCAGCTAGCATCGAAAGCAGACTACGTACCGGCGTCTGCTTTCGATGCTTCTTTCGATGTGACTTTTGATGCGTGCTGTGCTGCTTTTCCCCGGTGCTGTGCGATTTCGTGAAACTTTTACCGGGTCCTCAAAGACCGGGCTACCGTTCACGCCGGGTTTCAAAAACATGTTTCGTGAAACAATTTTAATCAATCACAGAATATCACCCACGCTATTATAATGGCAGCCTGCCACCACAACTGCCAAAACGCCGTCTGCCATGGATGGATGATGGCGGCTGCCAGGTAGCTGCAGAAGCTATATCTTGGCTAGAGGTGATATAACTCTACCTAAAGATGGCCGCCAGTGACCGCATTCGCGGAGCGGGCAAACGCGATCCAGCAATTGTCATTGAGATCAGTGATGTTGCCTTTTATAAGCGTTAGAATAGCTCAGAATTTAGTTTACAACGTTAAATTATCACTGTTTATTTTGCTGAGAGTTTTCAGTCTTCGCGATTACCATTGCGACTGTCGTCCTTCAGCTGGCAACATTGGTTTCTTTCTCTCGTGTTCTGTCGCTCTCTTTCGCGATCTTTCATTCGGGACCCAGGATGTCAGCGCACGGGATTTGCCACTCCTCCTCACCCACCTTTACCCCCCTGCTGCACGCTGACTGATCTTTCTGCCGATGGTGATGCTCTTATATACAATTGGTAATACATGAATTCAGCGCGCCCTCTATACACAACATATTTCCCCCCTTAAAACAAACAAAACCCCAGTAACTAGAACATAAATTTCATCAATAATTTACAGTTATTTACATAGTTCTGGAAATACTATAACAGATAACTCTAGTACAAAACATGGTCATTGTATCTTCCGGGCATTCTTCTTTGTCGCTGAGGCCTGCTGTACAACGGTGCCGTGGTCAACAACTCCTGTTGGCCGGAGGTGTCCTCCGCTTCGACTTGCTCTGGAGCTGGCGCCGACTCTCCTGGTGTCGACAAGATTTCAGTCTCCTGAAGTGTAGTGTCTGGAAGTGTCTCAGCACCCCGTGCAGCTTCCGCTCTGTGCGTAGCGACGGTAGCGCTGTCGTCACCTGGCGATAGTGTCTCTGGCGTTCTGGTATAGTTGTGACGTCCCGTAATGATGGTGGTTGTGATGCCCCCTCTTCAGTGGCCGAAGTCACATAACTGGTTCGTTACCGCCCCACGTCGTTCCATAACTTTTTCTACCAAGATACCTGGTGCTCCTCCTTTGGCCACAACTTTGCTGCGTTCCATTTCTTCCCATTGTCTAACAGAAAGGAATTTTTTCCCACGCGTTGTTACTTCTATTGGCAAAGAAAACCTCTGCTGTCGCTCTTTGAGACGGCGTTGCGGTTCGGCGACGTGAGGCCGCGGTTCGTCGAAAAACCCTCTCTCCGGTAGTCCCACGACGTCCAGTCTTGTTTCAAGGCCGCCTTCCGTGTAGCAAAAACGCCGGAGACATGCCGGTGGTCGCATGGGGAGTTGCCCTGTAAATACTCAGGTACTCCAGAATCGCCTCCTTAAGTGGTCTCCGCTCCAGTGCCGCCACCTGAATATACTCTTAAGACGCGGTTAAATCGTTCTATTTGACCGTTGCACTGCGGGTAGTACAGCGAGGCCACACAGTGTTCAATTCCTCTGTCTTGTAGGAACCCTTCAAAATGTGTCGACATAAATTGTCTGCCGCTGTCAATGACAACCCTCTTTGGGTATCCTTCCCTCGCGAATAGCTCCAGTAACACATTCACCACCGACTGAGACGTTATCGACGACACAAAAAAGACCTCAGGCCACTTACTGTGATAATCAATCACAGTTACTGCAAATCTGCAGTCTGGGGGAGCTCGTTCCATCGGGCCCCCAATATCCATGTCCAGCTTTTCCCAGTGCTTTTCGGGCCATTGCACTGGTTGTAGAGGGGCCACCGCGGTCTTTGCAGACTTGTCTGATGCCTCGCACACAGCGCAGCTTCTAGTGCAGTTTTCCACGTATTCGTCCATCCCAGGCCACCAATACTGCTCCCGGAGTCGCTGCTTTGTCCTGACGATGCCCGGATGCGATTCATGGCCATCATGATGAATCTGGACATCAATGTCGATGGAGGCACCACCCGCTCTGCACGAAACAGCAACCCCTCCAGAACAGAAAGCACTTCTTGAATCCGCCAAAATGATAGTAGCTTTCCTGACAGACATTTCTTTTCTGGCCACCTAGATGTGACATACTGCATCTCCTCCCGTAACACGCCGTCCTTCTCTGTCTCCACTTGCAATTGGTTTTTTGTTACCACGCTTGACACTACAGCAATGACCTCCTCTACTGGCCCGCACTCTGTGGACAGCAAGGGCAACCGGGACAGTGCGTCAGCAACTACATTATCTTCTCCTTTCGTGTATTGTACAGTAATATTGTACCTCATCAGCCTCGCACACCATCGCTCTATCCGAAGTGGCCGCCTTCCGGTGCCATTAGCAGAGAGCAATGTTACCAATGCCTGGTGGTCCGTTCGCAACAAAACATTCTGCCCCTCAAGTACACATGCCAGTGCTCGCAAGCCCACAGACATGCCAGGGCTTCTCGTTCTCCCGTAGAGTATTTGCGTTCTTGTGGCGTCAACGTCCTTGATGCAAATGCTATCGTATGCGTCTCACCGTCGATTACCTGTTGCGCTCCCAGCCCATATGCATATGCCGATGCGTCAGTTGTTACCTGTACAGGTAAGGACCGGTCAAACATAGATACCGCGCTGCACGACGTCAGTAGGTTCTTAGCCTTGCGGAAGCTTTCCTCAGCGTTCTGGTCCCAGATGAACTCCTGGCCCTTGCGAAGAAGGCGCCGCAGTGTCTCCACCACTTCTGAATAATGAGGGAGGAAATGAAAGTAGTATCCCATGAGCCCAAGAAAAGAACGCAATCCCACCAAATCCGTTGGCGTCTGTGCATTGATAATCGCGTCCACTTTTGATTTGAGGGGTACGAGACCCCTTGCGCTCACATGGTGACCCAAGAACGACAATTCCTCTACCCCGAAGACACATTTCTTGTAATAAAAAAGCGCTCTGTCCTGTCTGGTTTGTCTCTTCCTTTTTGTATCTGTGCGCTGTTTTATTCCAATGTGTACACATTTCTTGTTCAGTCGTAGACCAGCGGCCGCAATTTGTTGCAAGACCTCGCGCAGATGAGGGTTGTGTTCTTCCTTATTTTTGCCAAAGACAATAATATCGTCAATATACAATAGGACGCCCTTGCAACCTTTCAATATTTCTTCCATCATCCGCTGAAACGCGGCGGGCGCCAAAGCAAGGCCAAAACAGACTCCAGGGTGAATTCATCTATTACCAATTGTATATAAGAGCATCACCATCGGCATAAAGATCAGTCAGCGTGCAGCCCCTGTCTCGTGTCATTCATTGTACTGCGGCCTTCCGGCCGCGTTCGCCGGCCTACACCAGATTGGCGCAGTCGACAAAAGCACTACCTCGGCAGCAGTCAAGATGACAGCCGTTCTTCGCAACTAGTGCACGAGGGGCGTTACCCATTAACGCAAGGATAAATACGTTCGGGCTGCCATCGTTAGCCCCGTTTTTAGAGGCGCCGGGGGACCCGGCAGTGCCATGGCGGCATCGGCGGGAGGACTTCGAGATATTTCTGCAAGCGACGGAAATGGACGCGAAACCGCCAGCACAACGAAAGGCGATACTGCTACAATGTTTGCGGGTGGAAGGTCGAAGAGTGTTCCGCACGTTGGTTCCAGAGCCTGCTGCTGCACCACCAACCACTGCTGCTGCAACTGAAAGTACGCCGGAGAAGACCACATAAAAAGGAGGTGAGCCGGACGACTACACAGATGCACTTCGTTTGTTGGAACGACATTTCACGAACACTCTGAATGTGCTTGTCGAACGACGGCGATTCATGTGGCGGCGACAGCTTCAAGACGAACCGATACGCGCCTACGTCAGTGCCCTGCGACAGCTCGCGAGTACGTGCGACTTCGGTGACTTTCTTGAGGCAGCTCTGCGGGACAAAGTCGTCGACGGAGTACAGGGCGTGAATCTAAGACAGAAGCTGCTCATGAAGGATTCACAGCTTACGTTGGGCCAGGCCATTGACATCCTACAGACGTTCGAGCAGGCAGCGGAAGGTGCTCGTGTCTACGAGACAGGGGCTGCACGCTGACTGATCTTTATGCCGATGGTGATGCTCTTATATACAATTGGTAATACATGAATTCAGCGCGCCCTCTATACACAACAAACATATCATAAAAAAAGAAACCCATGCAGTCATTAACAATGAGTACATTGTCAATACAACGATAAAATAATTACTTTGCCTATCATAAGGTGCCCATGAACAAATCATAAAACTACTATGGAAAAAAACAAAAGACATACAACATGTCATCTCACTTTGACTTGTACGACATAACACACATAACTGCAATAAAAATGGGTTTATAGCATGCGCGCGTAAAAAGCCTTAAATTTCTGACCGGAAGGCACGGACCAGTTCCGGGGCCTTAGGCTTCCTATTATTCTCCATAAAAGCATGCAACAGAAGACCCAAGACAACACCTAGGAAGGAGCGGACTATAGTTCTGTATCCCTGGGCTTCTGATCAGATATTAGACAAGGCGAAAACAAAAGTTAAGAAAGCCTTCTTTATTTTTGATAGGAAGCTCAATTTAATTAAGCAAGTACCAAGATAAAGAAAAGGAAATGGGAGCCCGGAAGCCGATAATCAACTCAGAATAAAGGAAATAGTCAATAAATGATATAAATATTACTTCTCTCGTTCAAAACACATATCATAATTTAGAGGAACACAGTAAAAATAGATGAAGTAATATACAAAAATGAAAGCCGTTTACTGTAACGCCGAATTAGAGCGCAGCTCTTGACGAGGAGGAGAGAAGGGTACTAGGGGGGGTCATGTGACCTCGGGGGGGGGGGGGTCACGTGACCTCGGGGGCGTGACCGGGTTGCATGCAACCCGGCGACTCCGGCGGGTTCCATGCAACGCGGGTTGCATGCAACTTGGAATGAATGCAACCTCGTTTGCATACAACGCGCGTTCACGCCGGCGCCGACGGGTTGCATGCAACCTGAGTTGCATGCAACGCGTGGTTACGCCGACGGCGACGCCGACGTCGCTCAAGCCGGAAACGGGCACCTAAGAGCTGCGCTCTAAAAGTAATTTCATTTAATTTCATTTGATTTATTTGCACCTCACAAGCGCCCCAAGGGGGCATACATGAGGGGGGAAATTCAACAGCATACAAGGAAACCAAAACAGTGAAAATATGAACAAACATCATGCAAAAATACAATATAATGAAAACACGTGGAAAACATGTATACATATTAATTTACGCAGTATTGAGCACACGCACTTTTAAATTCGTCGACATTTACTAAAGACACAATGTTGGCTGGAAGTTTGTTCCAGTCGGAAATTGCCAACTGTAAAGGTGATGTCTGGAAAAGTTTAGTTTGTGATGTTTGTAATAGTGTCTTAGGATGATGAAATCGAGGAAAAATACGGTGTGGCGGCTTTAAAAGTTCAAGCTTCTGGAGTGGGTTATTATAATAGATGTTATGGATGAAGGTTAGCCTAGAAAGTTTTCTTCTGGAAGAGGGAGTGGCAAGTTTGCTTTTTCTTTCAGCTGAGATACGCTTGTGTGTCGAGAATAATCTTTGTAAATAGATCTGCTTGCCCTGTTTTGACTTGACTCTATTTGTTGAATTAGGTAGTCTTGAGAAGGATTTCATATGATAGAAGCATACTCTAATTGAGACCGAACAAATGATTTGTAAGCGAGTAAACGAACGTCCGGAGGTGCCAGATATAAATTTCGTCTTAGAAAACCTAATGACCTACTAGCCTTGCTAGCCACATAAGTTACGTGGTCTTGCCAGTGTAGGTTCTCGCTCAAAATAACTCCTAGATTTTTGTAGTTATTTACTTTCTCGATTGATAGATGACGTATTGAGTAGTTGAAACTTACAGTGGATTTTTTTTTTTGTGGAGAAGCTCATGAATTTAGATTTTGAGGTATTGATGCTCATTTGCCAGCGATCACACCACAAAGAGAGGGCGTCTAAGTCATGCTGTAGTGAGAGACAGTCGGTCTGGTTTTTGACATTTCTATAAATAACGGAGCCGTCTGCAAAGAGTCTGACTGTGGAGGAAATGCTAGTGGCAATATCATTAATATAGATAAGGAATAACAAGGGGCCCAAAACTAATCCCTGAGGAACTCCAGACTTCACAATAATACAAATAGTTGAAGATAATAAAGAGGTGAAGTAAACAATAAAGGGGAACACAATAAACGAGAGGGTGGAAGGGAAGGGGAAGAGAAGAAACATTTAGTTTCTTAGAGAGAAAAAAAAATGACGTCTTTCGCCCTGTAATATAATTCAAATTAATACATACAAAATTATTCTTTAGCATTGTTGAGCTAAACTTTGTTGCATCGGCATTGTTGTGTTCGGCGAGGGGGGCAATGAATAGGAAAACACCATTACGATAGCACGTAGATGCTTCAAACTATCTTTATAAAACACCAATAAACTAGCAATTCATAGCATTGCTCTAACCTATCTTTTTTAATACCAATATAACTCTTTCTAGACCTTAAAGGGGTACGGAAACAAAAATTGAAATATTCGAATTTCGTTCGGAAATGAGTCAAGCACGACGGATCATAACCGTAAATGATGATCGCCCATTTGTATCTTGAACGACTGGCTATATTTTTCGTTCCAAACGGTGCACTCGAGCAAGCGCTCGAAGAGAAGCGAACTGAGAGCGCGATGCGTCATGGGATATCCGGCGCAAACAAAAACAGAAAGAAAAGATTCCCCGCATTCGTGAGGTAGCAATGCTGGCGTGGTTATCAGCTTTGCCGTTGGTGGCGTTGTCAGCGTTGTGCTGGTGTCAATAGACCTTTTCTGTTTCCTGTCGTTCTCAGTCACGTGGGTTCCGTATCTGGTATGCGGGGCGAAATAATATTAAAACGTTTGAACCTGGAATATGCGAGAAAATATAGGTGAGGCAAATCAAGAATGTGTGACAATCACGCGTTTTTCGTAAACACCTTCCAGCTTCGGAGAGAGATCAAAAAGATGTTCAACCGCATACCAGAAGTGACGATATTCAAGATGGCTGCACGCTTGTGGAAAAGGTGTATAGCGTCAACGCGTTACAACCGAGCTGTCCGAAGTACCCGTGGAATGACGAGCGTGTGGCTGGCCCAAGGAGCACGTAGCTTCCACAGCACTGTCAGCTTAGGGGTGAACGGCGTGGGGAAAGCAACTTTTGTCCAAATTTTGAGCGACGGGCTAATCTTCTAGGGGGAGAATGGCTGTGTCCGGGTACACAAACGAGCGTTTGGCACAATGCGCGATTTGTGAGTTGAAGAAAGCTATGAAGGAAAATGGTGAATTCCAAAGAGCGGCGCTGCTCCGATGCAACTTGCTTTGTCATGTCTACGTAGCAAGTTCCCCAACGTTGCTGGATTACCTCCCAAATAGGCTCCACATGCATCCACCAGGTGCTTGGTTAAAAGTCGCGCACAAAGAGACGAGGATTTTTAACCATGTTCAACGTTTACCAACTCGCCCAGCTTACTACTTTACCACCAGGTGCACATTGAAAGATTAGCTATAAAATTAGCAACGAAAGACTGGTATTTTTGAGGTTATGCTGCAACATGCAACACATTAAAGCTAAAAAATGAGCGCTGGAATTTGGTTTCGAACCTTAAGAAAAAAATCAGATCACGAAATCAGCACAGATACACTAGCTGAGATTGCCCAGGCTCGCGGATTTTAAATTTTAGTTTAAATACGAGGTTTTGTACATAATATAGCAATACATCATCCCTAGTTACAGAAAATGAATAAAACTTAACATAATAAACTATAATAAATAGAGAATAGAAATAGTTAGATTCAAACACATCTCGGTGGGTTCTGCGGTGCTCGGCCCTCCCAATTTTATATGCTACAAAAATTACGTAAATACATAGTTGACATATTATTGAACACGCTAAAATATTATATTGTCACGAATGACAATTGATGAGGCGATGATAACTGAAGAAACTAAACGTTTAATGGGGCGAACGTGTGCCCAAAACAAAAAGGGAACACAAGAAAACAGCAAAGCGTCGCGGGCGTCGATGTCGGCGAAACCGCAGGATCGAGCGCCGGGGCGAGACTGACTTCGGCTTTCCACGCGGAGCGCCTTTTGTAGCCGCGCGGGTTTCCGGAACATTCGGCCTATCTCCGCGACAACGTTTCTTGGCAATGCAGTGGAAGGTACAGGCACGCCTCTCTCATTTTGAGTGCAGCAAAGCTGTGCTCTCCTCCTCTCCCCATTTCCGGGGAGAGGAGGAGAACCCGCGCACACTCAAAATGGGAGGTGGAACGCAGTCCTGTACCTTCCACTGCATTGCCAAGATACGTTGTCGTTCGGCGCCTAGAACTTTCGGGCCGCGAACAAGCAAGAGGATTCTCGAAGTTACCAGAAAACTAAATTCCAATAATAAGTAAAAGACGCGTCACTCCCAGGAATCGAACCCTGGCTTTTGGCGTGGGAGGCAGCCATAACACCCGTTAGGCCACGCGCGCGCTGCCTACTTGGCCAGCTGCGCGCGCAGCAATATACATATAATGATTAGTAATTTCTAACTCCATATTATTTCCTCCTAACAAGACACTTAAAAAAAAACAAAAAAAAAACATGGATCATCTTTGTCGTTTTTTTTTCAAGATTACCAAAGGGCACAGACCAAGAAGGACACAAAAATCAATATTTAAAGCAATAGACTTCAAAACAGCGACACTTTATATAATTTATAATGCATGCCCGAATGAGCTTTTAGGTCCGTTCCTGATCCCGTGGCTTAAATGCCCCCAGTGTTTCTTTATAAGTGGCTTTAATACCAAATTCCCTTTTTGGTCATTGGACTCTATTTATTTTTGATTGGTTTACACCTGTTATGCCATTTGGCGGTGCAGGTTGAGAGAGACACAATTTTTTTATATATGCTCTCACTTAGAAATTGTAAATAGTGGGACTTGCCAAATGTGCCACCGCGCAAGAAATGCGAACGAGCATAGCCTGGACGCTCTGTTTCAGGGCGCAGCCGATGCAAGGGGCCCCATTAGCGCCCAAACGATTGATGGCTTTGGCCATGTCGTCACGGCTGGTGTCATTCACGGCTGTCAGGCTCCAAGCCACCGTGGCGATCATGCTGCTTGAAATATCCAGAGCCATGACTTTTCCCAGGCTGTGATTTCTTTGCTGCACTTCTTGAAACTTCACCTGGCCTGGCATTCGGGTACTGGATCACCTAGGTTCTGAAAGTCCGCGTTATTGCCGATGGCATCCCAAGTGTACCTCCGTTGGCAGATGGGGTTGTGTTTGCTCGCGGAAAAAATATTGTGTTTTCGTCTTGAGTCGTCGCGAAATCGGAACATACCAGGAATGTAGGACGGAAGATTCGACTGGGTCCCTGGTGTTCTGGTAGAACAATCCGTTGCACCTGGTCGACACTCTGCAGCCCCGGTACACGCGGCAAGGCTCGCCGTTTTCAGTGGAAGACGTGAACCGTGTGTGGACTGAGCACGCTTTGGCCCGAACCATTGCAAACTCGCAGTGCTCGGGTACCGGGAGTTCCCAGCCATTCGTCGAAGACACCGTACCCGTGGTGAGCCCATTCGTGGACCAACTGGAAGACCGGGCTGCCTCATGTCCGCGAAGTGGTCCCGTTCAAGCCGCTGAGGAGAGCCGGCGTGATGTGGATGTATTCTCCGACTTCCCCGCATCCTCTTGGCTGGAGCGTGAACGGCGTGTCTCCGTACTCCGGGTTCGGCTCGGCCACGCGGAGGTCGGCACGGTTGAATAGGCCGCTACCCGTGGTCACCGCATCCTCTCTCTGGGGCCAGGTGGACGGCATGGTGATAGCGACGTCCTTAAAGAAAACCCGACCCCGCGTCGCTCGGTGTAGGAACAAGGACGCTTCCCGGAACAGTGCCTCAAAAGCTACTTAAGCGGAAAAGCAGCGGTGGCCATCAAAGGATATGCAGTGACCGTCGAGAACTACGGAGTTGCCATCAACGTCAACGCTCCGAGAAAATTGTACGATGAAGCAGACGCGAGAGTGCGAAGCCTTGAGGCACAGTCGACACCACCCTCGGGTAGACACTTCAGGGTCCTCTGACGTCAACATCGGCGGCGATCTATACGTCCACGGCTGGAGTGATGAAGGTGACCTTGTCTTGACGTTAATGCTTCTGTCCAGTGTCACGGATGGGTGTATAGCTACAACAAGATCGCGGTATCCTCTGTCGCTCGTGACGATACGAATGCCACTGATATGCGGGAAACACAAATCCGCCACCAAGAGCAGCGATGAGGTAGCTGCCTCAATCACGGACCATTCAAAGAAGCGGCGACAAAACTGACAGATGGGAGCGCGTGTGTGCAACCGATACCGCTCTATCTATATATTATTCATTATGTATATATTATTATTAAAACTTCCACTCCTGCTAAGGCTTTCAACCGATAGCCGCAGTGTCGAATAAATAAATAAATAATGTTTTTGTAGTATTCTGAGTTTAGCTTTAGCCAACTTTATACTTCGTCTCACCTTAGCATGGACTAACTGCGGAGGCTGTGCAAGCGCGAGCGGCCAGCCTTGACTGCCTTGACTGGAGCACTCGCTGCACGAGCGCCCGTGCAGCCGCCGAGGTTTCACCCGAAGCAACTATAGCTCGTGCTTTTAGCATGCGCGGCTAACAATAGTCCACGCTAAGGTGAGACGAAGTATAGCGGTCGTACGGGCACGAATTCTGAACGAGAGAAGCGCGTGCCCCACTCGAAGTGGCGCGTGCTCAGCTCGTGCGAATATCACTTTAGAACAATAGACCCTTTCCGGAATTCAGTCTGGCCACTTTGATCACTAGCATCATCATTTGAAAAGTGGCATATGTGCTATACTAATGGCGGCCTTCTGTTTACTGATAAAGGAAGAAGTTGAAGATGCTCCTAAGCAGATGATCCGAGGCCTACACATTCTAGACATTAGCGCGACGTGAAGCAGGAATTGGATGCAAGAGCTGCGTAAGCGTTCATTTCTAACTCGGTCCCAGTCAATATGTTAGTAGCACACACTCGGCTTCAAAGCCCCTTCATGTATAGAACTCTATCAAGCATCTATGGGTTGGCGCTTCGTTCTGACTGCCAGCATATTGTTCACCATCGACACTGAAAGAGATTGAAAAAGAACTGTGCAGTGAAGGGCACATTCTCGTCTACCGTCGACTTGCGAAAGTGACGGTGCCCCATAAAATTCTGCAGAAAACAGGTTCATTGCCGCCATTAGTACGGTAAAAGTTAAACTGCCATTTGAGTCACCAGATGGCACTGAATTCCGGAAAGGGTCTATTGACCCTGAGATTTGGAATAAACAAGTCAGACCGTCACCGGTGTCCTTCCTCGCCCTCGGCGGGGCCCGCGAGGACGCGGACCCCCGCCGTTACCGGGTCGCCTGAGTGGATGAACCCGACGTCAACTCCCCGGTCTCGACGACGGCTGCAGCAGCGGCTGCCACTCCTTTCCCGACTTGACAAGGCAAGACATCGCCACCACCGGTATTCAAGACAATCCACGCAGCCCTGCGCCGGTACCCGACAGCACCTCTTGAACCGCCACTTCACTACCAACACCGTCCACCTCTAAAATACAAAAGTTTTCTTAATCTACAGTAATTATTCCTCCCGCATTGTTATCACTATCGCTATTACAGATTGCACGGACCTATCAATCAATCTTTCATGATTAAAAATACTTCATGGTAAAGAATGGCTATTCTCCAACTACAGCGATATAAACCAAATAATACTGACTCAAATTAAATAAATCGTATTTATTTCATTTTTGTGTATGAAGCTGTGGCCCTCTTCCCTCGTGAATCTATGGTATACAAATTAAACCAATAAGCCGCAAGTTGGTCTCCTGTTTGCGCACCTTGTGCGTTTGTTTACCCCTTAAATACGCCATTGTTCCCTCACGACCTCAACCAATGACGGCGCGTACTTGAATGCCTCGTCTTCGCGCGGTTCGTACGCGTTCTCTATTCGCAACTTTCAGCGATGGTGGTACCGCGGTGTGAGAGTCGCGCTCCCTAGCTCCTAGATGATCGGCTTCAAAATAAAAGTGCTCGTCTACACCTTGACGTGAAAAACTAAATCTCAGATACTGCTCGTGTATAGCAAAACTGGACTGACTTACGCGTCGCAGACCCAGCCTCGCACTGCTGTTCTACGACGATCATCCAGATGACAGCCATTTTGACATGCACCAGTGCGCCTTCTATAGGTCTTGAAAGTTGCGAATGTTGCCCTCTGATTGGAATGCTTCTCCTTGCGTTCCGATGCACGAAAGACGCATGGGAGAACACTTGTTCGCCGTATAGGCCCAAACACGCTCAAGACCGCGTTATCAAGGTCACGTAACTCCCGTGGCCGAAGCGATGGTGGCTGAAGCGAAGGTCGCGTTATCAAGGTCACGTAACTCCCGTGGCCGAAGCGATGGTGGCTGAAGCGAAGGTCGCGTTATCAAGGTCACGTAACTCCCGTGGCCGAAGCGATGGTGGCTGAAGCGAAGGTCGCGTTATGAAGGTCACGTAACTCCCGTGGCCGAAGCGATCGTGGCTGAAGCGAAGGTCACGTTATCAAGATCACGTAACCCCCGTGGCCGAAGCGATGGTGGCTGAAGCGAAGGTCGCGTTATCAAGATCACGTAACTCCCGTGGCCGAAGCGATGGTGGCTGAAGCGAAGGTCGCGTTATGAAGGTCACGTAACTCCCGTGGCCGAAGCGATCGTGGCTGAAGCGAAGGTCACGTTATCAAGATCACGTAACCCCCGTGGCCGAAGCGATGGTGGCTGAAGCGAAGGTCGCGTTATCAAGGTCACGTAACTCCCGTGGCCGAAGCGATGGTGGCTGAAGCGAAGGTCGCGTTATCAAGGTCACGTAACTCCCGTGGCCGAAGCGATGGTGGCTGAAGCGAAGGTCGCGTTATGAAGGTCACGTAACTCCCGTGGCCGAAGCGATCGTGGCTGAAGCGAAGGTCACGTTATCAAGATCACGTAACCCCCGTGGCCGAAGCGATGGTGGCTGAAGCGAAGGTCGCGTTATCAAGATCACGTAACCCCCGTGGCCGAAGCGATGGTGGCTGAAGCGAAGGTCGCGTTATCAAGGTCACGTAACTCCCGTGGCCGAAGCGATGGTGGCTGAAGCGAAGGTCGCGTTATCAAGATCACGTAACTCCCGTGGCCGAAGCGATGGTGGCTGAAGCGAAGGTCGCGTTATCAAGGTCACGTAACGCCCGTGGCTGAAGCGATGGTGGCTGAAGCGTAAGTGCCGGTCGCGTAACGCCGGTTGCTGGCGTGACGTGACCTTACGTCCTTGACGTCGTCTTCAACATCGCCCTAGAGGCGCTTCTAGACGTCTTCTTTGAAGTCGTGCTCTAAGACGTTGTCCTTAAGGTCGTTCTAGAGATCATCCTCGACACCGTCCTTGACGTCGTCCTCGTTGTTGTCCAGGACGTCGTCCTTGATGTCGTCCTAGACGACGTCCTTGATGTCCACGTTGTGTGTATGGCATATGACAGCCATTTCATCACCGTACCTTTCTTAATTGTTCTAACAGTGTTCCTGTAAAGCTTCCGCATTTCGTCGCGTTTGCCAGTGGCCAAACATGCAGCCAATTTTATTGCTAGAATATAAATAGGGCTCCGTGTTTTCGGATAAATCCGAAAAACTCCGAAAAACACCTGCCGGTAAAATTTTGGTCAATTCGGATTTATCCGATAAACTCCGAATATTTATGTGCCAATGCCACTCCCCCCCCCCCCCCCCCGGCAAAAGGAAAAAGTAAAAGACTTTTTTTTTTTTTTTTTTTTTTACTGTTTGATCAGCACAGAGTCAATGGTCCTGAGAAAATTCCACCATAATTATCTTTCAAATCTCGGACCGTTGTCAAAAGGGGTCTTGCTGCTTGTCTTTTCAAGGTTGATTCAGGGCAACAGGTCGTTCGTTGTACATTCGGGTCACGACAAAAGCCACTCTTTTGGTTTGCCAGTTTGGGTCATGCGATTTGTGCTTTAGAGAAAGGAAAGGGTATGTTTTAGTAACAGTGAAATCTATGGACCATAGATTTCACAGGTTTCTAAGACCTACTGATGCTGACGAAATTCATCAGATATTTCTTTCCTTCCGAAACAGTAGTTGCTGTGATGCCGATGATCTGCAAATTCGCCCAGTTAAACACGTTTTAGATATAATTTGCCCTGTTTTAGAACACGTGTATAATCTTTCGCTTATGTATGGCGTATTTTCAAAACATATGCAGTTAGCTAAGGTGAGCGTCCTATTTAAAGGGGGTGACAAAAATGAATTATCAAATTATAGACCAATATCAATTCTTCCCGTTTTTTCAAACAGCCTTGAAAAAATTATAAATCTTAGAATGACTTCATTTTGTGAAAAACATAGTATAATAACAGACTCTCAGTTCGACTTCAGAAAGGGTCGCTCAACAGAGGCAGGACTTCTGACTCAAAAAGAACTTATCATCTCTGCAATAGAACAAATAATACTCACACTAGGGGTATTTATAGACTTTTCGAAGGCGTTTGATAGAATAAATCACGAGACCCTACTAAGAAAACTCGAAATTTATGGTTTTCGGGGGATATTTTTAGATTTATTAAGAAGTTATCTTGAGTATCGCTGCCAGAAAGTTGTTATAAACAATAAAACGTCAGGTATTAAACCTATTCATTCTGGGGTACCCCAAGGTAGCATCCTTGGACCGTTGTTATTTAAAATTATTATATACGACATAACATATATTGACGATAATACCCAATTTGTTATTTACGCTGACGACACCAGCTTATTTTTTAAATCTACAAATACTAAAGAATTAATTGATCATGCAAATAATGTGCTAAGCAAGCTAGACAAATGGAGCATATACAATTCCTTAACCATAAACACATCTAAAACAAAGGCTGTCATTTTTAGGCCTAGAAACCAGAAAGTAAAACTCAAACCAATCTTATGATTGGCACCTCAAATGTGGATATTGTTCCTTCAGTAAAAAACCTAGGAGTGTTTTATACATCTTAAAACCTGAGACTGTGGTTGGAAAGGTTGAAGGTACTTAGGAGAGGCAACAAGAAAAAGAAAGGCAAGGTCTCAAACTCAGCTAAAATCTTTATTACGTACGCGTCTTATATACTCCGCTTCCAATGACGTCACCAACGTTGACTCCCAACCGTCACAGTTCAAACCACCAGACCCGAAACCGAGGACAAAGCAACAAGCGGACAACTTTATACAATGGCTTAAACCTGACCTTAATCTTCGCTAACATCAATGTACCAGTTACAAAAGGACCGAAGGTTTACGGCACCCTCCACAAAATTTGAAAATAACCACATGACAAAAAGTAAACCACCGTTCAGAAACCCTGAGATTATACAAACAAAAGATAAAGAAAACCAGGAAGTCCAAAAAGATAACGACGCCTCGAAAGGATCGTTCAAACCAGGATACTAAGGTTCATTGCTTTGTTCAGCATAGAAGGGCGCTTTTACAACCGCAAAAAACGCTTCGCTTCGTTGCCAACCTGCAAAGACGCCTGGCTGATGCAATTACCCGACGTCTTAATACAAACAGTTTCCTGAACAACACGTTTCATGTCATCTTTCTCTTTGCATATTACCTCCGTTTTTGACCAAACAGCCTTACAACCGCGACATTCCTGTAAGTGCCTAGCTAACTCGGAGTTTGAAGCATTGTTCCGGACATTCCTTTTATGTTCAGTGAGCCTATCATTTAAACACCTCGAAGTTTGTCCTACATACTTAAAGCCACACTCTAATGGTATTTCATACACCACTGACCCTTCACACGGAACCGATTTATCGCGGTGCTCCTTCTGGCATTTTTCTGTCCTGACTCAAAGGGTGTAAGATGGCAAAGCTTAAAATCCGCAGTACACACCGTTTCTATACCAAACTTTTTCGCGCTTGCCTTCAAATTGTGCGAGATGTCGTGGAAGTACGGAATTACTGCTCGTCGGCTGTTTAAGACCTGCTTGTTTTGTTTGCCTGTTAGCTGAATTGTAAGCTGTCGTCTTATAAAAGTGTCTTCATAACCTGCATTCTGTAGTCTTGTCCACTGCCTCTTCAAAGCTTGGCTCAAAAAATGAGTGCATGATTTTGACAACGCGTTCCCAATTAGCGACTTTGCGACTCCCGCTTTTACGTTTTTTGAATGACAACTCTGTTTAGGGAGGATCGGTTTCACCGTTTCCGCCTGCACACTGACCGTCTTTTCGCTAGGAGTGTTCTTTGAAGAACACTTAGTTTGGCCAATATTAAGCAACCCAGCTACGCTTACAAACATGGCGGACGGTTTCCTGCCCGACGCGATATCCACCGTCCTTACCGGAGCAGCCAGAGGTTTCGGCACGAGACATCCCAACAATGTCCTGAGCAACACCTTGACGTCATCGACATTATTCGACGTCAGTTCTACGTTTTCTCCTGGAAAGTTTTCGAACGTTGAGCGCGAGACGTCCCAACAATGTCTGAGCAACACCTTGACGTCATTGGCAATAATAGACGTCAGTTGTACGTTTTATCCAGGAAGTTCTTTGAACGTGGAGCACGAGACGTCCCAACGATGTCCTGAGCAACAGCCTGACGTCATCGACATTATTAAACGTCATTTCTACTTTTTTTCGGGTGGTTCTTCGAACGTTGAGCGTGTAAAATAACTGGACGATACTACTGGCTAAAGCATGGAAATGGGTTTAATGGGACGATGCCCGTTTCAAGCTCGCACCGTGGCGGGTAAACAAAATTGGTGCGTGCCTCTAAGGCGGCTCTCGTGATCGTCGTCGTCTTCTCTCTTTGGCCGATCGCTGTTGAAAATATTCAACAGGCTGCCGCCGCAGGGGGACAACGAGGCACCTCGAGTGAATAAAGAAGTTGTACTGGCCGTCGTTTGTCCACTTGCCAACTTTCAGTCGCATGATCGAACGTGGGAATCCCGACCTGCATGTAATTCCGTTATCCGTCCTAGTTTCCACATCGTTTTAGGACGCATTGGCTCGTGTATAATTACGATGTCTCCGACCTTTAGATCATTATTTTCCTGTGGCTTCGCATGATGTGCCGAACGAAGCTGCAGAAGGTAGTCGGACATCCATCTTTTCCAAAACTGTGCAACTAGTAGTTGTCGATAGTTCCAGCGTTTTGAGAGTTCATCCGCTCTTCGTTGTAGCGCCTCGGCGTCTTTGGATGACGGTAATGCTGTGAGTCGCTTTCCGATCAGGAAATGAGCAGGAGTTAAGGCTCTTGGCTCGTCGTGCTCTGAATGCATAAACGTCAACGGTCTTGAGTTCACCGCAGCCTCGACTTCTTGTACCACAGTGGTGAGCTCTTCGAAGTTTAGTCAACTTCGTCCAAGAATCTTTCGAAGGCAGGACTTCACGCTACGAACCATCCTCTCCCAAAATCCTCCCCACCAGGCTGCCCGTTCAGCGCTAAATTTCCAGGATATCTGGTTGTGGGCAACGTAGTCTTGAACGTCCTGGTGGCGTAAGGCTGTCCATACCTCCTTGATGTCTTTACACAACCTTTTGAAAGTGAGAGCGTTGTCCGAGTAGATGACCTTTGGCAGACCTCTTCGCGCCACAAAACGACGTAGTGTTAATAAGAAGGTCTGGGAAGACATGCTTGATATGACTTCAAGGTGAACCGCTCTTGTCACTGCGCACGTAAAGAGAGCTATGAAAACTTTGTTTGGGGTCATGTTCTTGGTATAAAGGGGGCCTACAAAGTCGACTCCCACTATCTCGAAAGGGTTTGTTGGCTCGATGCGATCAGCAGGTAGAGGAGCTGTAGGTGCTGACAGTGGCTTGAGCCGATATCTAGAGCATGTTGGGCAGTTGTTTATACTTTTCTTTACCAGTTGTCTGCCTCGAATAATCCAAAATCTTTCACGCAGTTGCGTTAGTGTCTCAGCAACTCCTCCGTGTAGAACTCGTGTGCACTTGAAATTATCAACTCCGTTATGCGGTGGTTGGCTGGTAGAATGAGAGGATGTTTTACGTCTTCTGTGGAACGCAATTCTTGGAGCCTTCCGCCTACTCACAACCCTCCTTTGTCATCAAGAAAGGGGTTAAGCTCGGCGATCTTCGAGCTTTTACTTACTTGCCGTTTTTCTGTCAGTGAGGCTATCTCTTCAGAGAATACCGTGCTTTGAACATGTGTAATCCAGTACAGTTCTGTTCGGGTTACTTCGTCCGCTGAGAGGTGATTTGCCGACAGCTTTTCGCTTGAACAATTGTTCTTAAAACGAAGTATCCAGGCAGTAACTCGGATTACCTTCTGCAGTCTGCTGTAACGATGGAGATCGAACCACGGCTCGAAAGAGCTAGTTCTTGCTGGTAGCACAGCAGCAGGTATGCAGTCTTTCTTCTCCACCAGAGCTTCTTCAAAGCAGTGGTCGGGCCATTCAGCAATGGGTCTCTGGAGCCACACTGGACCTTCCCACCAAGCTTGGGCAGCCTTCATTCTTTCCGCAGAAATTCCTCTAGTGAGAAAATCGGCCGGGTTATCCTTTCCTGGACAATACCGGAAGTGGGAATTCACTGTCAGCCGTTGAATCTCTTCAACTCGATTTGCGACAAACGTTTCCCAGCGCTGCGGTTGCCCTTGAATCCACTTCAGAGTAATCATGGAATCTGTCCACATGTAGCAGGTGAAGTCCTCTGTCTCAAACGTCTTCTGGACGTACCTCAAAAGCCGTGCTCCGGTGAGTGCTCCTATCAGCTCTAACCGTGGGAGCGTTTGCCGTTTGAGTGGGGCAACACGAGCCTTTGCTAGTAACAGACGAGTACAGACGTTCCCTTCATTGTCAGATGATCGAATGTAGACTGCAGCGCCGTATGCTTGAGGACTGGCATCCGTGAACACATGCAGTTCGGTAGACCGCTCCAATCCTCGCAATTCGTGGAATAGGAATCGGGGTATGGCGAGTGCTTGAAGCTGATGAAGTTCGTTGCACCACGTGCTCCATTCATTGCTGATCTCTACAGGAACCTCAGCGTCCCATAAAATATTTTGTTCCCACAGCTTCTGAAAGATCATTTTCGCCCGAATGGTGAATGGTGCAATTAGACCCATGATATCGAAGATTCGCGCCGATGCTTGGAGAATGAACCTCTTAGGGCCGGTTGCACCAACGCCGCTTAGCGCAAAGCAGAGCTTAGCCGGGAACCTAAGCTAAGTTTCGGTTTCGTTCGGTTGCACCAAAATCGCTTATCGCTAAACCTAGCACTAAACTACGCTTATCGTAAGCGCTCAACATTGGGCGCTTTGCTTTTGGTTGTTTCTTAATCCTGGATTTAAAACATGGCGGCTGGTTTGTGGCGGTCGGACCACAGCTGTACCGGAGTTATGTAAATCGCCAATGTCCCTCCTAACCAACTATCTCTAAACTTGCCAATAAGTTGACTCCTCCATTCACCAGTGTCAATAAACGTCTTTTCACTCACTCACTCACGCGGTGGACGAAATTGGTTGTACAAAGTGTTTTAGGCTACGACAGCGTGAGAGTCTCGACAGAATGGCCTTCGATTGTGACAAGGATGCAAAATATTGTCGCGTGAAGTGTTTATCGACCCCTGTTTTCAAGCTGGATCTCCACTCTCAGTGCGTGTTAGCCCTAACCGAGATACGTACGGAGCTGTGGGGCTCACGTCTGTCTTCACGTTGGTTATTCTGTCAACGAGCTTATTCGTATGTATACCTTACTGATTTTCGCGTAACTGTAACGTATTGTTGTTTACCAGCTTGTTTATTTCTACTTGCAACGCATATCCTTCAATCCGATGAGCGCGTTGAATAGTGGCAGGACATGATCTCGGCGATCAGCTGATTGTCGACCCTTCTGCCGTTTGCATCAGATTGCGGCGCTTTTGAATTATAAAACAGCGAAAAGTCAATTTCTTTTGTTTTCTGAGTTTCGAGACAATATTCAGTTAATTTTCCTTGTCTCGCGAGTAGAATCTTGGCTTCAGAAAACTGTATCGTTCCATAACCGTAACTTTTCTGGTGATCGCGCTTTTTAGGAATATTTTGCTTTATATATTTCATTCGTGGCGACAACTTCTATTCGTGGCGACGACAACTTGACGACTTCTATTCGACGATTTGCGGGCATTTTCGCAGCTGCCGTGGCGAGTTCGTCACTGTTTTGAACTTCATCGGTCTCAGGCATGACTTGATCTTAGTAGTCATCTTACCTCCCTACTTATTCTCGATGATGTTTTGTCTTCAGCGATGTAGCGAGTAGAGCGTCCTTCTCGCGTTCGGTGAGATTTGGGGCCCCCGATGGCTCCTGTATCTCAAAATGTGAGCACGAAAACTACTGTCACTGTCAAAATAGTCTGTTATCAACCGATAATAAACACACAATCACAGATGTAAAGAGAATTTGTGTTTATTTAAAGCGTTGACTCCTGTTTTTGAAAGTTAAGCGAAAAAAATGATTGAATTTGGAGACCTTTAATTCGTTACTCACCGAAGAAATACAGCGAAAAGCAGACGGCGACGACGGCTACTACAGCAGGTTTTTTGTTTACATCACGAGATTCCTCTCCGCCAATCGTATTCGTCCCTCTGAGCGTTCCCTAGTTCGCTCTGTTTGTCCCTACATTCCCTAGGCAAATCCAGCGTTTAGCTAGGGGCGCGTCTGTAAAGCCGGGTTAACGTTGGTGCAACCGGAATTTAAACCCGCGCTTACCCGAGCTCGGTTTAGGGCGCTAAGCCGACTTAGGAAAGAGCCGCTTTGGGTTAAGGTAAGCGACGTTGGTGCAACCGGCCCTTAGTGTTGACTCGCGACTCCAGTAAACTTAGGACGGTTTCTAGTGACACCCTAAAGGTGTCTTCGGACGTGCTCCATACCACACCTAGGATCTTTGTTTCTGGAGTTCTTTCTGCAGGTCCATCATGAATCTCGTCGCCACCTTCACTGAAACGCCTTTGTAAATCCTTGTAGTTCGATGTCCACTTCTTCATTGTCATTCCAGCCGCTTGCATAATTTCTTGAGTTTCCGTGTATATTTTAAAGGCGCCATTCTCATTTGCGGCTCCAGTGAGGAGGTCATCGACATAGAATGACTTCGCCAACATCTCGGCAGTCTCTCTGTCTCTGTCAATATTCTGAAAGTGGTGCTGGAGCGTAGCTGTGAGTAAAAAGGGGCTAGAAGTAGTTCCAAAAGGCACGCGCGTCATTCTCCATTCTTGCAATGGCGGTAGAGTCCCAACAGTCTGGGGTGCGCTCGCGAACCAGAGAAAACGAAGAGCATCCCGATCCTCCGTCCTGATTGAAACCTGTAGAAACGCTTTTTGAATGTCTGCTGTAATTGCAACCTTCCTAGTTCGGAACCGCAGTAGGATCTGCAGCAGCTCGTCTGACAACTTAGGGCCTGTTTCCAAATGAGAGTTGAGACTGTCTTGTCCCTGTTTGTGCGAGGACGCATCGAAAACTATTCTCACTTTTGTCGTGACAGACTGTTCTCTCAGTACTGCATGATGTGGCATATAGTAGAGATGTTCCGGCTCATTCATGACGTTATTTGCTTCTGCGTCGGGAACAACTTCTGCGTGACCGTCTTGCAGGTACTGACGAATAGCGCTGTCGTAGTTCTCTAGAAGGACCTTGTCCCTCTGCAGCTTGCGTACCAGTCCACGCAGCCTAGCTTCTGCCAGGTCTCTGTTGTTGTCGAGCTGCTTCGTCAAGTCGGTTTTCCACGGAAGGGATACTTCATACCGTCCTTCTTTGACACGAACTGATTCCTGAAATCGTTCGAGTACCTGGTCTTCATACGCTGACTTGACCATAGTACCTGAAATGCCAATGTGCTCCAGGTCCCAAAAGGCTAGTAAACATCTCTCTTCTTTTTTATGAAGTGCGTCGATACGAAGTGCGCACGCAACCACGTTTGACTGGTTAGTCAAGGAACACGATGCTTCAGTCGGTCCTTGCACTGTCCACCCAAGGCGCGTATTGACAGCCATTATTGATTGGTCTGTATTTCGGGTGACTTCTCCCTTGACAATTTTCCACAGCTGATCGGCTCCAATCAACAAGCTGATACCATCAGCCGAGTTGGTTCCTGCAAATAAGCACGCATCTGCGAGGCTTTTGCCTTGTTCTTGCAGAGACTGTATAAATCCAAGGTCTACTGGGAGCTTCTCGATGTCGTTGCAAATATGTGGTACCTCCACCGCTTCTAGGACGTACTCTGTCTGATGGTATTGACTCTTCAATTTCACTTCAACGATCTGTCTTTGTTGCTTTCGCGGCTGGGTTGATCCAAAGATGTTAATGTTGAGGTTTGCTTCACCGAGCACCCGCATTTTGCATCGACGAGAAACGTCTTCTCGGACGAATGTCCGTTGACTCCCAGCGTCTAGAATTCCCCTCGCATAGATGTAGGCTCCGTTACCGGCGACCCATGACCTGAATGTCGGCACCAAGACTTGCGGCTTCTCCTTTCCTCTGATGCTGTCAGCAGTGAAGGCATTTAATGCCTTGGAATCTTCCTCTTGGGCGTTGTCCTTCGCACTCCTTCTGCGGGGGTCGCACATGGTTGTCGCGTGCCTCCCTTTGCACGTGCCACACGATATACGCCGTCTGCAGTTCCGTGCTTGATGAGCTCTCATTGTGCACTTGTAACAGCGCCAGTCTTGTGCGAGTTTGTTTTTCTTTTCTTCTAAAGACCTTTCTGTGTCACACTCTTCCGTCTTGTGTGTCTGCGAGCCGCAGAAAAGGCAATCCGTAGGCGACGGCTTCGTACGATTGTGAAGTACTGCTGCTGATGGCATCGAGTATGGTATTACAGTGGGTTCAGGAGACCGACCACTGTCTTTTGTAGCTCGGTCTGAACCATGCCTCCTCTCTCGAATCTCTACTTCGACCTTCAAATGTCCCAAAATTCCGTCTAGGTCGCCGCTGGCCGATGTTGTTGCCGATGTGCTTGGGCCACCGAAGCTTTGCCGCCGGTAATACTCTATAACGATGTCGCTTGGTAAAACCTTCAACAAAATCTCGTACAACATAGCCGAGTACGAAATGGCGTCGACTCCTAAAGCTTTCAGCCCTCTGATGTGGATCTGAACCGTGTCAAATAAATGGTGCAGGGCCAATATGTCGCTAGATGATTTGACATTTTGCAGAGTCCGAAGCTTGGCTAGGTGATCTTGTATTATAAGTTTGGTATCGCCAAATCGTCCCTTTAGAATTTCCACTGCGTCGGAATAGCAGGAGTCCGATACTTGAATGCCAGCGATAGCCTTGGCAGCTGTTCCGGTGAGAAGTGATCTCAGGTATTGAAACTTGTCGATGTTCCGCAGTTGCGCATTTTCATGGACGGTGTTGAGGAACACACCCCAGAAGGACTGCCACTCTCCGATATGCCCGTCGAATTTCAGCATCTCCAGCTTCGGTAGCTTTGCCACCAACGTTGGAGTTTCCTCGTAGTGTCGTTCTCCCGTTTGAGACGTCGCTGGAGGTGCCGCAACTGCCTGACTGCACTTCAGCCGGTCAATGTGGTACATCAGTGTCACTAGAGCGCTGGCCACTTGGTCTTCGTAATTCATTACACTCTCGTATTCTTGCTGTAAATCTCCATCCGCCACAAATTGTTCCAGCTCCCGATTCAGAGTCTGGAGCTCCTCGCTGTTGCGGCTCAATCGTTCGTGCAACAATATGAGGTCTTTCAGGTCGTAGGCTTCGTTTGAAAATACTGTACTGACCTCATTGATTAGCCGGGTTGTCTGAGCGCGACGAGCCGTCCGTTTTGTTCTGACCCGTTCCATGTCGTCAGATCGTCCTCCGGTTCTGGTAAGGGCCGCTGATGAGGCGACAAGTTCCCGGGTTTCGGCACCAAATCTTCTGTAAAATAACTGGACGATACTACTGGCTAAAGCATGGAAATGGGTTTAATGGGACGATGCCCGTTTCAAACTCGCACCGTGGCGGGTAAAAAAAATTGATGCGTAGCCTCTAAGGCGGCTCTCGTGATCGTCGTCGTCTTCTCTCTTTGGCCGATCGCTGTTGAAAATATTCAACAGAGCGCGAGACGTCCCAACAATGTCTGAGCAACACCTTGACGTCATTGGCCTTAATAGACGTCAGTTCTACGTTTTCTCCAGGAAGTTCTTTGAACGTGGAGCACGAGACTTCCCAACGATGTCCTGAGCAACACCTTGACGTCATCAACATTACTAGACGTCATTTCTACTTTTTTTTTCGGGTGGTTCTTCGAACGTTGAGCGCGAGACGTCCCAAGAATGTCTGAGCAACACCTTGATGTCATTGGCCTTAATAGACGTCAGTTCTACGTTTTCTCCGGGAAGTTCTTTGAACGTTGAGCGCGAGACGTCCCAAAGATGTCCTGAGCAACACCTTGACGTCATCGACATTATTAGACGTCATTTCTACTTTTTGTTTTCGGGTGGTTCTTCGAACGTTGAGCGCGAGACGTCCCAACAATGTCTGAGCAACACCTTGACGTCATTGGCAATAATAGACGTCAGTTCTACGTTTTCTCCAGGAAGGTCTTTGAACGTGGAGCACGAGACTTCCCAACGATGTCCTGAGCAACACCTTGACGTCATCAACATTACTAGACGTCATTTCTACTTTTTTTTTCGGGTGGTTCTTCGAACGTTGAGCGCGAGACGTCCCAAGAATGTCTGAGCAACACCTTGATGTCATTGGCCTTAATAGACGTCAGTTCTACGTTTTCTCCGGGAAGTTCTTTGAACGTTGAGCGCGAGACGTCCCAACAATGTCTGAGCGAACATCTTGATTACCCTGAACAAGCGCCTTATAGAGCCCAAGGTGCTGTCATATCACTTTTAAAATTTCTCATCAATGTCAGCATTTTTGATACTGTGCATGCAATCCACCTTTCAACCTGGGTGAGCTGCAGAAATTCCTTACAATAATATCATTCTCGAGATTGTTGTTTGAGCAGGAATGGCTTAAAAAGCCGAGAATTCACAACAGCAAAAGCCAGGATTTAGCTCGAAGTCAGTGGGCTGTTTATAGCATTTTTAGCGTTTCTAACTTGATATGAGCGTCTTTGAAGCTGTAAGAGAATGATAATAATGTAAGAGATTTCTGCAGCTTAGCCAGGTTGAAGGGTGGACAGCATGCACAGTATCGAAAACGCTGTCATCGACAAGAATTATTAAGAGTGACATGGTAGGTCCTTGGGCACTACAGGACACTTGTTTAGGGTGACTCCGTATTAAACCCAAGACTGTGTTTCCATGGAAGTGGCCGAAATGACCGAAATTACGCTCTCTGGGCGGCACCATTTTGTTCGACAGCAGCGCGCTCTCCATACATCCGGGAAATTCAGCGGATTTGGCCAACACCTCCTAGAAGAGAAGGCCAGAGCGCTCCGAATCGTTACGTCACAATGTCGGAGAAGGAAGTTTATTGCGCAACTACGTGAGAAAAATTTCTGGGCATCGACGTGAAAAAAACGTTTCTTGTCGAGCGGCGCGGGGTGTTCGTGAGCGTTTATCCGACATTAATATATGTTTTAAAAGCGCAGTATTGTACAATTTATTATATATATATAATATAAACATAATATACAACGCGCTACCAAGGTTGAAAGTACCAATTTTTTATATTTATGATTATCCCCGTAACCGCGGGACTACGTGCAATCCCGCAGATCACCACACTTTTCGAATGAACCAGTCCGCTGGGACTTTTTCTTCCCTCGTACGGGCTCCGATTCTGGTAAATTTACGTTGAGTGTGAGCTGCTGACTGTCTAAAAAGGAACGCTGAGACTTTCAGAAGAGAAGGGAACCGAAAAAAATCCAGTAATCGTCGCAGGGAGTGCACGCGAGCAAGAGATGGGTCGACGACGTTAAGCCTCCCACACTGCGGCCGCTGCTCTCGTGTGCGTGTGTGTGTGGTTTTTTTTTATACTCCTACCCGTCGTTTTTTTGTCGTCACCGCAGTCTCGGGTAGTTTTTTTTGTGTTCGCTCGATACTACGGCACTTACGTGGATTCGCGGAACAAGTCCTGCTACGGTTTGAGTGACGTGTGGCAACTAGTCAACAATGACACTGGTCGATTATCGATAGACCTCTGCAAGCCAACACCTTGACGTCATCGACATTACTAGACGTCATTTCTACTTTTTTTTTCGGGTGGTTCTTCGAACGTTGAGCGCGAGATCGTACCAAGAATGTCTGAGCAACACCTTGATGTCATTGGCCTTAATAGACGTCAGTTCTACGTTTTCTCCGGGAAGTTCTTTGAACGTGAGCGCGAGACGTCCCAACAATGTCTGAGCGAACATCTTGATTACCCTGAACAAGCGCCTTATAGGCCCAAGGTACTGTCATATCACTTTTAAAATTTCTCATCAATGTCAGCATTTTGATACTGTGCATGCAATCCACCTTTCAACCTGGGTGAGCTGCAGCAATTTCCTTACAATAATATCATTCTCGAGATGTTGTTTTGAGCAGGAATGGCTTAAAAAGCCGAGAATTCACAACAGCAAAAGCCAGGATTTAGCTCGAAGTCAGTGGGCTGTTTATAGCATTTTTAGCGTTTCTAACTTGATATGAGCGTCTTTGAAGCTGTAAGAGAATGATAATAATGTAAGAGATTTCTGCAGCTTAGCCAGGTTGAAGGGTGGACAGCATGCACAGTATCGAAAACGCTGTCATCGACGAGAATTATTAAGAGTGACATGGCAGGTCCTTGGGCACTACAGGACGCTTGTTTAGGGTGACTCCGTATTAAACCCAAGACTGTGTTTCCATGGAAGTGGCCGAAATGACCGAAATTACGCTCTCTGGGCGGCACCATTTTGTTCGATAGCAGCGCGCTCTCCATACATCCGGGAAATTCAGCGGATTTGGCCAACACCTCCTAGAAGAGAAGGCCAGAGCACTCCGAATCGTTACGTCACATGTCGGAGAAGGAAGTTTATTGCGCAACTACGTGAGAAAAATTTCTGGGCATCGACGTGAAAAAAAAAAAAACGTTTCTTGTCGAACGGCGCGGGGTGTTCGTGAGCGTTTATCCGACATTGATATATGTTTTAAAAGCGCAGTATTGTACAATTTATTATATATATATAATATAAACATAACATACAACGCGCTACCAAGGTTGAAAGTACCAATTTTTTATATTTATGATTATCCCCGTAACCGCGGGACTACGTGCAATCCCGCAGATCACCACACTTTTCGAATGAACCGGTCCGCTGGGACTTTTTCTTCCCTCGTACGGGCTCCGATTCTGGTAAATTTACGTTGAGTGTGAGCTGCTGACTGTCTAGAAAGGAACGCTGAGACTTTCAGAAGAGAAGGGAACCGAAAAAAATCCAGTAATCGTCGCAGGGAGCGCACGCGAGCAAGAGATGGGTCGACGACGTTAAGCCTCCCACACTGCGGCCGCTGCTCTCGTGTGCGTGTGTGTGTGGTTTTTTTTTATACTCCTACCCGTCGTTTTTTTGTCGTCACCGCAGTCTCGGGTAGTTTTTTTGTGTTCGCTCGATACTACGGCACTTACGTGGATTCGCGGAACAAGTCCTGCTACGGTTTGAGTGACGTGTGGCAACTAGTCAACAATGACACTGGTCGATTATCGATAGACCTCTCGACAGAGAGACCTAAAGTTCGTGTTCAAATGTTTTCGTCACGGATATTGTGGGATGTATGGATACGATCGACAGGTGAGAAACAACTTATCTACGGGCTTTCTTGGTCATGTGGGACGCGAGTAAAGTGCTGCAGTCGGGTTGTTTTTTTTGTCTTTCGCGATAGTATGGCATCTTGTTCGATCGTTATCCGTGTGCGGTTGCGTCGACATTTGTAAATCTGTGTGGTAATATTCTAGTTTTCACTGGAAGGTGAATAACAAGTTTGTGTGATTATTGTTATTGCCTTTACCGCTTTTATACTAGAATCTTAACTGTATTAAGGTAATAGTATTATTGTATACAAAATAAGATATTTTGTTCTAAGGCAGCTCGAGCCCATAGGGAGAAGTAAATTAGTTGACTGTAAATAGTATGTTTAGTACCCCTGCCACACGGAAAAGTTCATATATTTTCATTAAATGATACGGGACTTAATCAGCTCGCGGTGTTGAGTGATTATACGATCGTCGCAAGCTGATTTGTCGACCCCATAATGTAATTCGATCGAAATTACATTACTTTTGCCATCTGGCCGGGGTATGATGCAAGAATTCAGTGACTGCACGCGATAACATCGCTTACAGGATCGTAAGTGACATTTGTCTAGCCGTGTCCTCGTTGACTACGTCTACCTGATTTTTAACTGTGATCTGTTTTGCTGTGTCCAATCACTGCGTGTCTCGCCATTTTGTCGAGGTATTTCTGTGTAAAATATGCACTCCCACAGCAATAATTGCGTGACTCAATGTTTTCTTTTATACGCCTACCTCGTACCATTTCATACCGATTATTTAGCGGTGTAATATTTTGCCCGTGTAATAAAATATTTTCGAGACCCCTCGATATATGTGCAGCTTTCATTTTAGCTAATAAGACACGCGTATGTGACTAAAAGCGCGTTACGACGGTCGATCCACGCGCGTTGCCTTCGCTTCGACGCGCGCCCCCGATGGCCTTCCTTCGTGACGTCACGAGAAGAGCGCTACGGCCTTGTCTTCTAGGGGGTGTTGATTCGGCGGGGTAAAACCAGACATGTACAAATTACTCAAAAAAGGTAGTTAAGTTACTGAGTATCGACGCCAAAAGTAATTAGAGTAGAGTAGAAATTACACATTTGTAATAGTAATTGAGTAAACTACTAACTACTGTAAAAAAGTAGCGAGTTACTTTGAAGTTACTTTCGAAGTTACTTTTTTATATTTTTGTGGTAGCAAAATGAACAGCAGTTTTGATTGGTGAAAAACCCTGCGAGCCTGAAATAAATGCAGTCATTTTATGACTTGCGTTTTCACCAAAATAGTTTATTCGCTCGCAGAAGCATTTTACTTTCAAAGTTATTGATAGGAGAGTTTTCGCCTTTTCCTCCTAACGACGTCCCCAGATAAGCTAAAAAGACGTTCCCCCGACGCGCTGGATGGAACGGCAGCGTTGAGTTTGAGAAACAGGCTGTGCACGGTCGGGTAAGCGAGTGTTGGCATCTTAGGTGTTCATGACGAAACATGTGAAGTTTGCCTCGTTTGGGGGGTTGAATAACAAATTCTCCTCCTTTTGTCTTTTTTCTTCGGCAAGTTGAGATTGTTATGACTGGCCCCTCTTTATTCCCACGACGTTCGGAGAGTACGCTGAGCGAGTGCACCTGACCGTCAAGGGTTCAAGTCTCACGCCACGACGATGAGATCATCCGGACGACTGCGCGTATCGTTGCAGTGCTAGTGCTGCGCTACCGAAAAAAAATATTTTTATTTAACAGAAGATAAAACGAAGTATACTTCGCCGCTGACGCCGGGTCCAATAAAAGGAACTCCCAAGGGTGACTCGCAACCCTCGCCGGCGACTACGGTATCCTGACGCGCCTGACACGCCTGACAAGTAAATCGCTTTCAACAAAGAGGAGGTCTCCCTGTCGTGGAAGGTCGGAAGGGCTCGAAGGATTACGTGAACAAGCATTGACGCTCGTACATTTGCAGCTGGAAGCGGGAATGTGCTCCCATGAGCGGATTATCCGTGTCTGCGTTTCTGTGCGGTGGAGTCCGGCTGTGCAAGCGAGTATTCGCTGACGACAAGGCGACGATGGGAACAGGCGCCCAGCTGCGAGGTCATGCCAGTGGCGCCTCCTGTAGAACCCCCAAACCGCCTGAGTCAGAACTCACAAAGGGCAGGCAACATGAAAACAACAACCTTCGGAGTGCCCCCGTTTTAACTTGCACGGTTGAAGCTGAAGGCGCGGCGCCTGCGTGCATTACCGGATTAGGTCAATACCCGACCAAGGCTTGTTAAAGGGGCCCTGCAATCATATTTAAGCGTCTACCATTTTTGTGGTTTCCACGTCTCTTGAAGTTCGGGCAAGCCAGCGGGCACGGAGAGAGTAACTAAATATCAGTGCGTCATATTTTAACTGGACGACGCGGAAACCTCCTCCACCGACGAGGGCGACCCGCGGTACTGAAAGCGCGCAATATGTGACGTTTTTGGTCCTGGGCTTACTACTGGTCAGAGCCGCTAAAAGCTTTTTTTTTTTAGTCGAGATGCAAAATATAAGTGTCGCGAACCGTTTCAATTATGTATGAAAGTAGTTTTTGTTCAGTATTTTATATCAGAAAAGAAACAAATGCAGTTTTTAAAGTACGGAAACAAGAAATGACCCGTCGACATGCCTGCCACCAAGCGGCGGAAAAAGCGGCGCATATTAGAAAGGGCTAGTGGGATGAGGCGCGACGAACGGCGAGCGTAGAAAGGTCCCGGAGCGTAGAAAGGCCATTTGGCGGTATGGCAGCACGAAGTGGCTCCCGTTCTGTAGTGATATTTACCCCGTGTTTGCTGTCGTGTGTGGCCAATGAAGTGTTATGCCGAAAGAGTCTTGAATCGCGCAGCAAGTGCAATGCGAGCCGCCCTGGCCGCCCGCTTCATACAGCCTATCCAACACACGCTTTAGTGGCGCCCTCTCGAGCCGTCGACACGGAGTGCGGCAGCCGTGAGCGCTCGATTAGCTCACTATCCCTCCTCTAGTTCACGGCCACTCAAGCCAGGACCTACGACGTCATGAAGGAGGTTATTTTTTGCTTGTTTTTGTAATTCTAATTTGCCTATAACTTTTAAAAATAAAGCGAATTTTGCGAAAAGAAAAGTTTCATTAAGTTACTACGTTCAGTGCGCTTTGGTTCGGTGCAAATTAAAAAACAGTAAAATAGACATTGCAGGGCCCCTTTAAAGCATCTCTTCCTGCGTTCGATAGACCTCTCGACAGAGAGACCTAAAGTTCGTGTTCAAATGTTTTCGTCACGGATATTGTGGGACGTATGGATACGATCGACAGGTGAGAAACAACTTATCTACGGGCTTTCTTGGTCATGTGGGACGCGAGTAAAGTGCTGCAGTCGGGTTGTTTTTTTTGTCTTTCGCGATAGTATGGCATCTTGTTCGATCGTTATCCGTGTGCGGTTGTGTCGACATTTGTAAATCTGTGTGGTAATATTCTAGTTTTCACTGGAAGGTGAATAACAAGTTTGTGTGATTATTGTTATTGCCTTTACCGCTTTTATACTAGAATCTTAACTGTATTAAGGTAATAGTATTATTGTATACAAATAAGATATTTTGTTCTAAGGCAGCTCGAGCCCATAGGGAGAAGTAAATTAGTTGACTGTAAATAGTATGTTTAGTACCCCTGCCACACGGAAAAGTTAATATATTTTCATTAAATGATACGGGACTTAATCAGCTCGCGGTGTTGAGTGATTATACGATCGTCGCAAGCTGATTTGTCGACCCCATAATGTAATTCGATCGAAATTACATTACTTTTGCCATCTGGCCGGGGTATGATGCAAGAATTCAGTGACTGCACGCGATAACATCGCCTACAGGATCGTAAGTGACATTTGTCTAGCCGTGTCCTCGTTGACTACGTCTACCTGATTTTTAACTGTGATCTGTTCTGCTGTGTCCAATCACTGCGTGTCTCGCCATTTTGTCGAGGTATTTCTGTGTAAGATATGCATTCCCACAGCAATAATTGCGTGACTCAATGTTTTCTCTTATGCGCCTACCTCGTACCATTTCATACCGATTATTTAGCGGTGTAATATTGTGCCCGTGTAATAAAATATTTTCGAGACCCCTCGATATATGTGCAGCTTTCATTTTAGCTAATAAGACACGCGTATGTGACTAAAAGCGCGTTACGACGGTCGATCCACGCGCGTTGCCTTCGCTTCGACGCGCGCCCCCGATGGCCTTCCTTCGCGACGTCACGAGAAGAGCGCTACGGCCTTGTCTTCTAGGGGGTGTTGATTCGGCGGGGTAAAACAAGAGAGAGGGCACGCGCCCGACTCCGCTAGCAGACGACAAACCGGGAGGTTGCCATTCTCCATCTTTGAGCTGTATCGGCGGGCTGTACGGAACATCGAACTCTCGCTCGTGGCTGCTGTTGTGAAGTGGTTCGCGCTCTTAGAATAGTTATGGCTACTCCAAAATCAGCCTATGGCTCTCTTTTGTTTTATTTCGGTAAATGATCAAGTAGCATATCTTTTTTCCGTAACTTCAAGGGACCATGAAACGATTCTGAAATCGAATTTCATCCACCGATCGTCGTAAAAGGTGTGAAAAGAAACACAAAAACACAAAAATAGGGAGTCACAAAAAATTCTTCGCTATAGAACTTTTAAAAGAAAACTGGACTCTTTTGCGCCTTCTTTCCTTCGAAAGCTCTCTGCCTTTTCACTGCGATGCATCCGCGGAAACGCAGCACGTCAGCCGAATCCACGTCGCCTATTGGGTAAGAGCCTACCACACCAGCAACGCGATCGTAAACAATAGATAGCCGGCGAGTGTTTCCTTAAAAGTTTGTTAAATAATATTCAGATCCACATTTTGTAGCATAATTAAAGATGTGACGAAAATTGCCAAATTTGATAATGCTGAGAGCCAAGCGCCATCTATCGTGTGGTAAACGAAGCAACTACTGCGCGTGCGCAGTAGGGCGCGACGATCAAGAACGTTTACTTGGCCGCGACGATCAACACCTTATGTTGTACCGCAGAGAAGGCTAGAAGCGCGAGCTCAGCGTTGGGAGCTGCTCTTAACGCACGAGAGCTTGTGCCGCCAAGGTGTGCCATAGAGCAAGGAGCTCGCGCTTGTAGCCTTTCCTGCGGTACATCATAAGGTGAAACAGAGTATAGGCCGCGACGATCAAGGAACGTTTATTTTTCTACGTGTTCTTCTCGCGCGTCCCGACTTCAAGCAGCAAGAAAGAAGTGCTTGAAACAGACCACGACGAACAAGAACGCTGGATCCACAAACACCCGAGAGACGCGACCAAGCGAGCTCGGCAGACAGGCCTAGCAGGCACTCTGACTCTCTGCAGCGTTGCTTCAACGGTATTTGGCCAAGACCGTCTGCCCACGACCGGCTGGCATGCTGAATGGAATATGCCCGCGCCACCCTTGTGGACTCTTCCCGTATTTTGATCGCTGACCTCAATTTTAGATTAAGAGGTGAGGTCAATCCCTTCCCCTTGTTTTCCGAGGCAGTGTTGACGAACACTGTTGTCGAAAAGGGACTCTCGTAGATTCTATCTTCTTGTTTTGTGTGATATAGAGCTCAAATAAATGCCGTATGGATTACCTTCGTAACACGGTATGTACACTTTGTTATTAGTATGCCATTTTTATTCTGACAGACTGCAGGTCACTGTCGAGCTATAACAGTTCGTGGGAGCTACGTGCAATGCCGGCCCAACCTTCCTTTGCCGAGTGTCGCGTCAGTATCGAGTTGCAATCGTAAAAGATCGGTCCCGAAGCACTTACCAACAGCGCGAATACAGCACTTCCATCAAACGCGCGCGTCCGCTCCGAGTGTGAACAGGTATTTACGTGGCTCTTGCTGACACTGTCGTAGTTCAAATGTATTTTTTTTAACGTCGGCTCGCTCCTGCATCTCCGAGGCTGCGAAAAACGCCGCGGCAATTTGTTTCTAACTACGTCGCTTTGCAAACGACTGACACGGGCCGCCTTTTACCAACATTGACAGTTGGGTTGACTTCTGGAGTCTTCACCGGAAGACTCGCCGCACTTCCCAACAGGCATACCGGCGTATGGGACTAGTCCCATGCTGTCGCTGTAGCGCGACATATCTAATTGAATCTCGCTCAGCTGCGATGTGTCCATGGCTATCGCGGCGATGAGAGGCGCCGATTCAGAAAATACATCGGTGACATCAGCGCCATCAGCGCAGTAAAACCTACCGGCACACCGCCAACTCGCCGCCGCTAACGCTCCCATTCTCATACTGCCGAGAGAACTTCCGGTTCCGGAAACAGGGTACGTCACGACCGTCAAAATTACGCCGCAGCTTGTTTTGCGGTCAGTCGGAGAGAAAGAAAAAGTCGATATTTCATTAATTTTTTGTGTACAAGTTAATAAACCGAAACGAAAACGGATGCCTGTTTGGCATTCAGTGAACATTGACAGTTTAATGTAAAAGTTATCTGGCAAAAGTAAAAAGCTCATTTCATGGTCCCTTTAAATAGCAGTTGAGTCAGCCGGCAGTACTACCCTCAACTACTGCGTGTATTGCGGCAGGAGAGCACGTTTTTATTTATTATTTCAGACTTCCACTCATGCTCGCTAAAGGCCTACACCAGTACGAACTTTGTATAGTAAAAAAGGTACAGCGACCGGATTTACTTTTCGCCGGAGAGACCGGCCAATCGACACAGTTTTCCCTATTTTTTTTTTATTTGCACGCAGGTAACAGCGCAATTGGACCTGTTAGTCTTTGTATCTAGCATAGTATTACACGACAACTGGCATGCCAAAATCTGCGCATCTGCGCTTGAAATTTCCAAAATGACGCGATTTTAAACAGAGTTTGCACGCCAGCCGGATGCCAGGTACTGCCCACACGGCGGAGCAGACGACATGCGGCGTGAGAGAGAGAGGGCCTTTTTTTGCCTTATTACCCTCTCTGCTATGACCCTAATGGAACGGTCTATAGGGAGCTGAAGGAACACCGTTCCTATGATTCCTTGAGTGCGGGCCGGGGCGCTTGGGGGATTAAGCAAAGCAAATGGTCTATTCCGTCCGAATATACATGCTTTCGCGAACATACCTTCGAGCAACGAAGCCAGATCCGGTTGACTCCATTGTTCCACGGTGACCCAAATCGAGACCGTTATCAATTGACATCCCGTTCAGTCTCGACGTATGCTCGGTGTTTTATGGTCGTTAAATGGGACCTTATTTCAACGTTGACATAACGTTATCACAGACGTACGCTCGACATTTTATGTCGTTAAATGGGACGTTATGATATCGTTAATATGACGTTCTCAATTGACATCCCGTTCAGTTTAGACGTATACTCGGCGTTTTATGGTCGATAAATGGGACATTGTTTCAATGTTGATATAACGTTATCAATTAACTTCCCGTCCACTTCAGACGTGCACTCGACGTTCCAAGGTCGTTAAGTGGGACGTTATGTCGACGTAA
Source organism: Ixodes persulcatus (assembly GCA_013358835.2). NCBI lineage: Eukaryota > Metazoa > Arthropoda > Arachnida > Ixodida > Ixodidae > Ixodes > Ixodes persulcatus. Next base: position 26,456 of record JABSTQ010009584.1, on the reverse strand, counting down.
AATCCACGCTTGTTTCCAGACATTAGCCTTTTCATATTACATCGAAGGGACCTGACGTTCAGACTTTCGACGTTCTTTCGACATGTGGTTCCTGACGTCATCGACTTTCTTTCGACGTTTTTTCCAACGTATCTGTGCTGCCTGGGTTCGGGGAAAAAAGACAGGCTGCGGAAGGAGCGGCGACGTATGCAGCAGTGCGAATGGGTCCGCAACCGCCGCAAAGCCGCTGTCGCCTCGACTTCCACTGCGTCCAGTGCTTCGGATTCCCTTGCCAAAGAGCACATCGCTCGCCTGAAAAGCCGCCGCCGAGAACAGAACCAGCGATGCAATGGGCGCCGGCGGGCCAACGCCACGGACGACGATCGTGCCACGGAGGCGAAGCGCAAGCGCGAGGCCCGGCGACGACTGCACTCCAAGCCGGCTGAACAGTTCCCGGGTGCGACGGCGAGGTTCCGGAGGGAGTTCGTGGAGAACCCGTTTGGCGTCACGTGCGCCGTATACGCGACCGACTCTGGCTCGCCGGAGACGTATCCACGATCGGCGGCGTGTCGAACGAGAAGAAGCGGGAATCGGGCGCGTGCGCGTTGCGGCAGTGTATCGAGTACAGCTCCGCTGGTCTTCCTTCTTCACGAGAGTGGAAAGGCTGAACGTTTTAAGTACAACGATGACTTGTTTGGATGTTCCCTCTCTTCAGTAAAAACGTTCAGCCTTTCCACTCTCGTGAAGAAGGAAGACCAGCGGAGCTGTACTCGATACACTGCCGCAACGCGCACGCGCCCGATTCCCGTTTCTTCTCGTCCGACACGCCGCCGATCGTGGATACGTCTCCGGCGAACCAGAGTCGGTCGCACTAAAGCCCCTGTCGCACAAGGCGCACGTGACGCCAAACGGGTTCTCCACGAACTCCCTCCGGAACCTCGCCGTCGCGCCCGGGAACTGTTCAGCCGGCGTGGAGTGCAGTCGTCGCCGGGCCAGCCGGGCCTCGCGCTTGCGCTTGGCCTCCGTGGCGTTGGCCCGCCGGCGCCCTTTACACCGTTGGTTCTGTTCTCGGCGGCGGCTTTCCAGGCGAGCGAAGTTCTCTTTGGCAAGGGAATCTGAAGCGCTGGACGCAGCGGAAGTCGAGGCGACAGCGGCTTTGCGGCGGTTGCGGACCCATTCGCGCTGTTGCGTACGTCGTCGCTCCTTCCGCAGCCTGTCTCCTTTCCCCGAAAGGGCGCGCGGCCGACCCATCGTGAGTCCAAACCGAAACTGATAAGAGCGTAGGAAACAGCCCGCAAAACAGACAAGGACGAAGAAACAAACGTGACGAGCGCTGCGCTCGTTACGTGTGCTTCTCCTTCGTCGTCGTCTGTTTTTCGCGCTGTTTCCTACGATGAATTCCTACCAACGCGCCCAACTATCAATTCTTCTATGATAGCTGGAAAGGTTGCCGCCATCTACGAGTGACGGCGGAAACCACACTGGTTGTGTGCTTGCCGCCGTCGCTTATAGATGGCGGTAACTGTCCAGGTAGGTTTGTGTCGACATACCGGACACGATTCTGGGGACCCTAGCCCTTAACAGCTCCGCTGTAAAAATGAAATATAACGTACTAAGGACAGTACGAGCGGGTTGGTAGGGATAATTAAGCTTGCAACGTACAAATCTTTGTTGCATGCAAAGCCAAGTGAATATAAGTTGGGGAAATTCGAATATCCGGTTCGCACAGTGACACACACTTTCCTAGTGACAAATTCCCCATGACGAATGTTCCGCTGTGACGAACCGGCCTATTGCCCTATGACGAATGCGCACATGACAAACAGGCCTACACCCGTCCTAGACGTCGTCTTTGACGTCGTCCTCTGGGACGTCATCCTCGACGTCGCCCTTGAAGTCGTCCTTGAGTCGTCTTAACGTCGTCTTCGACGTCGTCCTAGACGCCATCTTTGAAGTCGTCCATGTCCTCGTAACATGACGAACGCTAAAGCAATTCATAGACAACCGACAATAGTGGCTTCTGTTTCTTTTTTATGATCTGGTCAAGAAATTAATCGAGCAGCTGCAGGAAGCCCAGCTATTTTAAAGCTGTTTGTGACCAAGGGGCGAGGAACGTCACTTCGGCAAAGCGGCTACCACAGCAAAGGCTTTCTTTTTGGTCGATGCACGCAATATACATCCTTAGTGCTGAAGGAATCATCTACGCGCTCTTCACAAGCTCAGACTCACTAAAGCTCAAATGTGCAAACAAAGTTGACCGCTGTCACATTTACAAGATATAACTGCGCTCCTTGCAACCATTCTGGGTAACTGCTAGTCAAAACAAGTATTTTAAAACTGTGAGCAAACATTTTGCCGAGCTAATTTCAAAGGCACGCCTCGTGGGGCACATTCGTTTGGTTACTAGAATTTCTTTCAAATAGGAAATCTGCTTCTGCGAGGAAAACTGGAAAATGTTTGGTAACTTGCTAATACTCTTGTTTTGATATTCTGGCCATTTGATCTGCCTTAAACTCGGACCTGGAGGTTATTGTTTTGTTCATGGCGGAACACATTTCCCCAATGCCCTCCTCGCTCGTAAGAGGCCGCTTTGGAGGATGTATATATGCTTATGTGACATTCGTAAACACTCCGAATACTGCAAGATATTCATAAATATTGTCTGCGATATAAAATTCATTGCACAAAGTGTATATACTGTAAAATACTGGATGGGTGTAAAATATGTCTTCCGCATTTTCAATTGCCTGTTGAATAAAAACGCAAAAGCATTGAATATTATCTCTTTTTAAAGTTCGTGTCTCTATTGCGTGCGTTGAAAGGCACACAAGCCAACACTGAAACGTGGAAACCAGCGGCAAAGCAGCAGAAGCCTGGCAAAGCAACCGGCGAAGCGAGCAAAACTATTCGCAACTTTCAGCGGTCGTGGTACCGCGGTTAGAGTGCCTTCACACACAACCGCGGTTAGAGTAAGCCCGGTTCACACAGTTGCGTTTGACTGCGTTTGACTACGTTGCGGCAGCGAGACACCAGGACATCCCTGCTGCTTATATCGCGTGCCAAGAAGATTCCTTGAATTGGATTCCACGCTTCATACGAAGCACAGATGTGCCGGTGACTCGCTTTCGGTTCTCGCCGCAACGCAGTCAAACGCACTCAAACGCAAGTGTCTGAACCGGCCTTAACTGTATATGCTCCGCTCTGCAAGCAGAGGCTATACTCTAACCGCGGTGTGAGAGCAGCGCTCCCTAGCTTGTGGATGATCGGCTTCCGATCGAAGGTGCTTGCTTACCCCTTTCTCAACTTGGAAGGATCAGGCAGGGCTCTTTTAACGCTCGATCGTAGTGCACAAAATTAGAATCACCTACATGTTGCTGACCCAATCTCGTCCTGCTGTTCTACGACCATCATCCAGATGACAGCCATGTGGATGGATAAATGGATGAATCCGGCTGAGCCCTTTGGATCGGGCGTGTTGCGATAGGCCTTGGTCAAGGCCACGTCCTTCCTTCGCCTCCCCTTCTTGTTTACCCGGCGGGGTTTGGCCTTCCCATTGAACTTCGGCGACCGGCTGTCTGAGCCGTTGTGAACAGAACACGTCGCCCGGCGCCGTGTTGACGCCGCCACACCTGGGAGCGGAGCTGAGCTGAACTCTTCTCTCTGGCTGTAATCGCGCTGGCCCGAGGCGGGGGTCAGTCGATCCAGGAACCAGCTGCACTGCCGGGAGAGGATTCCGGGGGACGACGCCGGCGGCGGGACTTCCGGGCGAGTACGTTCAGTGGTTTTCGTCCGGCGCCACTTGCGGATTATCCCGCTAATCCTTTCCTGAGCCACGACGCCGCATAATGAGGGGATCATCTCCATCACGGTCAACGCCTCACGAGCTGACAGCGGACCCTTCGTCACCGGCTCCTGGCGCGGCTTATCGAGGTCAAGAGTGCCCCGGCGCCGGATTGGGAAGCCCGTCCGACGCTGCAGTGTGTGCGTGTATGTGCGTGCGTGCTCGAGAGCATGAGTGGGGGCGGGGCCTGTACATGACGTTCGTTGGCAGTTCGGCCACCATTGGCTGCCAACCGCTGGAGCACCTACAGCGACCCTATAAAATGAGCAACCGAGAGGTCGCAAAGTGTGCTCTCGGACGATGTAGAAACTTCTGTACATATGTAATTAAACAGAGTTTATCGTGAGACACCCTCCCGTCTCCTGATGTTCCTGCCTGGAGTCGGCCTGCGGTTCCTGTCCTGGCCTGGCCCTGCCTGAGTCTACCTGGGGAACTCCTCGGTCCCAACAGGCGGTAGCTTACGCCACCTAGCCATTTTGTCTTACCCTTTAAGCTTAGAATATTTAAATGTGAAAACTATATTCACTCCGTACTGAAAAGAAAGTGAGGCTATAAATCCCCCTTGCCATCAGTTAATAAGAAAATGCCTAGTTTTCTCTCGCTTTCTGCCACCATTCACTTAATCTTTGCTTGGTAATCTCTACTGTCTTGAAATTCACTTTTCCTTCGCTGTCTCTAAAACCCAATGACTTTATTAAATCTATGTTGTCTTCGGTAGGCATAGGGTGAAGCCCTTTACAAAAGAGTATCAAGTGCTCAGCCGTCTCGTCCTCCTCTCCACAAGCAGCGCACACTGTATCCATTTCCTGGTACTTCGCTCTGTATGTTCTGGTTCGCAAAACACCTGTCCTTGCCTCAAACAACAATGAGCTTCCCCTAGAATTGTCATAAATGCTTTCTTTGGCAATAACTGTTTTGTTTAATCTATAGCTTTCCAGAGCCGTCTTTGTCTGCATTCCCTCTAGCCACCGATCTCTTTCTGTGGCCTTAACCTTCTTCTTAACTGAGACCTGCTCTTCCGTAACCCCACTATAGCCTAAAAACTTTCCTCTTAATTTCCTAGTGTGCCGTCTCCACTTTGTGTCTATACTCCACATGTATAAATAGCTGAAAACCTTTCGTGCCCATTGCTCCCCATCCATTTGCCTCAACCGATCCTCATATTCTCTCTTGCTCACAGCTTCCCTGCCCTCAAATGACGCCCATCCCATGTCTCCTTGTACTCCGTGTTTTGGCGTTTTGCAATGTGCCCCCAAAGCCAGCCTACCTACTCCGCGCTGTTTTATTTCTAGTCTTGCATGCACTTCGGATTTCATGCATAGCACTGCGTTTCCAAAAGTCAAGCCAGCCACCATGACCCCTTTCCAAATCTCTCTCACCACCTCATACCTGTTGTAATTCCAAAGTTCTATTTTTCATTACAGCTGCATTTCTGTTGCCCTTACCTATTATATACTTTTCATACTCACTAAGATATTCTGCACCATCACATATCCATACTTCTAGATACTTGTATTTAGTAGCTCTCTCAACTGTAATATTCTGTATCTTCAGCCTCTCAACTTCATCACTGTTAAAAATCGTGACTGCTGATTTTTCACTATTGAATTCTAAACCTAATTCCTCTCCTTCCCTACCACAGATGCTCATTAATTCCTGCAAATCTATCCTGTTGTTAGCCATTAGTACGATATCATCCGCATACATCAATCCCGGTAAGGATTGCTGAATTTTTTGGCCTAGCTTACTGTACGAAAGGTCGAATCCAAGCCCACTCTTCTCTAGTCTGTCCTCCAATCCTCTCAGATACAACATAAACAGCAAAGGCGATAACGGGCACCCCTGCCTAAGGCCTCGTCCTATCTCTATTTTCCCCGTTGCCTTTCTTTCCCATGTTATAATCACCTTATTATCTTTGTAAATGTTATTTAATATTGCTGTTAGTCCTTCATCTGGGTTTAAGCTCTCCACTATGTCCCACAGATTCCTTTGGTTCACATTGTCATAGGCACCCTTGATATCCAGAAATGCCAGCCAGAGCTCTCTGTTTTCTTTTTGAGCTCTTTCTATACACTGTGTTAGAGTATATATATATATATATATATATATATATATATATATATATATATATATATATATATATATTACTCAATTATTCTTCACCCTTTCTCTGTTTCGCATTGATCAAACTGTATGTCTCTCGGCGACATGTTATAAAAGTGTCCCATCTTCTTTTTACTTCCGTTTCTGACTCCCCACTACGCTTGGAATGCCTGTGTTCTCTAGAGGCTTCCTGACGTTTTTGTATCGCTTGCTTCACTTCTTTGTCAGACCAGCTTTTTGGTCTATGTCCTTGCTTCTCCTTTCGTTTACTCTGAACTTTGTCTAGTTGCAGAACAAAAAGCCCAGTTAGGCTCTCATAGGTCCAATCTGTATACCGTTGCACTGAAACTGCTTCCTCTATTCTTTCCGCAACTATTTCCAACTCTTTGTCGCTGCAGAAAGTGTGCTTTGAATTATGTTGTCTAGTTTCTGCATTCACTTCTCTGGCAAAATTCAGCTTAATACGTTTGCGATCACTACGAAGACTTTTGGAACCTTCTTCATCTATCTTCATTACTTGTAACTTACCATATATTTTGTGTGGCATGAGTACGTAATCTATAGTTGAATGTAGATTGCCAGTTTCCCACGTTATGTGCCCGTCAGACTTCTGACTGGTATTACATAAAACTAAGTCATGCTTTTCCACCAGTTCTAGTAATATGCTTCCAGTTGAGTCCGTATACCCATCCAAACCCTCGATATGGGAATTCATGTCTCCCATAATAATTACTTCAGAGCCTTCCCCTCGCTCACTAATGTCTCTTGATATGCAATCAATAATTTTTCTGTTTTCCTCTTTAGCACCTGTCCCTGTCCACAAGTAAACAACTTCAAGGACTGTTGATTCCCAAGCGACGTTTCCTTTCAACCACAAGTGTTCGGCGCACTCCTTTCTGATCCTTTGAAAGTTCATGTTCTTCTTAATAAATGCTCCAATTCCACCTCCCTTCCTCGTTCCCTCCGTTCTGTTGCATTCTTCCCACACATAGTCAGGGTTGCAAGGTAGCTGCTCCATGTCTCCGAAATGTGTTTCCACAAACCCATACACCACTAAATCCTCCTTTCTTAGTTTCTCCTCCACTTTTTCCCATTTTAACCTATTTCTACCACCCTGCATGTTAATATATCCAGTGTCTGATTGCGCTGTTTGTTTATACCTGTTCTTACGTTTTCTCCTCTTTTTAACCCTGGGTGCCTCTCCTGACTTTGTTGGGTTTGCAGTTACTTCAGTGCCCCCAGGGCCCTCGGTCCCCCCTGTAGGCCGTGAAAGTTGCGATCCCAAGCACAATGGCGCTGCCCTACGGTTTCGGTTTCGCTGCACCGCCACGTTGATTTTAGTACAGCCTCCGGGCGCCAGGGGATTCCAATGGCGCTGTGGACGCCTTTCGCTTTTGTGCCCATGCGACGGGGGCAGAAAAGGTTTCGTGCGAGCTGTCCCGGGCGTTGCGGCCGAAAGGCAGCCGAAAACGGGTAGCAGTGCACCGCCTACAATCGCAGTCTATTTGATTTATCCTTCGTTCACTTGTCATTGTGGCAGTTTAAGCACACGGTGGTCTCTGCCATTCGCAGAACTGGGAAGCTCGCGCCGCCATTTCGAAGCAAGCTTCGGAGCGACGCGGGCCCGCAGCGGTCTATGAACACGGTTTGCTCAAACTCGTCTGCCAGTGATCACCTTTCACAAACCATACCAAGAAAATTTGAACTTTTTCTTTATTATTTCAGCGTCAATACTCTGCGCGAGACAAACACACACAACAAAAACAAAAAAAAAAACACACACACAAAAAAAGTGTTTCCTGAAAAGCTTCTGGAACGACGCGAAGCTCTAGAACCTATACAAACGCTGCACGCAGGAACGTACCGACTAATACTGGCACAAAAAGCACTGACTGCAAAGCGCATAATCTCGGAAAACGGGGTCTGCCTCGCTCTCCGGCCGTTGTGCTCGAGAGTCGGCAGCGAGAGCTCCGAGAAGCTTGGCACGAGCGCTCGCGCAGAAAGGTCTCTGGAAGCGGTGGACGGAGCAACACCACCTCAAGGCCTGCTCATGACGTCACCGGGACCCGCCACCCATAGAGTTATTACAATACACGCTAGAGGCTCAGCTGGCGCTAGTGTCTACGGGACTTCCGGTTGCAAATTGAAGCAGACAGCATGCAGTCTACTTTTCCAGCCTCCCTGTGTATTCCTATGGGAAAAAGCGCGTGAATTTTGTCTCTTCGCCGGAAAATAACATGAATAACTTTTGTTATTTCGGTTGTACCGGATAGTATGTACCTTTATTAATATTGTGGAAGTGTAATTGCTTGAGTTACAGCATTTTTTCTTTACCACTGAACGATGTTAAACTTCGCTATATTTCAGGCCGAAACCTCTGTTCCATGGCAGGTATATAGAAACGAGCGACGATTCTAAGCAAACTAACGATCGAAAGGAATGTAGAGTGTGTTCAAAGTTCGCCAGCATTCCGCTGGTTCTTATATATTGCTAATATGCCCGTTCTGTCACTATATGAAAATGACCCCGCCGTGCATCTTTACGAGTGGTTAAAAAAACGTTCGAAACGTAAAGGATAAAGTACGTGAACTACTAAAGGCGTGTTTTCTTATTATTTCCTTTGTCGGGCAATTTTTATCGGGCACCTGTTCCCTGGCTTCTCCCTATTTGCAAAGATTTGGAGCGTGCGGGTGATGATTTGAACCCAGAACAATTAAGCATCTTCGCACATATTCATGAGCAGAAAGAATAAAGCAGTACTTATTCATTGCAAATCGGACTATATTACGTGACTTTCAATTTATTTTGATCGTCTGCAAGCACAAGGAGTTACTTAACCAGTGTTACTTCGTAGTTCCTGTCGTCTCTCTTGGTTTTCCACATGTCCTTCGTTCGTTTGGCACGTATATACCCCATGCTGGAAAGCTTCGACGCCGTGTTCGCGCTAACAGTGTCCGACAGTGCACATAAATGCATGTACGAAGCGGTTTCAGCACCGTTTTTTATGTCAAGATTTTAAAATAAAAACGTCGTAACTGACCAATTATTTCGTCTGCGTGACTGGGAAATGTTCCAATGTGCCTAGTACGTACGAATTATTCGTGATATTTGCTCTTATAATCGAGCGCAGAGAGGAAATGCACTCGCTTTTTTCCATAGAAATGCATTACCGGAAGTCAATTTCCGACTGCTTGCTGTCTGCTTCAATTTGCAACAGCACACTAGCGCCAGTTGAACCTCTAGCGTACATTATAATATGCCGCCACCGAGCGACAAACAGGCCTCGACCGGAGGACGCGGCCAAACACCCGCGCATCTTGGCGTCGCCGCTCATTGGTGTACCATTCTTTCCCTCGTTGTGTACACTCCGTTTCATCGTACGTTCAAGCGAGACCAAGAGCTAATGGCTAAACAAACGTACACTAAAAACGCAACTATTTCTCGCCTCTCATTTGGGAGTTTTAGTAGATCGTTTTCAAAGGCTCTCTACCGCTAAGGGCGCGCGCTTCAGGTCATGCATCCAAGTGGCGAGCTCCCGATACAAATAGCGTGGCCTGAAAACACCACGTACTAAAACTCTCCGCTAAATCAGTTGGCAGACGCAGCGAAGTACGCTCTGACCCGCGCTTTTTGCCCAGCCCGACTGACTCCGTTGGTCCGTGACGTTGGAGGCGCTCGGAGTTACATTGAGAACCCCTGCATTGATACGTTTTAGAGTTCCAAATGATTAGAAAACGCGTAATATAGCAAACAAACAAACATTTGTAAAAACAAATGTTTGGTGTGAGAAAGAGTTGGTTCAAGATCCGCGTCCACACCGGGTTCCTCCCTGATTCTTGTTTTCACGACGTAATTGGCGAAGGCATTTACCAAAAAAACATTGAGACATCGCGAGTAGCCTGTCTGTAAGAATTAATACGGGTTTTCATCAAATATATTTTTTTTTACGACAACTGCGAACGCACCACGCTGCTCAGTCGAAAATATAAAAATTCGGAGCCCAGAAGTGTATAAGACGAGGCATCGGCCGTCTCCCACTTTTCTTATTTTGAACATGGCGGCGCTCGGCGGCGATGCCGGGGGCGTTGAGAGGAATACGGGCGATAGAAAAGTCGGCGAAGGCTCGGACGAGTTGTTCTTTTCGATGCCGGATAGCCTCTCGAATTTCCAGAGAGCATTAGTCGAGATATCGAGAAGTTTAGGATATCCTTAGTGTCGGTCATCAAATTCTGAAACGCGTCATTTTCCTTTTTATCTACTTCAAAAAATGAAAGTCGCTTACAACTCCCCGTAACGCCGAATGAGAGTGCAGCTCTTGAGGAGGAGGAAGAGGAAAGGGTACTCAGGGGAGGTTATGCACCTCCTCCTCCCCTCCTCCTCATCCTGCCTGCTACTCCTCCCTCCGAGCGGCGTCGGCGTCGCCGTGGGCGTAACCGTGAGGTCACATGACGTCACGTGACCTCAGGGGGTCACGTGACCCCGCGAGGACGTTTTGGCACGGTGCCGAAACGTCGCCGCGGTTACGCCGACGGCGATGCCACGCAAGCCGGAAACGGGCGCCTAAGAGCTCTGTTCTAAAATCGTATGATACTCACTAATTAGAACGCTTCTATAAGAAAAAAAAAAAGGCTCCAGGTACACCAAAGCACTCCTTATGAGTTGTGAATGCGAAAGCATAAATGTCGTTCTTCCGCTCCCTTATTTCGTCTGCGGCGTACACATCGCGACACTGTTAGCGCGAACACGACATCGGCGCATTTTCGCATTTTACTTCTAAACAGTATTAGCGAGCACGATATTTCATTGCTTACATTATAGAACTAAATGAGCTCTTTTCGTAGCAATAAGAACTTGGGTGACATCCTTTGGTTTCAAAGAAAAAAACTGGAAAAACCGGCGATCGCTTGTTCGCGCTAACAGTGTCGCGCTCTGTACTTGCGTCGGCGGCCGAGCGCGCGCTCTCCTCGCCGCTCTGACCTTGGGCGTATACCCGCTGCCTCGCTCGGCGGCCAGTCGCTTCGTGTTACCGGCGCGCTGGCGGCGCGGACACGCAGCGCCATAGGGTGGCGGTCGTTGAAACTGAAGCCATCAGGGCTTTGGGATCGGGAAACTAGGAACCACGTGGCACGGCTTTTCGCGTGACTTCAAAGCTGGGAGCCATCAAATCGCGGCTTCACTCGGAAAAAATGAGTTTAGGTGCCGTTTGGCGCGGCTTCAAAGCTGATGACGTCGGCTCGCTCCATGAAGCAGTTAATGCATTAAAAAAATCAGACTCAAAGTGACGCGTCGTCTTCACGCGGGTGATAGACCATGTGGAAAGCAGACAGTGAAGTAGGCGGGCGTCTGACCGGTTGGCAGACTGCGAGCGCTCGTGATTGCCGTGATCAATGAGAGAGAAAACGTTCAAGGACACTTCCTGCTTGAAATCTCCAAAGAGGCAAAGAGTCAGGTCAACTCAGTTACGGAACCGCCCATAGACGCTGCCCCCTACCTCTCACCCCATGGTCCGCCTCCCGTCGTTCGATGCGTCACCGTTTTGCGGACGGCTGCTACGGTAACTGCAGTGTATTCTATGTAAGGCATGTGTTTTGAAGCACACCGTCTAGATGGCGGTTCACCGTACTTTAGGGAATCAGTTTCGAAACGAAATTTGTGGTAGCACTCCAAACAACGGGAGGCGAACTGGAGGGGGAGGAGGGAACTCCCCCTTCTTCATAGTTGCACTTTGGTGAGCTCGGTGACAGGTGAAGGGTCGGGAAGCTCTTCCCAGCTCTTTCCATATGAGCAGAGCAAACGCTGAAGAGGAGGCGACCTCCTCTCAACCATTCGCTCTTCTAAAGATTCGGGAGGGAGTTTCGAGGGAGGCTTTCTGAAGATCTGTTTTTCTCCGCAAATACGCAGTTTAAAATATTTAGGGCGATGCACGAGGATCGTATTTCGGTGGTTCGCAACAATAAAAAGAAATATCAATGCTTGGGTTGTCAGTGCAAGGTGAAACGAAGCATAGCAAGTATTTTTCTTCCCGCGAGAGGCTGCCCAAAAGCGGAGAAAAGCTCCGTGCTCGGAACGATCACTCGGCGCACAGACATGCCGTTGATTCGAGGCCTAGCTCATTTCTGCGACGTCATCGAGCTAATGCCCGTCTGCGAGCTGACGTCGCCTTGTTCCTTACGTGTCCACACCAGGCGGCCAACAGGAGGTGTTACAGCTAGGGCAACGTAAGATGCTATCGGGTTTTGTAGGTCCGGAGCATGGAGTGAAGAAAGTGTTCGGCTGGCGCCGACTGAACACCAGTGCCCGCGGCACGCATGCCGCGCTGGCCACCGGCAGGCCACGCGGATCGTTGTGCAGGAGGCTGCGGGGGACCCTGGCTTTCTGGGCGGATTGCGGGCAGTTCTCTGTCGACGGTCGGCTAGGGGTCCGAGGACGGCTCTCGGTGACGGACGCCCGCGGGAGCCTGGGGGTGGTGGCAGCGGACCGTCCAGTCGGCCAGCGGGTTCTCCCGGCACACGGCCGCCACGTTGGTACCGTGCTCCAGCCGACGCCAGCCTGCGCACCCGACACAGTCAAGATCCGTCTCGTCGTTAGCTCTGGCCTCGCCAAGTATCCCCCTCCCTCGAACAATTTCTAATGGATTGCAGTGGCAATTACCTTACCGCCATAGTTGTTCCGGCGAACACTCGCAAAAATGAATAAGAAAGGGTGGCTGAGAAAAATAAAAAGGAACTCTTCTCGGGAACAAACTGCCAGCCACGGCGTGAGTTCCGGCAATAACGCTAGCCATCAACCACAACGCCATCATCATTCGCGCCGACAGTCAAACTTGGCCGCTAACCAACTTGTTTGATGCGCCGACAAACTGAGGGAGAGAAGGAGACGAGAGGGGACGTCAAAATGCCCAGCTCCGGTTCGAATGGTTCGTGGGTATGCAGCCTTTGTCTCCACCGCGCTCGTCGAACGCCTTCGAACGCGAGAGCCGAACGCCAAAAGCCATCGTTCCGCGTTCTTAAAAAAACACTTAAGTAAAAAAAAAACGAAAAATTAAAGGGCATTATTGGGACACATTTTTTTTTCATAGTTTTTGCAGGAAAGGTTTTTTCTTTCTTTTTCTTTTCGGTGCAATATTTACGCGAGGTTACGGCCCGTTCTAAGCCCCGCCCACCCATCAGTGGCCCCGCCCATTACTACTGGATTGGCTTGGCTGCTCGACCGAACATGCTGGGAAGCGTATTGTCTCCCTTTCCCCGACATTTGGTGCGTCCAGTCTGGAAGTCTGACACCGCCTGCTAGTCGTGCGAGCAGACGCCCAGCAGCCTCCGGCATCGTCTGCTATTCCACACCACCGTCTGTCGTCGTCTGCAATGGACAGACGCGGACATGAAAGCTGCGAGTGGGCGTCCGTTTTCGCCTCCGTCTGCTATTCCGCCCCCGTCTAAAAACGTCTGCAACGCTGGCAAGACGCGACCATGAAGGCGGCGTTCTAGCGTTCCATCATGCACGAGCCGCGGTCCAATACAAGCGTCTGTCAGCGTCTGTCGATGTGTGGCGAAAAGCAACCGAGAGGACTAAAAAAAAAGAAAAATATGCAGTCGTTCTAGCTTTTCTGTTCTGGTTAGTTCTTTCGCATGGCATCTGCGAGCAAGGTGGATGAGCATCATGAAGCTCAACTAAAATGCGACCTAAAAATATTCGTATTGGCAGGCCAGGTGCACTGCAAAATGTAGAGTTACTTTACTTTCGAAGCAAACTGGCGGAAACACACCTGGACAAAATTGATGCGAGCCGAACGCCCGGTTGCATCCATCCAGATCATTCGCAAATTCTTACCTGCGTACAACGTTATTAAACCACTCAGTTGGGAAACTGCCATAGAGACTGCTCTGAGAAAGTGGCCCTGATCTGTCCTCGAGCACCGAGCTAATGGCGAACACAACGCCGCCATTTCTCCTGCAGCGGCCACTCGGGGAACCGCACGTCACTTCTATTTTGGCTTTAATCGGCCATTTTGGCGCCGAAACAGATACAGTGGAAGAGGTGACAGGGGCGCCACCCCCGTCCCCTCAGCGGACACGCCGCGTCTTACTACCGAAGTTAAAATGCACCTAGGTCGGGACGCGCTACCTGAAAGCACCGCTGAGGCATGGTTGTATAAAAACAATATTAATTGTGCCGCAAAACCTTGCAAACTAAAGATTTTAAAAACATCACGCGCCCTTCATTTTGTACTAAACTCCAATAAATTTCACACAAAAAGAGTCTTTTCCGTTTGTTTTTACGCAAAAACATGCTTTCTAAAAGCTCAAGGTGACCACAGTACAGACAAATGATAAAGAGTGGACCTGTTGTCGTATTTAGCTCGGTCTCGGTGGACGCCAGCGGCCCAGGTTTCGACGGCGAGTTTCCCAACTGAGTGTTTTAGTAACGTTGCATGCGTAGGTATCTTCTCGGTCTTGAAACCATAGTTGCCATCAGAACGGTCGCACAATTCCCAAAGCAGCGGGGGCGCTTTTCCGAAAACCAATATTTTTAATCATCATCAACACGCTCAAAGGAACAAATCAAGTCAGATCAACCAACATAGTTAAAGTGGGACGCTAGGCTTAGCCCAGTACCGCTACCGCCTGCTATGAACCCGAGCACCCGCACTGCGCCAACAGCGCTTCCGAATGCGGGTACTTGCGACAGTTGGTGTCTGCAAACTAGATCGGTTGAGGAGATCTTCGTCTAAACACCTCAATGAACGCAGAAAGACTCGCACTCAATAAAATAGACGAGGTCGACGAGCTGCTCTCGTTGAGCGCTCCGCAGAAAGCCGGCAGTCATGTTTGTTATCGTTGGCAACCGAAGCGGAAAGGCAATCTCGGGATATTCTTGAAAACAATACTGATTCTATCTACTGGGAGTCCCAAGTAGCGGCCAGGCTCTTTACATCGACCGCAAAATTCGGTTTCTTAACCTGTCGCGCTACGATTTCGTGCAGCGTTGCCCACAGATGGTGCATTTGTTTTATGTAAAATTTGCAAAGAGCAAACTTAATTGAGGAACAAGTAAAGAAGGAAAAAGGCTTAGCTCCAATGGAAACGCAGCCAAGCCACCGGTCTACAAACAATACGGCGCCGTTTCGCACAGAACACAAGAGATGGCGCAAGCGGTCGCGACGCCAACTGCTGCCAACGAAAGAGCAACGGCGCCGAGAGCCGGCGTCATTAGCAGACGATATTTTCGACTCAAAAGCGGCGCGCGTTCCACAGGCGGCCAAAAAGAGGCGCGGTAACAACAAGGAACTGCAAAGCAGACGACCACAAATGAAACAGTTAAAATAACCTGACAAATCAATTTTTAAACGATTATGTGTCTATTCATTGTGTTTCATTAGTACGGATGATAAAATAATGCATTTGCAACTGATTTGAAAAAAGCTCGCGCCGCTTTTGAGTCGAAAAGATCGTCTGCTAAAAACGTCAGCTCTCGGCAGGCCGATGCTCGGTCATTGGCGGCAGTTGGCGTCGCGATCGCTTACGCCATCTCTTGTCTCCCGTGCGAGGCGGCGCCGTATTGTTTGAAGACCGGTGGCTTCGCTGCGTTTCCATAAGAGCTAAGCCTTTTTCTTTCTTTACTTTTTCTTCAGGTAAATTCGTTCTTTGCAAATTTTATATAAAAAAATGCACCATCTGTGGGCAACGCTGTACAAAGTCGTAGCGCGATGGTTAAGAAACCGAATATTGCGGTCGATGTAAAGAGCCTGGCCGCTACTTGGGACACCCGGTAGATTATTTGTTTCTCAAACATAAAAATACTTTTACGGCGCACAGAGACAATTTTACAGCCAACGTTTCCCACCTCAATCATCTCCAACCAACGAGAGCCTAGAAAGGGTTCTTGGTACGCACAAGGCGGGGCCTAGAGCGGGGCTATCCCCACTAAATTGCCTTAAACGGCGTAAATATAAAAAAAAAGTGGGAGACGACCGGACTCACCGATGTATCCGCCGACCTCGTAAAGCCAGTGGTGCTGCAGGAACGTCGCCAAGGTGTCGTCCGAGTGGGCCCTGGACTGCTCGGACGAAGGCCTCCTGGAGCCGGACAGAGCGCTCGATCAGGCCACCGCTCGGGGTGAGCGGCAAGCCACGAAGCCAGCCACACGCTCGCCTGGTTCGGAACGTCCCGCGACTCTTCCAACAGCTCCCAGATAAGAAAGCATTTTCGCCTGAAGAACACGGGGCGAGTTCTCCCAAGGCGAGTTGTGGCAGAACGCCGACGCAGCCCTTGTGCCCCCTCTGAGTGACGCCCGAAGAAAAAACGGCTCGCTAAGGTTCGCTTGAGGCCGAGACCCGTTCTTTTTCGCGCGCACATTTGCAAGGCCTTCAGGCCCAGCCAACTTTTGCCACCTCTCAGAAATGCGTCTGCTCTCCCGCACATTGGGAAAGCGCTGACGCTCGGCGAATGGCTGAAAAGAACCGCCATGAGCGGTTTCTTGCAGCCATCTCTGAAGCCGGGCAATGGAAGCAGGAGGAGCGTACCCTGCGTTGACGATGTCCTTCTTGCGGGACTCGAAGTGCATGGCGAGGAAGAGCTCGCCCACCACGCTGCCGGCCGTCGTGGCGTCGCTCAGCTTGACCGGGTACATGGCCGCCTGCTCCGAGTCGTGCTCCAGCCGCACCCGCACCACGTCCGCCTGCATCACCTTCCTTTTGACCCACTGCCTACCGCGCCTTCATTCTTGCAACGAGGAGCAATATACACGTTCCGGACTTCTCTCACTGTTGTCTGCTACTCTTAGGTGCCCGTTTCCGGGTTTCGCGGCGGCGGTGTAACCGCGCTAAATTTAGCGGGAAAATTGACGTCACGTGACCTCAACACCAATTCAATTCCCCACTACATTTAGCGGGGAATAGAATTGGTGCTGAGGTCACGTGACGTCAACTTTCCCACTAAATCTGGCGGAGAAACTAAATTTGTTCATAAGTGGTGTGACACCACGTCACTTTCCCCGCTAAATTTAGCGGGGAAACTGAATTGGTGTTGAGGTCACGTGGCGTCAATTTTTCAGCTAAATTTAACGGGGAAACTGTGGGAGGAGGGGACGATATGGAGGAGGGGAGGGTACGCAGGAAGAGGAGAAAAGGAGAAGGTTGAGGAGAGAGGAGGAGGGCTATACCTTCCCCTCCTCCTTCTCAAGAGTTGCGCTCTAATTTCGCATTAGTGGCATTTGTAAACGGCTTTCATTTCTTTTCCTCTCCTTCTCTCCCGGCCTTCAACCCTGGCTCTGAGGATAAGTAGGTAAATGAAAACGGCGTTCCCTCCCTTTGGGATGCCGTCGTCTGGCAGAGCGGACATTACTCGGGCAAAAGAGAGGCGTGCCCATCGCTTCAACAGGTGCTCCCTGCAGTGAGAAACGCCGAGCTGGCGGCCCTTAGCCAGCGGGAGAACTCACGTCGCCGGCGTCCCGGGCCGCGAACCAGGAGGGCCGCTCTTTCCTCTTCTTTTTCTGCGGGAAGAGTCATCACAAAGCCTCGCAAATTTCATTCTGGCGCAGCAGAAAATAGTGCGCAGTGACGCGCGCAAAAGATACAATCGAGCGGGCGAGTCCGCAACTTATACAGGCTGTTTCACGAAGGCAATATCGCTCCTGCGAAAAGTACGCATCGCGCAGAAAAAAAGCTGACGTAATATTGGTCTCTGCCCAAGGGCCTATCTACGATCATTAATAACGTTCGCTATAATTAGGTTTTTTTACTACTTTTAAGCGATTATATTTTAATTTGTAAATCGAAGGGTTTCGATAAGACACTTTCTGGCCATCATCCATTCAGTCGGCGCCGCTCACGAGGCCCGCGCAGTATTTCACGGTGTTCCAAAAAAGCACGCAATTTAGACGTGTTCTCGGTGTCCCATCGGAGCGCGTTTCGGGGCCAGCGGTTCTCGTGGCCAAAACGTGCAACCACAGCCTCCTTCGTAGGAGAGAAGGAAGCGCGAACCGGCGAAATTAAACGCTGCGCTGTTCCAGTCACATTGCGAGAAAACCCTCCGTCACGCGAAGAATGCGCGCACTTCGCTTTGGGCACGGGGGAGTACGACCGCGGGACCGGAGCCAACAGATGTGTTCCAATAGGAAACCCAGAAAAGCGTCCAAATTGAGCTTTTTTTCCGGAACATGGTAAAATGCTGCGCGTGCCTCATATTTATATAAAGTGCGCCGATTTAGTGGTTTTCGATTATGCCCGGGAATTGTTTTTAACGAAACCCTACCATTAAGTATACAAATTGAAGACTTAATTACGAGGAAGAGGTTAAGAGCCTACTTATATCGAGCATCGTAACTTTTTGAAATCTGCACTTTTGAAGATACAGTTTGTCGTCCGGGATCGGGCGCTTACCCCCTCCCTCTTTCAAGGTACCCAATTCGTCGAAATCCAACGAAATGGCGCCACCCTGAGTACGGTCTCTACTTGGATGGACCGAGCGCCTCATGGGAGCCGATTGCTACCATGTCACGTGACTACGCACGTCGTAGCCTCGGCGGCGGACAAGTGGAGCAGCTACGTGCCTTGTTCTCCTTGAGCTGCTTCTTGTCCAGCTCCATCCGGTACGCCATCCGGACCTGGCTCAGCAACTGCGACGGAATCTGACGCCGAACGGTTAGCACCGGCTCGGTCAACACGCGCCTGTCGACCATTGGCTACGCTGCCTGGAACCACTGCGATCAACACTCGCGAAATTCCTTCTTTTCTTCTTTTTTAATATACGTCGTGAAACGTCCCTCTCTGGAGGAGTGCTTTTTCCTTACCCGTGGGTGCGCTGCGGCGAAGCCGGATACGCAACGTCGCGATGCCGCCGTTCCAGCTTCGCAGCAGTAGGCCAGTGCGCGGTTAGAAGCGCACTCAACGAAGCTAACCCATTCGCCAGCAGAAGAGACCACCAAGATATTTTGTACTGCCAGTGTTTGATACAGAGATCAAACCGAATAGTACGTAGTTTGAGGCAATCTTCGAAAGTTTACAAAAAAAAAAATCGCTTCATCCTACCCAAACAATCCGACCGCATAGCGAGGCCCGAATGTAGGATATTTTCGATATAGTTATAAAGTGAAATTAAAGGGTGACTCCGGTCAAACGTGGAACCGAAATAAATGACTGTTGCCGATTTACGCTGACACTAGCTGCCAAAATATTACGCAAATGGGAAACCGCGATCCCTAAAACCGATATTAAAATGCTTCCACCGGGTTCTCAGCGGTCCTTCAACGGATTGGCTGTTTGTCAGGCGACCTTGTGCCCGGATGTCATCTTCGAACTCAAAGAGGTTACGTGTTCGTACTTCTAATTTTTTCGCCGTGTTTTTCTGATGCGTTTTGAGCCGTCCCAGCGGACGACTTCTGCATGTTACGTGATGTCTTAACGGCCGACGTATGTAAGTGCTCCCCGGCGATGGCGCACGAAGATGATTGACTCCTCGCTCGCTCAAGCGCGTCGTGGTGCCGAAGTGCAAGGCGCCCGAGGGGCTGGCACCGTTGTGCGAGTCCGAGCACACCTTACTGCGGGTTGCGCAAGCAACCCGCGGAGCCACCCGAACGTGCGTTTTCGCCGGTTCCCCAAAACTCCAAGTTGAGGAAGGTGTGGGTCGACGCCATTCGTCAAAAATATTCCGGAAGGCCGTGGACTCGGAAACCCAGATCGAAGCTCCGCTCGGAATAGCCATATAGCTGAGTCCGCGGCTGCTCATCGAGCACTGACGGCGAGCTCGCACACTATCTTTGGCAACCCGCATTCCACAGCACGGAGATTGCCTAGCAGCCCATAGGTGCGAGCTCGTCCTGAGCGTGCGCAGGGAATAGCGCATTCAAATATGGCCTCCGGTGAATATACTTCGCGCCGGACAGCTATACACCTGATGTTCGACGGCCTCCTACTGCAGCAAGTGTGAGTCACGGGGGTGGTATACAAAATCCCCGTTACGCGTGGAAAGTCCTACGTAGGGCAAACGGAAGATGTGCGAATGACCGACTAAGGAAGCACAATTTCGAGACGGATGATGGGGCCAATTTACCTGAACACTGCAGCAAGTGTGAGTCACGGGGGTGGTATACAAAATCCCCGTTACGCGTGGAAAGTCCTACGTAGGGCAAACGGAAGATGTGCGAATGACCGACTAAGGAAGCACAATTTCGAGACGGATGATGGGGCCAATTTACCTGAACACTGCAGCAAGTGTGAGTCACGGGGGTGGTATACAAAATCCCCGTTACGCGTGGAAAGTCCTACGTAGGGCAAACGGAAGATGTGCGAATGACCGACTAAGGAAGCACAATTTCGAGACGGATGATGGGGCCAATTTACCTGAACACTGCAGCAAGTGTGAGTCACGGGGGTGGTATACAAAATCCCCGTTACGCGTGGAAAGTCCTACGTAGGGCAAACGGGAAGATGTGCGAATGACCGACTAAGGAAGCACAATTTCGAGACGGATGATGGGGCCAATTTACCTGAACACTGCAGCAAGTGTGAGTCACGGGGGTGGTATACAAAATCCCCGTTACGCGTGGAAAGTCCTACGTAGGGCAAACGGGAAGATGTGCGAATGACCGACTAAGGAAGCACAATTTCGAGACGGATGATGGGGCCAATTTACCTGAACACTGCAGCAAGTGTGAGTCACGGGGGTGGTATACAAAATCCCCGTTACGCGTGGAAAGTCCTACGTAGGGCAAACGGGAAGATGTGCGAATGACCGACTAAGGAAGCACAATTTCGAGACGGATGATGGGGCCAATTTACCTGAACACTGCAGCAAGTGTGAGTCACGGGGGTGGTATACAAAATCCCCGTTACGCGTGGAAAGTCCTACGTAGGGCAAACGGGAAGATGTGCGAATGACCGACTAAGGAAGCACAATTTCGAGACGGATGATGGGGCCAATTTACCTGAACACTGCAGCAAGTGTGAGTCACGGGGGTGGTATACAAAATCCCCGTTACGCGTGGAAAGTCCTACGTAGGGCAAACGGGAAGATGTGCGAATGACCGACTAAGGAAGCACAATTTCGAGACGGATGATGGGGCCAATTTACCTGAACACTGCAGCAAGTGTGAGTCACGGGGGTGGTATACAAAATCCCCGTTACGCGTGGAAAGTCCTACGTAGGGCAAACGGGAAGATGTGCGAATGACCGACTAAGGAAGCACAATTTCGAGACGGATGATGGGGCCAATTTACCTGAACACTGCAGCAAGTGTGAGTCACGGGGGTGGTATACAAAATCCCCGTTACGCGTGGAAAGTCCTACGTAGGGCAAACGGGAAGATGTGCGAATGACCGACTAAGGAAGCACAATTTCGAGACGGATGATGGGGCCAATTTACCTGAACACTGCAGCAAGTGTGAGTCACGGGGGTGGTATACAAAATCCCCGTTACGCGTGGAAAGTCCTACGTAGGGCAAACGGGAAGATGTGCGAATGACCGACTAAGGAAGCACAATTTCGAGACGGATGATGGGGCCAATTTACCTGAACACTGCAGCAAGTGTGAGTCACGGGGGTGGTATACAAAATCCCCGTTACGCGTGGAAAGTCCTACGTAGGGCAAACGGGAAGATGTGCGAATGACCGACTAAGGAAGCACAATTTCGAGACGGATGATGGGGCCAATTTACCTGAACACTGCAGCAAGTGTGAGTCACGGGGGTGGTATACAAAATCCCCGTTACGCGTGGAAAGTCCTACGTAGGGCAAACGGGAAGATGTGCGAATGACCGACTAAGGAAGCACAATTTCGAGACGGATGATGGGGCCAATTTACCTGAACACTGCAGCAAGTGTGAGTCACGGGGGTGGTATACAAAATCCCCGTTACGCGTGGAAAGTCCTACGTAGGGCAAACGGGAAGATGTGCGAATGACCGACTAAGGAAGCACAATTTCGAGACGGATGATGGGGCCAATTTACCTGAACACTGCAGCAAGTGTGAGTCACGGGGGTGGTATACAAAATCCCCGTTACGCGTGGAAAGTCCTACGTAGGGCAAACGGGAAGATGTGCGAATGACCGACTAAGGAAGCACAATTTCGAGACGGATGATGGGGCCAATTTACCTGAACACTGCAGCAAGTGTGAGTCACGGGGGTGGTATACAAAATCCCCGTTACGCGTGGAAAGTCCTACGTAGGGCAAACGGGAAGATGTGCGAATGACCGACTAAGGAAGCACAATTTCGAGACGGATGATGGGGCCAATTTACCTGAACACTGCAGCAAGTGTGAGTCACGGGGGTGGTATACAAAATCCCCGTTACGCGTGGAAAGTCCTACGTAGGGCAAACGGGAAGATGTGCGAATGACCGACTAAGGAAGCACAATTTCGAGACGGATGATGGGGCCAATTTACCTGAACACTGCAGCAAGTGTGAGTCACGGGGGTGGTATACAAAATCCCCGTTACGCGTGGAAAGTCCTACGTAGGGCAAACGGGAAGATGTGCGAATGACCGACTAAGGAAGCACAATTTCGAGACGGATGATGGGGCCAATTTACCTGAACACTGCAGCAAGTGTGAGTCACGGGGGTGGTATACAAAATCCCCGTTACGCGTGGAAAGTCCTACGTAGGGCAAACGGGAAGATGTGCGAATGACCGACTAAGGAAGCACAATTTCGAGACGGATGATGGGGCCAATTTACCTGAACACTGCAGCAAGTGTGAGTCACGGGGGTGGTATACAAAATCCCCGTTACGCGTGGAAAGTCCTACGTAGGGCAAACGGGAAGATGTGCGAATGACCGACTAAGGAAGCACAATTTCGAGACGGATGATGGGGCCAATTTACCTGAACACTGCAGCAAGTGTGAGTCACGGGGGTGGTATACAAAATCCCCGTTACGCGTGGAAAGTCCTACGTAGGGCAAACGGGAAGATGTGCGAATGACCGACTAAGGAAGCACAATTTCGAGACGGATGATGGGGCCAATTTACCTGAACACTGCAGCAAGTGTGAGTCACGGGGTGGTATACAAAATCCCCGTTACGCGTGGAAAGTCCTACGTAGGGCAAACGGAAGATGTGCGAATGACCGACTAAGGAAGCACAATTTCGAGACGGATGATGGGGCCAATTTACCTGAACACTGCAGCAAGTGTGAGTCACGGGGTGGTATACAAAATCCCCGTTACGCGTGGAAAGTCCTACGTAGGGCAAACGGGAAGATGTGCGAATGACCGACTAAGGAAGCACAATTTCGAGACGGATGATGGGGCCAATTTACCTGAACACTGCAGCAAGTGTGAGTCACGGGGGTGGTATACAAAATCCCCGTTACGCGTGGAAAGTCCTACGTAGGGCAAACGGGAAGATGTGCGAATGACCGACTAAGGAAGCACAATTTCGAGACGGATGATGGGGCCAATTTAACCTGAACACTGCAGCAAGTGTGAGTCACGGGGGTGGTATACAAATCCCCGTTACGCGTGGAAAGTCCTACGTAGGGCAAACGGGAAGATGTGCGAATGACCGACTAAGGAAGCACAATTTCGAGACGGATGATGGGGCCAATTTACCTGAACAGTGTACCGCAAGGTGTCGGGGCGGTCAGAAAGGAGGCATCGAGCTACGTCACTAAAAGTGGGTTAACCGGAAGTCGCGTGAGTTTCACTCCTCGTGCTCTCCGCGACCGTGCCTAAGACTTTTTTTCTTTTTATTATTCTGCTCTTCGTACGAGCGATCGTAGAAAACGAAGTTTCAGTTCCACTAGCTCTTTATCCTGCACCGTTGGTTAGTTTGCGTGCTGTAAATTTGAGGACGAAGAGTCAGTGGATCGACGTGATGGAGGTCAATGATGAAAGCGTTGCGAGTACAAGCCAGTGTACGAGTGCATGCCGTCAGTCCGATAATACAGGGCTATACTGGGCGCAAAACAACCTATCAAGTTTTGAAAAAAAAAAAAAGTTTAGAACGCTCGCAGAAATTAGGATTGCTAGCATACGACACGCCCGATCGCATTGCTGAAGGTTGAGACACCGAGGTCGTTGAATCATCGGATACTCTCCAGGCTGTAGATGCCTGCCGTCTAAAGAATACGAACTGGTGAGTGACCAAGTACAAGTAAACGTCGAGCACAAAGTACGTATTTTGTCTAGAGCATGAGTAGAACTTGTTTACTGGGTGCTCATGCGGCCGTTGTATGTCTCTCAGAAATGCATGCAGTGTGATCTCTTCTTCAGTTGCTGAAATACCGGGACAGTCCCTCACACAGCACCTCTCCGCTTCTTCTACCTTTACAGCAACATTAAGCGATGAAAAGCAAATAAAAGAAACCTTGTCTGCTTGGATCGCTCGTGGAGGTGCGGAGAATAACAAAAATATAAAAAAATATTACACGCGCTCGCGGTAAGCACGAGGAGGGATACAACTCACGTGACTTCCGGCGATGCCTCCCTTCTGACCGCCCCGACACCTTGCGGTACACTGTTACGTCACAGTGCACGGCGGGAACTTTGAATTGGGCCTCGTATTTCTATTTTTTATAAAAAAACTAAGCAACTCTATAGTGAAACAATTTTTTTGTAATGTCCTGATATGCCATTGCAACGTTTAGCATGAAAAAAAAATTTTTTTTTGGCGTGTCAGAGGCCCTTTAAGTGTCTGTGCCGAATTTCCTTTTGTATTCTTTTGCCAAATCCCCTCAGACACATGTATAAGGAATAAGGATTATTTTTTATTATTGACTCAGGCACACTTGTTGTCGTAATATTATTTTTATTTTTACAACATGTACACGTGAGAACCGCCAAGCTGTCCAGATCATCCAAAGTACAGTGTGTCTTCACATTCCTATGACCATCTGCGCGTTCACGTTCAAAAGGCAAAACACCGTAGACCGTCTTCTCTAGTCAATGACAACGAACCGTAAACCACATGAAGGTGCATGCACGCTGTCTTCACGATAATTGAGAAATTGACAGATAAAAACAACTAATCAACCGACCTTTACAGTTTCAAACATCTCTCGTATTAGCGGGTCGCCACTCTGCGCCAACCACAGTCTTGGCAGGGAATGCCGAGGTGGCCAGAGACATAAAGGCCTGTTCACACATACAGCGGAGCGCTAAGTTAGCGCTACGTGAGCGCTCCAAGGAGCGCTTATGTGGCGCTTCTAGCGCGTGACTTCGTTCTAATATAGCGCGTGATTAGCGCTTCAGTAGCGCCTTGTTAGCGCTCCAGTAGCGCTTCTGTAGCGCCGTGTTAAGGCCGGTTCCCACATGCAGCGAAGCGCTAATGTAGCGCTGCTCACGTGCCGTCAGCTCTTTATCGTCTGCCATGAGCAACAGTGTTGACGGTGCGGTACAAAGCTGGTGAACGCTCCCACCAGCGCGCGCTTAGCGCGAGGTAAGCGCTATGCTTGTAGCGCTCCGCTGCATGTGTGAACAGGCCTTCAGCGCTTCAGTAGCGCTTATTGTACCGCGGTGCTGCGGATTAGCACGTGCACTGCGGTTCCGGTTCCTGTGGTTGGGTGTGCATCAGCAGCACCATAGAGGATATGTGGGAAGCGTAAATAGAAATGCGACAAATGGTCTTACATACGCGATTAGTGCATATGTGTATGGACGGCTTAACGCCAGAAAGAGCCTTCTGGGTGCGCGGAATCTTTCGCCACCGAGATACCGACGGGTACCCGGCGAACCTTGTTCCTAGGCTGAGGGACCGAGACACAGAGCTTTTTCGAAGGCGATTATTTTTAGCTGCGTGTCTTTGAAACCGGAGTCATGCATATCGAATAGAAAGCGATGAGGTCGTACCCATCAATCAACTATAGTCGCTCAAAGTCCATGACTCTGGACCGCCTGCCGACCCTTTGTGGAGAGCGGCTCTTTTACTTTCTCTTCTTTCAATGCCAAAGAAAAACAACAACAAAGGAATCGCCGTGCACGCGCTGTTCCGCAGCAGCAAGCACGGCACAGGGAGCGTGAGAGCGCTAACAAAGCGCTTCTGTAGTGCTAACAGAGCGCTAACAAAGCGCTTCTGAAGCGCTTCTGAAGCGCTAACAGAGCGCTAACAAAGCGCTTCTGTAGCGCTAACAGAGCGCTACTGAAGCGCTAACCGAGCTTTACATCACGCGCTAGGAAGCGCCACATGAGCGCTCCTTGGAGCGCTAACGTAGCGCTCCGCTGTATGTGTGAACCGGCCTTAAAGCCCCTCGATGTGTTGGCGTTTGTCTGCAAGTAGCGTCAAATGCGCCAGTGCACGAGACCTGTGTCTCGAGCGGCCCTTGGAAGCAAATGGCGGCGCAGAACTGAAATGAGCGGCCCTTGGAAGTGAATGACGGCGGATCAGCACCCTGTCGTGACATGTGTCTTGCGCGTTTCCACCACAATGGTGGCGGTACTTGTAAGCGTGAATTTTATCGAGGGACTTTACAACGACAGTTTGTCTCTCGCCATCTGTGCACGTTTCCACTGTTCACAAAAAGCACAGTCAACGCTTGCTAATCACAGTCCAACCAGCGCGCTCTGATCGCAGTTGCAGCCAGCCAGAAAGTGCGCGTGCATA